>JBBCBC010000026.1:19101637-19646174 GCA_037126765.1 Stenogyne calaminthoides | reverse complement strand
TGTCTAAAATTTAAAATTTCGAAAACATAGTGTCTTATATTTACAAGTCCAAGTATATTTATAAATATAGAAATCATACCATTCACTTTCATTTCAGCCCGATTTGAGCAATTCAAAGCTAAAATGAGTTTAGACCAGAACTTTTATTAATTATTACTCTTTTATTTTTATTTTTTTTGAAGCAAAAAAATCATTAATTCTTAATAAATCCCTTTCGTTAAGAGAAAATGGTAGTAACTTTGTTGTTCCTCATTTTACCTGTATAGTTAAATCACCTTAATCTTTTTACCCTAAGTCGAATTAACTCCCCACTGAACCTCACCCAATCACTTCAACTAATTCTCTTTAGACTCATTTATGTGATTTCATCACATTTTATTGGATATGGCGAAGGTTTCAAAAGAGTGTCTCATACCGAACATGTGCCATAAGAAGATTCACACGTGGTGAGGAAGAATAGCCACGTGTCTACTTAACAAAGGTAGGGTCTCTTATATAATCAACTTGTTTCCACTATGGATCCTTCCTCCCTCTCCCTCATCACCATCTAATAATATACTTCTTCTCCTCAGATTCTTCTTCACGCAACTATGTTTGGTTTTCGGCTTTGTCTATATTTAGTCATTCCTCCTGAGGTAATTATAAACTATTTTGAATGCTCATTCAATTAGTTATATATTATATATTCTTATTGCAGTATTTAATTAAATTTAATTTGGTTGATGTATATGATTTGGTGGTTTTTCATTGATTTCCTAGTGTTTTTGGTAAGGACTTTTTGTTGATTGTTTGTTTTATTAATTTATCTATTTTTTTTGATTTTATTGCTCTTATCACGCTTATCAGAATGAATATAATGTATTAATATCCATTTAATTATACGGCTGAAACGTGTGGAAACACGTTTCAATATAATTCTACCTCCTTTCATCCAAACTCCATCGTACCCTTCCCCGCAATTTAACTTCAACATTTAACTCCTTTAACCATTGAATTCCCAAAATGATATCTGGCCCTCTGGTGGAAAAGGCAAATAAATTGACCCCGTCGTCTGGGTCCTTGCATATTTATAAGGAATGGCCTTGTACGTGCATTCTAATCATGCGCCCACTAGCAACCCTTACATGTGACTGTCCTGCACCTGCAGCTCTTAGATTGACTTATTTGCCCGTCTCGATTGATGAAGGTGTGCAAGCGCATGCAACCAACTTCATCTGCCTTGGCCCCATTCTCTCCGTTACTCGCATGCAACAATACTTCAGCGTCATTTCCCCTTAAAGTCCAACTCGGGTTCAATGAGAAAGCGCCTCGCCAGTTACTATGCCGGAACACAAATCTTTTTAATCCCAATTAGGCAGCCCTTTCTCATAGCCTCCTTTGCATCTCGTCCATAGAATCGCTTCCCTCGATGATTCGCCACTTATCAACTTTTCCGGTTGATATGGCCTCCACCTCCTTACTTTCCGATCAAAAATCATAAATTGTCAAAAGGGTATTTTATTGCTGCATACTCTGAAAAAATGTGCAGAAGCCTACTTATAAAAAAGGGACTGAAACTATTCTGAAAAAGACGTAAATCAAACTCTATCTAATCAAATATATCAAATAAAAATAAAGTTAAATCTAATGAAATAAAAGACAAAATAATAAAAGTAGACTCAAACTGACGGAAACTTATTCATATAAATCAATGAATCTTTTCAAATCTCAGACATTATCTTTCTTACTAATTCTTGAAGATCTTCTTTTAAAATCTTGGACACTATCTTTCTTGCCAAATCTTGCCTCCCCACTTTCATATTAAGCATCATAATCATACATGGTGTATTTCATCCTTTTCATTATCAACCCCCCACAATCCTTAATGCTCATTATATAATCACATTAGAGAAAAGTAGCATAATGCATGTGGATTCTTTTTGCAATGGAACCTGCGATTCTACTACATTTGCTATCAATGAATTAAGTGGAGTCTCATATTTTTTCTGGGTGCCTTTATGCGTATAAGACATTTAAGCGTCTGACTATCTGAAAAAAGCGTGTAACTATTCCATGAAGCATGCAATTATATTCTCATATTACTTGATTTGCACTTTTATGTAAATTACCGCACTTTTCACCATAACAAGTTGCCTTCTGAAATACACCTGAGTGCACACAATGCACCAGTGCATCTGGACCCTATGCATTTTATTCTCTATATGTTATAATGAAGGTCCTTTGATTCTCACACACAAAATCTCGAGAGGCTGTCGGTCTCCCAGCAAACAATCACCATCGAGATCAAGTTAGTCGTACATTTGTGTAATTTTTCAGCATAGCTCTAAATTTCCATGAAAATAATTTCTTTAAAATGAAAAATAAGTGTATGTTTTGAAACTCTAAAAACGAACTTCTAAAAATCACTTATTTTCAAAAGTTATCTCTCACAACTTTTTGAAAATAAGTGATTTCAAAACATTTTGTGCAGTTTTCAGCTCCTAAACAAATATTACCTCTTACTTTCTACAAAATTTTCTAGTCAGGCATTTTTATTAAATAAATTTATAGAAATTAAATACAAATTAATTTTACACTTCTCTGCAATTTGAGACTTTAGGATGAGATGGAATTTGTTGTGTGAAAATGTTCGCCTGGCGTATAACTAGCAGTTTATGGCCGCATAAAATTTATAGTATATAAAGATTAATGTGAGGTCCCGGCCAGGAAAGAAGTTGGCGACCTCACACATAAGGCAGAATACACTCGACCCCTGTCGACGAAGTTGAACCGTTGTCCGGCCACAGTGAATTCTTGAGCTCAAGGGAACTTCGGGCTCGGCTCATGGATGCCCACGGAGCCGGAGATCGTGCCTGCCGTCCCGTGCCGCCCGGCGGCCCAAGATGGAGAAGACTTTAAAGGGGGCGCCCGAATGAAAAATATCAGGCGAGACCTTGAGCAGCGAGCGCCAGCGACCTCGGTGAGTGGTTAAATGAGAAAAATTGGAGATAATGGCAACGCAGCAGTTTTCAGTCCAAATTTTATCCTGCATGGATTAATGACCTTCTGGCATGCTTTCGCGTGGCACCTTTAGAATGTTGGGTTCAGGGTCTATGACCATATGTTGCTGAAGTATAAATATTTATAGTTAGAGACTCATTTAAGGATTCAAAAGTTCTCATTTATTGCAAGGCTTTATCGGCCCAAAAGGATCCAACAGCCCAAATATCTAGCATTTAATACTTGCGTTAGAAAGCAATCATCGGATTAATGGTTTGTTTCCTCATTAATCACTACCAACATTTAATGTTATTTGATCACCAAATCATTATCACATCACTTAACCCCAATACACTATATTTTTTATATCAACAATTGGTAGCTAGAAGGGTGTTTATAGAAAATTTTCCGATTTTTCCTTTGATTCATCCCTCCGAATCTTCATATCTCCATCGAAAAAATCCCAATTTTTGGCATGACCTCTGTCAGATAAGCTTGAGCCGGCGAGGAGGCAGCGTCCGACGAGGGGGCCCTCAAGAATCTGCCGATATGAGACCCTGAGGTTATAGAAAACGTTAGAATCCTCAAACGCCCGTCGGTATAATCATGAGGGCGTAGTGAGCCACATCGGTGAGTTGGTCCCCTTGGCATCCGGATCGAGAAGAAGATGGAAGATGTGTGATTCGACTCATTAATTATGTTTTATTTATATTTTACCTAAGCGATGAATTTTGTACATGTGTAGGAGGTTCCCACACGATCAAAAAGGGCCACCACAAGAAAGAGGGGCAAAATTGGTTGTTGTTTCAAAGAAGAAGAAGAAGATTTCAGTCTCATTGGAATTCTTTAAAGAATGCGATGAGGTTTAGTTGTATGATTATGTTAGAATTTTTATATGTTTTCATTTTATTTTTTATTATGTTCGTATTAATCCATTATGTTCTTAAGATATTTCATCATTTGCTCTAATAACTTTATTGGTGGAGGACACGTCCATCAGAGGGTTCCCAATGTAAGAGAATTTTCTTGTATTTAGGTATCGTAAGCTCATATGTTCATTTTCATCTTAATAACATGTTCTTATTGTCCTTGTTTCCAATTATAGGTTGGAGTTATGCTACATTTACTCCCAATAGTTACATTGGAGGAGATGTGGAGATCGTCTGTGGGAGGGTTCAACGGTGGCTGATGAGGATGGAATAAAGTCCTATTGGGGAGAGTAAGTTTAATTTGTCGCAGACCCGATCTCTCAAAAAATTTATTGCTCATCAATAGAAAGGGAAAGGTAAAAAAGTAGATGAGGGGTTGGGGTAGGTTAGGGGTAGGTTTGGATAGTTTTTTTTGTCATTAAGCCGCTACAATCTCATTATCTTTTATAGTATCTTTGAAAAAACTCAACTTTTGTGCTTATAATGGTATCCCAGGATTGTTGGTGGTTTTAAGATTATATTGGTATAATACTGGTAAATCGTAATCAATATATTTTGCTACTGATTGGTGATTTGCTATGATGATGGGGTAGAAAGTGATGTATATTTTCTTTGCTGATTCTGTGGTATGTTTGAGCATAATGATCTTAGTTTTTCTTTTTATAGTATACTTTTGTATTTTATTGATGGTGTCTTGGTTTTGATTGTTTTGTATGTATTGGTGTGCCATGGATATTGGTTGAAAGGTTAGCGTAAAACATAGACAAAATAGGACGTTACATTCAGAATAACATTAGAACATTACATATTTGGCATTACATTAGATAGTTTTTTAGGGCATTCTGATAGATAAGATATTAATCTTAGAACATTACAAAAGAGCAAAATAGGACTCTGGTTAAGATGCAAAAAACCAAAACCTTTGTAGGCTTCGATCAAGAATAAAGTAGTACCAATCAAAATTAGTTTTTTCAATTTAGGTAGTTCTTTGATTGCTTGATGGAACCTTGATTTTTGGAACCCAGTTCTTCATCTCCTTAGTCGCTAGTGTCGGTGTCTTCGCGGTCATCGTTCTTGTCAACCACTTTATTATCATCAACCCGCGTAAAAAATCCATCCACCACCTTCACTTAGGGTGAGGCGGTTTAAATAAACGCTCCACTTCAGAAGCAAAAGAAGCGCGTCGCCAAGCTTTTCACAATGTAAATAGGGATGTGTCGGTTCAGTGAGCGATGTAGAAAACATGGTGTGTTTAGGTGTTTTGGATTTAAATTTAGTGTTGAATGTTGTCTTCTTTTTTCATGAATATGTTGTGTTGAATGTGTGAATATATGTGGATTTATATAAGCCAGGATGTGAAAACTAGGTTTTTGCAAAAAAATGTGGGAAAAAACATAATTTTTCCGCAATTTTTTGTCAATGTAATTCATAGACTAAAAGTGAAAAGTAAATTGGCAAAAATGTGATTTGCTGAAAATTGGCCTTAACAAAAAAAATGGAGGAAGAATCTTGGGTTTTGGAACCTATGAGACCATATGTGCAAAGTGGGCCCCGGGTGAATTAATTTAGTTAATTTTGTTTAATTATGTTTAAGCCTTATGGAACTAAAAATCTCTGATGGTTGAAAAGGTGATTAATTATGTCCGAATTAATTATTTTCCATAACTTATGGGACCACATTTACTTAGTCGATTAGCGAGAGCTTGATCATGGTGGGACCACATTTGCAAATTAAAATTTTGTGGGACTAAATGCCCGGTGGTGAATTAGATTGAAAAGTCGCGAAAAAACTACTAGAAAATTATTCATATATTCTCATTGTATGAGACCTTGAGGTTTTAATAAGTCTACTAATAAGAGTGCCGCTTAAGACTTTCAGCGGAATTTCCAAGTCTTCACTTTAGTGTTACTCTTTTTAACATGTTACCAGCTAGCTGTGATTAATATAGCAATCGATGCGTGTATGAGGAAAACTTGTTATAGTGGGAGTTTGTGGATATTTTATTGAAGGAGGATATATTTATTAACACGTTCTATAGTATTCATTATTTAGTGATTGGGTTAGAACTCGATTATAGATCATAGATTTTTATGAAAGATTGAGTATGCTCTAATTTTTTGAAAGGAATAATGAGATATGTCAATTAGTGTTAAAATAAAAAAGAGTTATAGGAGTATAACGAGTTTTGAAATCTTAAGTATAAAATTAGTTGAGTTGCTATATGTCTTAACAATATATAGCAAAAACTCATATTCTCGAAGGTCACCTTTTTTTATTTTACTGTGTATGAAAAGGTGATATGTGATGAAATAAAAGGTGAAAAAAATAGTGTAAAGATTGAATTACATGTGTGGTGGGAGATGAAAGTATTAATTAATATTAATTAATTATAATTGATTAATTAGTATAAATTAATAATACATGTCCCAAGATTTGAATTTGATTTTTGAAATGAGAAAATCGTATTCCGGGTTATAGTAAAGGAAAAGCTTTTCCTTTCCATTTCTCGGATTACGGCTTTGTATCATTAGACTCACGAAAAAATCTCTCGAGAACAACGTACTAAATCTACAAAAGGCTCTTAAATTGTGGACATTGGAAGCAATTAGCGTGATTGCGTTTAGGACTGGAATCCGCAGTTTGTCGTAGAATTCAACCCAACCGTTGATTAACATTTGGAAATATTATTCCGGAAAAGAAAAGTATTTTCCTTCTTTTAGGAATAATCCAACATCTTATATTTATTAATTGGTAATCAATCCTACCTCTCTATTAACTTTATTTTAAAATACTCGATTTAAGACGATGTACTATGTATGACATCTTATATTATTAAATTTTTAACCTTTGAAATATTAATTTTATTAAATTGATCTTGATTTTCAAAAAAATATTTAAGGAAAAAAATACCTACCCTATTTATAATTTTATGATAAAATAATATTATATAATTAAATTTATTTTAGAATAAATATTTTAAATATTTTATTTCATTAGATCATTCAAAATTACTTATAATCATGTTTTTATTATTAAATTATAAATAATATTTATTATTAATTATAATATATACTTTTAATTAAGTATATGTTAACTTTTTAATACTTATAATCGATTTTTATGAATATTTTTGATTTCACGAATCGTTGCACTTTTCATTGCGAATATTCATCAAATTAATACCTTTGTTCATATAGAAGAAAGATGAAAATCTACTTGATCTTTTGTGGAATGAAGATGAATGAATATTTTTAGATTTGAATTTAGATATATAAATTATTATAAATTTTAGTTCTAGATATAAAAAAATATAACTCAAATATTGGATATGTTTGGTGTTGTATTTATGCCGTTTATAACTCCGGGCCAGCAAATATCGATGAACAAGAAAATAAATGTGACGATCAATATAACAAGCAACACATGATTTGGTTTACCCGATTCGTCTTTGGAATAAGACTAAATGCCGGGGAAGCCCAAGCCGAGGATTGTTTTATTACTTTTATCGCCTAATACTCTAAGTTGTTCTCCTTTTACAATGAATGATGCATGGGTATATATAGACAAAAGAACTAGGTTAAAAGATTCTTAAGTGGACTTCCTCGGTAGGCTTCTTTAGGGTTTTGTAGCAAAATTTAGGGTTTAGATGTAATCCATGATTCGCTCCGGATAAACTTGCCCTTGCTACGCTCATATCCGCACATTAACTTCCCATGTCTTTTCCATATTTATCTCTTCACCCGACTTGGGCTGAAGTAGCCTCCGACCTATATACTCTTATAAATCATCCTCCTTGCTGCGTATTCTTCTAAATTAGCCTCAGGCACATATACTCTTTTAAGTAATTTCGTGACCTAAATAGCCCCGACGAGGTAAGTGGATAGAAAAAAAAAAAGTAGTCTACATAACTTGAATTAGGGGACCGGTTAATCCATGTTACAACATTTGGATCTGTTTTGTGGTTTGGTTACGGATGTTTGAAAGAAAACAACTAGGGGGAATTGATGTGAAGGGCGTGTAAAAAGCGATTGGGAAGAAGGAATATGTCAAATCGCGTCACAGTAATTTTTAGAAGCTCATTTCTGTTAGATGACTTAAAAGGAGGGATTAATATAGACAACCAACATCCTAATTTGGAGCTCTTATTATTAGTTCAATTTTATTGGACCTCATCCTCAAATAATTAAATGTATAGTAGCTAAAACTTTGCTCCAAGACACCTAACATATTGTAATTTATTAAGAGAATTATGAATTAGCAAAATATTATATGCAATATTGACCGGACTTATGGATTCACTTTTTCATTATGTACATTCCCATATTTTAATTAAAATTTGATAATTTTGTATGATTGTGTTAGGAGAGTAACTTATTTATTAGGATGAAATAATAATTCTATTGAGTGAATAATCACGATTACAATTATATATTATATACATAAGATTATCTAATTAAGGAAGACATACAATTACAAAGATGCAATGAATTTGGTTGACAAGAAATCCTTATAATTAAGAAAGTGATAATTGAATTCATACTATCTTTGTGCAACCGATTTATAAATAAAATAATTGTTTATAAATGAAATGATGAATAACCATTTGAATAATTAAAAGAATGGAGGTTAAAATAAAATGTTATTATGAACACTGAGCATAGAAGTCTCAAATTCCCAATACAATAAGTACAAATAATTTTAGTGGAGAGAGAATATCTAGTATTTAATACTTAGTTATATATTTAAAATGGGAATGAGATTATAAATAGTCTAACATAAAAATAAAAGTTCTTTTTGCATCACAAATTTGTAATCATTATTTTTTAGTCAAGAGATTTTTTATTTTTTTTATGGAAGAAATTTTTTTTTTTCTAACTTTTTTTTTATATACTTTCATTATTGTAGTATGTGTCCATATATCATCCGTACCAACATCATTTAGGACAGTATCACCATTCAATTAAACCCATGTATTAAATTAATCTAATATATACACACTTATTTCAACAAATACCGCTATCACTTTTAGCCCGTACCATATTTTAACATCTTGACATGATTTCCAATCATTACCACAATTTAATTAAATTCATCTTTGTGGTTTTTAAGTTTGTACCACAATTTAATTAAGTCCATACTACTCCTTTTGTCCCAAAAGTTATTTACCCCTTTGAATTCTGGTGTATGTAGTAAAAATAGACCCCAAGTTATTCACTCAAATAATTAAATGTGTGGTAGCTAAAACTTGCCCAAAAGACACCTAACATATTGTAATTTATTATGGGAATTATGAATTAGCAAAATATTATATGCAATGCTGACCAGACTTATGGATTCACTTTTTTTCATTCTGTACATTCATATTTTTTACTTAAAATTTGATAATTTATGTAGATTGTGTTAGGGAGGTAGCTTATTAGGATGAAATAATGATTACACTGAGTTAATAATCACGATTACAATTATGTATTATATACACCTAAGATTATCTAATTAAGGAAGATATACAATTACAAGATACAATGAATTTGGTTGACGAAATCCTTATAACTAAGCAAAGTGATAATTGAATATTATGTCATGCTATCATTGTACATTGATTTATAAATAAAATAATTGTTTTATAATGAAATGATGAATAATCATTTGAATAATTAAAGAGAATGGACGATTAAAATAAAATGTTGTGTGAACACTAAGCATAGAAGTCTCAAATTCCCAACACAATAAGTGCAAATAATTTTAGTGGAGGAGAGTATCTAGTATTTAATACTTTATATATATTTAAAATGGGAATGAGATTATAAATAGTATAACATAAAATTAAAAAGTTTTTTAAATCACAAAATTTGTAATCATTCTTTTTTAGTCAAGAAATTTTTTTTCTAACTCTAACTTTTTTTTATCCTTTTCATTATTTTAGTATATGCCACCATATCATCCGTGCAACATCATTTAGACCGTATCACCATTCAATTAACCCCGTCCATACATTAAATTAACCTCATACCACACTTATTTCAACTCGCATCTACTCGGCTTATTACGTCCACCCTTATTTTAACATCGCCACCATTATTTCAATTATTACCACAATTTAATTCAATTCATGCTATCATTTTTAAGTGTGTACCACAATTTAATTAAGTCCATACTACTCCTTCCGTCCCAAAGTTATTTACACCTTTTAAAAATGTTTCATCACAACATTTCAAAATTACATCTCATATCATTACTTTTACCCAAAATATAATATGTTTTTAGTAATAACATATATAGAACTACGTACAATACCCTCAATAAAAAAAAACTTTATCACTTTGAATACTCTCCTCCGTCCCGTAAAAAAACTCATATCAAAAGCAAAGGGAAAATAAATTTGGGGACGGAGGTAATATAATTATTAACCCCTTGCCACCATTTAATGAAGCCCGTACCACAATTTTTTTGAAATATTTTGTTGACCGTTAAAGGTTATAATTACCCAAAAATTATTCTCTTGACTAAAAAAGAATAAAATTAAAAATCTTGATAAAAAAACTTTTAAATGAGTGGTGACTAAAAATGGGTTTCTCTTTAAAATACACGCTACTATTTTCCCATAATAAAAGGGTCGTGTAAATATTGTGCCAACAAATCTCTTATATTTATTAATTGAGAATCAATCCTATCTCTCTATTCACGTTATTTTAAAATACTCAACTCTTAGGCCATGTACTGTGTATGACATATTATATTATTCAATTTTTTAACTTGAAATATTAATTTTATTAGAATTGATCTTGATTTTCAAAAAAAATTTTTAAGGGAAAAAATACCTACCATATTTATAATTTTTATGATAAATAATAATATTATTTAATTAAATTTTTTTAGAATAGATATTTTAAATATTTATTTCATTTGAGTCATTCAAATTACTTATGATCATGTTTTTTATTATGGGATTCCTATAATTACGAATTAGCAATATTATATGTAATGTTGACCGGACTTATGGATTCACTTTTCATTATGTACATTCCCATATTTTAATTATAATTTGATAATTTATGTAGAGTGTGTTAGGAGGTACCATATTAGGATGAAATAATGATTTCATTGAGTGAATAATCATGATTACCATTCATGTCATTTCACCATGTTTACCGAACGCGTATTTCCATACAAAACACGTGGCAAAGGAAGGTCCATTAAAGGGAGGTCTTATATAACCAACCGTCAGCCATGTATCCTTCACTCACCTTTCACACTGTTCATCACCATTTAATAATACATACTTCTTCTCCTCCATTTTTTTTACTGCAATTATGTTTGGTTTCGGCTTTGTCTATAAGATGGTTATGTTTCCATCCCTAAGGTAATTATATTATTTTGAATGCTCATTCAATCAATTATAGTCTTACTCTAATTAATGCATTTATTTAATTTTTTTTTTTTTGATTGATATGCAATTGGTGATTTTTTACGTTTATTTTAATGTTTAGGTAAGCACTTTGTTGATATTACCAGTTTTCAATTTTTGTTGATTTTTTTGCTCTTATAGTAGAAAAATGAATGTGATATATTTACATCCATTTAATTATGCTGCAGGTGGAAACGTATGTAATCCCCGTTTATAAATATTTGTTTTTTCCCATTGTGGATCTTGATGTTATCGAGGTCCGGACATTTGACAGGAAATCCATTATGGTCGTGAGGTGTTTTATTAAACGACATTTTTTTAAATCACGTATTAGGCTCATCGTAACCCGTTTATCGTAGGTGTTTATTACAAACGGCTTTTACCCGCCGTGTTAGCTCATAGTAACCCGTTGTCATAGGTGTTTTATTACAGCGATTTTTTTATCCGTTGTGTTAACTCATAGTGACCTGTTGTACGTAGGTGTTCATTACAATTTTTACCCATTGTTAATACCATTTACCGGACTGTTGTTTTATGTTTTCTATTGCTATAGAATATGAATATAATACACATTTTTCTTGAATGCAACAAATACTAAGATCCAATAGAACTCCGTACAATTAAGTAATCAATTCATACATTTGTTCAAAATAAGTAATAAAAAATGTAAATCAAACTTCCATGCAATGTAAATAGTATCCAACTTCAAGATCAAATCTTGTCCAAAATCACAAAAACAAAATGTTTTTTAGTTTTTCATCTTCAAACCGCCTCAATCGATCAACAATGTAATTTGAAGGCATTAACCCACTCAAATCCGCACTTCATCAATTTTATTTTCGAGCTTGATTGCTTTTTTGTGAGAACTGTTAAAGTACAAACAAAAAACTGAAATAAGTAATTTAGAATGTTTAGATCACATATACGCCAAACTAAATACTACATCAACTATAAAGATCAAAGCTTGTACACAAAGAAAGTACGACAAAATCCCTAATCACTAACCATCTCCAACAGAATTTAGTACATTTCACAAATCAATAAATAGATGCTAGAAATTTTAAGAACTCAATATTATAAGCCGATATACAGGCACCTTCCTGACGAAATTTATACAAATTGTGTGTGTTGGTGCCTTGGTATTAACAATTAAACTTACTCAAATTACTCAGCATACAACAACTGAACTTTTATATAAAATCATTAAAGGGTTTTTTAAGTGCATCTTGGTGCTGGTCCAATTACAATGTGATACAAATTCGAATTAATTCACTTCTGATCAATTTAAGCTGATGAGGTTTATATATTTAGACACAAAAGATCATATCTAGGCAAATGAGTCTATTACAACGGTGTCATTTAGAGAGAAATTCATACCTTGAGCTTCAAATTCTTTTCCTTGGAGAGTCTTCTGTATCACCAAGCCTTCAATTTTTACGTTTTGAAGCTTCTGTCTTTAGAGCACCAACCTGGCCTTGCCTTTAACCTTGATAGTGCTAATCCATGCATCAATCTCCTCCAGCTCTCTAGACGTCTGCCGTAATTTTAAAAGAAAACACACTTTAAGGAAAATGGAGTAAAGGTGGTTCAGGTAAATGAAACAGCCTTTAGGGTAATATTCCCCCTTTTCACTCAGACATATGGATAACAAACCGAGACTGATTTTTTTTATATAAAGAAATGAGAAGAAACAGCCAGCAAAAGGAACAAATCCAACAAAGAGTTACATACATTAAATACAAGCTTTAATTAAAATTCATTAGATCAACAAAGTATTGACCATCTTTAATAAAATTATAAAGCCCAAAAATTATAAGCAGGGGATAACATAATTATAATGCATTTATATCCAAAGTGTGTAAGAAGTTGTCGTACTTATAGCAGTAAATAAACAGGTTGAAATCAAGGGTCACATTTCCTTGCTTACTTTTGTCGAATGAATTAAACATGTTCCTGAAAAGATAACGACGTTTTAGTTAATCTATCAGGATATATTGGCAGCTAAACTGATTTGAAAATCCAACAGCACATAATCAGAAATCAACTAGAATCACAAAATTCTAGAATAAAAAAAAAAAGGTCGTGAGCAAATCAGAAATGATGAAGTCGCTATTCGAATCCCAGAGATCACAATTATTTATTTATACATCAAACAATTAAAGGAGAAATCTTAAGCCATTGGCTAAAACTAATGAATACAGTGAACTAAAACACAAAATTGACCTCACTGTAGCACCCATTACAAAGTCACCATCTGCTATCAAATTATATGTAAGCCACAAAACATCTGCTTCTTCTGGAATCATTTGTAGCATAACACAGAAATTACAAACAAATAAGGAGGAGCCCATAAATAAGTGTTGTACTCATAGATTATATTCTCTCATTGACTACAAAAGGATCAACTTTTGCTTTCTCTTTATGAAAAAGCCACAAAGCTGTTAGATTTGGAGAAACCTAAAGTGCTTTCATGATAAACAAATAATTTATTAATACCCGTCATGGATTAATATCATTAATTGAAGAAGTAAACTAAAAAGAATGCATTCAAAAAATATTGATCATAATTAGAACAAGATCCAACAGCACATATCTAATAGATTTATATGAAACAACTTTGTTTCTCTGTCTCTCAACGCATATACAACTACATCAATCATTCATAGCCAAAAAAAACCTAAAATGAAGCCTAACACATTAGGGACAACCTTGGCTCGACCTAAGCTTTAAATTATACTTTCAACTTAGCAGAGTAATGTTCCTCTTTTCACTCATAGATATATGTACACTAAAGTAAGACTGATAGTTTTTTGCATCATGTATGGAAAGTACAAGATTAAAGCTAATAAATGAAAACAGAAAAATTGTACTTATCTATTAGATTAAAAATAAAACTAAAGAATGAACCACTCGAATTGCATGACAACATAACACAAAATCGGTAATAATTACAAGTAATACTAAAAACCTGTAGATATTTCCCTCTTAATTCGTCTGCCCTTTTTCCAGTCAGTTGAATAGTTTCATCTTCCAACTGATAAATATGGTTTCCGTCTACTATCTTTCACCTTCACATCAATCCTGAATCTGTCTTTCCCCTCTACTGTCTTTTCTACCTACACCAGTAGTCTCAACAATCCTAAAACACCACAAAACATCACAGTTTAAAACCTATTTAAATTATAAAACAAATATACTATTTAGATCAAGGCTGGATTTAAATTCAACAGGATATCTAGTAGACTAGAATTAAAGAACAAAAACAAATATATACTAACTGAATATATATCTATTTAGTTGAACACACTATTACAGATGTTTTAAATAAATCAATAATAAATTGAATACATAGCACACACTAATAATTAGGTTGGAATAAGTACGGAAGACTGCAAGATCTTAGAAAATGATGTCAACTTCCAGTATATGTTAAAAAGGACAGATGTTGAGACACATAGAAAACCATGCCTCTCCATCTCTTGACATTCAATGTCGCAAACAAATAAAAATTTATGTAAAAAAAGAAATATAATTGTATCATCCTATATACAATCTATTGGTTCTTTTTCCTTCTATCCATTGTTAACGTTGGTTCATGTTTCTCTTATTAAAAGGAATGCCAGGGATTTCTTCTTGCCTGGTGGTTAACAGAAACAAATATTCAATTATTGGTATTAGATCAGCCTCTGACTACAAAGTTTTGAAGGGGTTGTACTCATTTCTGAGTCGAATTCTAAATTAACAAATATAAAGTTCTAAATAGCTATAGTTCCCAAGTCAGAATACATTTAGAAACACTTAATTTGTCCCTTATATATTCCATATGAAGAAATTCAGAAAAAAGTAAAATCCACATAAATTTAGATAAAAACCAGAAGTTAATCTTAGACATGCCCACCAAATCAGCAGCCAGAACTGGTCTTAACAGTTCCGATCTTGATAGTAATGTGCAATGAATTTCGAGGAGAGGAAAGTGTGTGGAGAAACCAATCCACATTCATTTTTTGTTCTAATATCCAGGCTATGTGTTTGAAACAATCACTTGCTCTACTCAAACCCAACTAAAATTAAATTTGCTAAATTAATAAATAATAAATATGCACATATCTTAACTACATTACTGTTACTCTCAAACAATATACCCAGTCCAGCTAATACAAACTAGAGAGGTGACAGAGAGAGTTCATTTGTTGTTACATGTTTAATCAGAAACTAAACAAGGCATAAATTAGGGCTTAGACAAGAAATTAGGGGTTAATTTGGTTTTACCTGACACAGCGGGGGAAGGAGGCAGATGCTGGCAGCGCGGAGTGGCGTTGTGAGGCGGGTATGGCGGGCGCTAAACCCGTCACGGAGAGATTAAGCGGAGTGCGATTGGAAGCGAGGGGCACGGAGCGGCGCGAGGACAGTGGTGATGAGCCGGCGAACAGCGGTGGTGTTTTGTGGTGAACTGAACGCAGGTTGTGGCGGATCGTCACAGAGAGATAGAGGCGGGTACGGTGGAGAGCTAGGAGAATGGAGCAAGCGCGAGGGGACGGTGGTGATGAGGCCGCGAAATGGCGGTGTAAATCCGAGAGATAGAAAAGGAGAGAAATCTGAAGCCCTAGTCGGACGCGTTTAGGGAAAATGAGTGAAATTTTTTCCAAGTGTTTCTTTTATACTCTTAAATAACAATTTTTTATTATATAATAATAGATATAACAGCAGGAAAAGACAACGGGGTTTAAACCCGTTGTCTTTGCAACCAAATTTAAGACAACGGGTATACCTAACACAACGGATTTTCTACTTATGACAACGGGTAGAGCTAATAACCGTTTCTTTTCCCCGTTGTCATAGTAATGTTCATTCTCCATGTCAGTGGTGGTGCTGCTATGTAATGTAGTTTATGTGTCTTTGTGATTGTTAATTGGTGCCCCGTTTTTATGTGAAGAATAATAATTGGGGATTTTAATTTTTTATTTGTGTTTTTTCTACATTTTTTGTTATCTTGGTTCTAATTTTTTATTATTTTCACTATAACATTGCTTTGTTTGATTAATTTTGGGCCAATAAATTTTAATTTAGGCTAAATGTTCACCACATAATCCATGTAGATTGAAATCAGACTATTTTACGTGACAGTATTCTATCATTACCATATCATTCAATTTGAGACTTCAATTTTTTATTTGTGTTTTTCGTACATTGTTGTTCGACACTCTAAACTCGAGTTATTAGTGACACGTAAAATCTGAGCTTAAAATTTCTTTTAAAATATAAAGACAAGCATAGTATTACATTTTTGCAGCTAAAAGAACCTAATCATAATTATTAATTGAGATAAAAGAATGTGGAAGGACCCATAATTTAAATTGCAAGATATATATTTATAAAGATGGCGTTTATAAAACGGGTAATGTACATGATACTTTATCAAGTAACCTAAAAGGTTTATCGGCACAATAATTAAACCATTTTAGGAATGACTACACATTCATTGAAAATCATTATTAGGAAACTCCGTGTCCTTCTTTGCTGACTCACGGCCCCTCTCGATCTTGTCACTGAAAATATCAAATTGTGGGGAGAGATAAAAATCTCAGTGACGCAACTTGCGTTGTTACTCATCTTGGTCACCGAAAAATATAATTATCTTGATATTTTATTAAAAAATTATTAAACCATTGCGTAATGATTTTGGAGAGGTTACTTGAAGTCATTGTACAAACTTCGTTAAGTAGCTTGGTTTCTTATTGTAATATTTTAGTAAACAATTTCTTAACATTATTGATATCTATAAGATATCATTCATATTTAAACTTAGTATTTCATTATAGATTGTTCTTACGCTTTTGAGTAGTTAATTTTGTTATTCATGATAGATTAAGTAGTATATTCACATTCATAGCTTGAATTCCTAATAGTACCTCTTGTTCATAGTTCGAGTAATAATAACTTAGAATCTCCTTTTATCGATAGTGGACAACATTGATAACGACTTATCGATGAAATCCTCATAGTATCTTATCGTCATAGTGGGACCACCTTTAGTGACGACTTCTGCATCTGATCCCCCATCGTTTTATTTTTCATCATAGTGGGACCACCTTTGTAACGACTTACCACGTGCAATCCCCATTGTCTCCTTTATCATTATATCATATATCTCATATCATCATATCATAATCATAATCACAAGCTTATTTTGAAACCTTATATTCTTATATACTTGTGTTTTTGGTTTATAGATTTGTGTTTGTTTAGTCGAGTTCGAGAATACACCAACAATTCTTTGTAACATAAACCTTGTATACAAATAGTGTCACCCACCTTATAAACTTTATAGATAAGTTAAAACTGTTTTTGAATACTTTTACGAAACTCAAGTTGTAGGGACGTCCAGGAGCCTGCAGTGCAAAACACTTCTCCGTTTTTTTCTTGAAAGTTTAATTATTATAAGAACCTCTTGATTCATTAAATTCTTAATAATATTCCTTCCTTTATATTCTCATAAGTAATATCATAATCACCAATTAAAACAAATAATCAAGTACAATTGAACATGTATCTATTTATGCCTTGGCAAATAATAATTTATGGTACCATTCATCTTTAATTTAAACATGTATTTCACTTAAACAATTAAAAAGAAACAAATAAATCCTAATGATTATTTCATAAGCATAGAATAATAATGAAAATAATAGTTTGATATGATTATATATATCAATAGAAATAGTAACATCACTTTTATTTGAAAATTGTAATGTATATTAATAATAACATTTTATAATACTAAGAGCACATTTATAATATATAATATTAATAGTAATAATAGCATGTATCTACAATAGATAATAATAATAGCTCATGTATATATATTGTAGTGGTAAGCATAGATATACACAGGACGCGTAAATTAATATTAACTAAGTTTATATATATAAGTGACAAAGTAGGATGACAATAATAATTATTATACTATGTACATAACAATATACCTTTCTCATTTTTTTTTTAAGTGACAATTGATCAACCAAATAAATAGAGTACAGATGCAAAACAATAATGATTAATGGATGAAATCCATACAAGAACACATTATTTTTCTATATATTTGCTAGATTAATAATTTAAAGTGGAAAGATATTTTAAGTATAATTTTTTTTAGTATTAATAGAATGCAAGTATATAGATAATTTCACAAATACATAATTAGATGATCAAAAGATTAGACACTTTATTAGTCAATCAAATTAGTGTACACTTAGATTAGAATATTATTAAAAATAAACTTTACAATAGTATAAGGATAGTATTAATAGAAAAACTATTAATTAATAGCATTAATAATTTAGGTGGAAGGATGATAATAATAATATAGATGTATCTAATAATTAAAACAATAACATTATAGTTTAGAAATTATTAAAAGTGATAATAATATATAATACTACCTCTGTCCCAAACTTGACCGAACAGTCACTTTTGGCTCGTGTTTTATTGAGCGAGTTGTTTATAGTATATGAAATGATAAAATTATTTTTAAGACATGATAGGATAGATGAGGGAACACTATTTTATAAATCTAAAAATTTCAATATCGTTTGAATATTAATAAATAACTCCATTTCAATGGTCGAATAAGAATCTTTAGGTCAGTTATTAGAAAGGTGAACAGATCAAAATATTATTAACACCACAATTCACAAAAATTGACACTTTAAGGCACACATCTATAATAAATAAAACAAGTATAACTATCTTAGCAATAATAATAATAATAATAATAATAATAATAATAATAATAATAATAATAATAATAATAATAATAATTCACTTGATTAACTCACACAAACCACATACCACTCACGCATACACACACACACACACACAACCACATATCACTCACGCACACTTGCACATATACACCACACTATTAACACACACCAAATATCACATAATTAACACACATCAGAAACACTCACGCACACAGCACAAACACATCGCACGCACTCTTCTCTCAATTCACAGATGCACAAATAGGGAAAAACGAAGATGAGATCAAAAGCACCACGAGAAAAGACTGATTCAATTTCAGAGGAAGTGGGTTTTTAAGTTTTTAACCTTAATTTTCCGGCGACAATCGACGGCCGTTCCGGAGGTCGATCGTTAAATTGTGTGAGGGCTTTTGTTCTACTCGTCAAGGGCTTTCAATTGGTACCATAATTGAGACCAAACGTGCGGCAGTGCGACGGCGGCGTTTTTTGGAAAAAGGTAAAATCGAAACTTTAAATTGAAATTACTTTCAAATGAAGAGTTATATGAACGATCGGTTTGTGTATTTAGATTACCCGTGTTGGGGGGAGGATTTTGGTGTATGGATTGGCTATCACGGCGAAGGTTGCCGGCGGCTGTTTTCCGGCGACAGTATGGCGGCAGTGGCGCCGTCTGAGATGGTAGGAGGAAGAAGGTGATATGTAAACCTTTTTATTTGTGCAGGCTAAAGGTTTTGAGTAGTTAGAAATTTTGGTTGTAGAAGATGAACTTCTAATTTCTCCATGGTTATGGTGGCTGAGAGCTTTGAAGATGTGGGAGAAAGAAGATGGTGTTAACCTGGTTGAACTAATGCAGAGAGGAGGATGAAGAATTAAATTTGCAGAGCTTCAATTAGGAAGGAGGGAGAAATGGATGATTTGCTCTTAGCATGATCGTTCTTTTATAGAAGAAAAAGTATGAATGAATAGTAAATTTTGTATACCTATTATGTATATACTTACTATGCAAAATATCAGTATGTATAATTAGTAGATGAATGTATTATACCTTCAAATAATTAATGAATGATAAAACTTATGTAAGCGCAGTTAAATGTTTATGAGCACGACGATATATCTTCTGGCGGGATATATATAAATCGTTTGGGCCATTTTTTCTTTATCGACCCACTCTTCTCTTTGATTCTCCTCCTCTTTTCTACTTCCTTCCATATTCCTCAATTTTATTGATTCTTTCTCAATTGAGAGAAAAGCGTGAATGCAAAATCTGTACAAATTGGTGATTTGAAATTGCCCATGGGATTTGGATACATATTTGATAGTTTCCCTAATTTGTACGAGATTGCGTTTTCATCGTAATCTCACTCGGCGGACCTCGGAGGAAGCTGCCACATTCATCCTCTAAATCGATTGATTCGGCCGTTTGTATTTCAAATAAAGCGACAAAGAAATCTCTGAAATTAGTGTCTGGAGGTAGAAATATCACGATGGATAATCTATTTTCGAGGATTTTCTTCTTGGCTATGGTCATGATTGCCCTCTCCCCGCTCCAATCCTCCCCGCCGTCGGTGGCAATTAGGTCTAAGTGATAATATTTTTGAATAACAGTGAAAGTTTTATAGCATAACAGTGATAGTTTTTTTGAATAACGGTGAGAGTTTTATGGAATAACAGTGATAGTTTAATAACATGATGATAGTGAGGATTTTATAGGTGATAGTTTTTATAAGCGTAGTGTGAGAGTTTTATAGAATAACGGTGAGTTTTTTTGAATAATTTTAGATTTTATAGAATAACTTAGATTTAACATATAGTGAATTTTATAGAGTGATAGTTTTTATAACATAATAATTGAGAGTTTTATAGAGTGATAGTTTTATATATAAATAACGGTGAGAGTTTTTAAGATACCGTTGAGGTTTTTATAGAATAACAGTGATAGTTTAATAATATGATAGTGAGAGTTTAATAAAGTGATAGTTTTATAGCGTAACAATTATAGTTTTATAGCATAATAGTGATAGTTTTATAGCGTAACAATGAGAGATTTTCTGAATAACAATGAAAGTTTTATAGAATAACAGTGATAGTTTATTAACATGATAGTGAAAGTTTTTAGAGTGATAGTTTTATAGCGTAATAGTGAGAGTTTTATAGAATGATAATTATAATTTTATAACGTAGCAGTGAGAGTTTTATAGCGTAACAGTGAGAGTTTTATAGAATAACAGTGGTGACGCGAGAACAACTGAAATGCGATGGCGAGAGCAGGGCGCGAGTGGGGCGAAAATTTGGGTCAACCCATCCTCAAAATGGATCATAAATTAGAGTTAATAGAGTGAACTTGATGCACAAGAGTGTTACTCTTATTGAATTATGTAAGTATGGCATATAGTATTAAAGTTGCAGGCTTGCAGCTTGGCTTTATAGTTTAATTTTTGTGTTTGTGCATTCTTCCATATATTATAAGCTGGTTATTTTATTCTTATGGGCTTATGTTATTTCACAGTGTTTAGGAAGTGTTAGTCTTGGGCCTTTCTCATTATTTATAATAAGATGAGAAGAGCCATATTTTTATTAATCTATTAAGGAAGGGAACAAGGCCCAACTACATATTAAGGGTACATTTAAGTTAAAGGAAAACTAATGATTTGAGCTTTTAAAATTTTATACTAAATTTAAATAAAATAAGAAAATGTTATCTAATTCAAATTTATATCATGCTTTATTGAGTTGGTTATTATAACTTCGATAAAATGATCTCTAAGACTATTAATTAGGTTTATTTTGTTTTAAGCTTCATATATTAATATAAATATTTGATCAAACCTTAAACTTCATTTATTTCTTTATTATGTGCTAGAGTGCTCCCAGAATGAGTGCTCATCCAGTCTTCCCCAAATCAAAGCTTTTGAAAACATAGAGCGTTTTGTTAATATAATTGAAAATTCATAAATCATTTATTCCTTTATTTTCATATTAAATTTGGGATGAGGTGTTACAACTTATCCGTGTCGATTGCCACATCAAGGCAAAACAATAGTACTAACCATAAATGTAATTAATTTAAAAAAAATAAAATTGAATATATAATAATCATTAAATCTAATTCTTATTAATTTAATATTATTTTATTCCTTATAGTTTATTTTATTTTCATGTTCGATCCCCATTTTGCACTTTTGGTCATGCCATCAATTAAGTGACAGAATCAACTATTTGTAGGGTGATAAATGTAATTGATTAAAATTTATTTTATTTCTATTTTTTTTAAATTACATTTAGGAAAAATTGCAAAACATGCCATCAGATTAGATGGGTAGCAAAACTTGTCTACCACATGTTAGTGGGGTAGTAATTTATGTTCTCAAGTTACCAATTTGGCGCAATTTATGCCCAATTTAGTCGGAAAACTTAAAATTCACTACTCTTTGTCGCCGATCCAATTTTCCTGCGCGAGTCCAAAAGATAAGCGATATATCACATTTTTGTCTCTCCAAACATGTCATTTTGGTAACTCTAGTTTCTCATTTTGTGTCTGCGATAACTCCCACGAATTTAAAGTTGAGTGCTTACCTTTCGGTTTATAGGCGATTAACTAACAATAGTTTTGTTACTTGCTTTCATGATTTCATGGTCACTCTAGGGCCATTGACTTTTCCCTTTCTTTTGTACAGGTCACTTTTGGGCCTTCTTTTTTCTTTTCCTTTTTATTATATTGCCTATTTGACGGTTAACTAACAGTGGGACTAAATCACTCTTTCTTCTAATTCAGAGTTTTTTAATCCTACGTGTCACTATCAAATTTCTTCCTTTCAAATTTTTTTATTTCTCAGTATTTTTAGTTTTAATTATTAATTATTAATTATATCTTAACCACCCTAATTTATCTCCCATCTGGGCCAACCACAATCCCACTTTTCAATTTCTACGTTTCTCACATTTTTGTTTTAATTTTCAATGTAATTTCAAGTTTTAAATTTTCAAAATTCAAATTTTCTCATAACTTCTAACATTGAAAACTTCTTATAACTTCTTATATTGAAACTTCTAAATAACTATTTCTTTCTTTTCATTTTATTTTTGTCACTCATTCCCGCGCCGCCCACGCTTTCTCAAGGTCCGCTTCATGGACTCAGTCTATCGCCCGTCTTCTCTGTCACGGACGCCCATCTCTCGCCGCTTAAATTATTTTTAATGCAATCTCTTCAATTTGTTCTGATAGAGATTTCTCTGTGTATTATAAACAGAATCCTCATATATTGTTTATTGTTTATATGTGATTTTCTTCTTCACCTATTTTCAAGTAAATTTTATTCAGATCTTTTTTTTTTTCCTGAAGTGTTATTTAGATCATCTATATTTCTTTTTAGAAATAGTAATAACACTTAGTTTCTCTGTTAATCATGTTATTTATTTTTATGATAAATTATTTTCGATTAATCTTTCTTTCTTATGATATCAAATTTATTTTTAAATTAATTTTTGATGGCTTATTCTTTCATCATTTTGGTGTTTTCAATCTCATTACTGTTGACGTAATGGTTCACACTCCTACCCCTCTCTGATGGATTTTTTTTCTCTTGGTCACTCCCCTTTTGTAGATTCGAACGGACATGATCGTAAAAAATAATATCTACAAATTAGGAGTGTTAGGTAGAACTTGAAGAATTTAGGTTACTAAAATATCATAAAACAGTGAAGTTTTTTTTTCGTCTAATCCAATATTTTTTGAATTTATAAATGGAGAAGAAAAGAAAACTTAATTTATTTTTATAATATATAAATTTTTAAAAATATTTAATTTACACGTTTTTTTTTAAGAGGGGAAATTTACATTTTCTTTTATCCAAAAATTTCTCACAGTTAGTTATTAGAGATTTTTTTTAATTTGTTTTTAAATCTCAAGTCATATATGAGGGATTGATTGTCCCAAAATATCTCAAATGAATAAATCTTCTCTCAATTTTCTTTACGTGTTTGTCATAAAAAAATTAAAAAATTGTATTAGTGGTGGAAGAAGAAAGGAGAAAGGGAAAAAAAAAGACTTATAAAAAATGAGAAAAAACGTAAAAACTGAATAGATAAAAAAAAATAAAAATGGAGATGATTAAAACTAAGAGAAAAAAATGGGCAATTGAGATTTAGATAAAAATATGAGCGGTTTCAATAGATATTAAAAATTAAAAAATTCAGAATAATAAAAAAATTAGATATATGAATAGGAGGGATTAAGTGGTTCCACGTAAGATTAAAAAAACTCTAAAATAAATATAAGGGTGATTTTTAAATTATAAAAATATAAAAAAAATTAAAATTAAAGATTTTTTTATATATAATTTTGATAAATAAATGAATTATACTCAATACCGCGTGTTTTACGAGGTTTTACCTTAGTGTGAATATAAAAGTGTATTTTAAGGACTAACTACGGAGAGCGTTGACCTTGCTACTGATTATATAGAGCTTGCTTGGCAATCTTTAGACTAGTCTTAATAGATCGTTAGAGTTTTTTTTTTATTTTTTCCTTCAACTTCCAAAACATGAATCAATCTAGCTAACTGTCATCAAACTATCTGAATCGCTATTTAAAATAGAGCTTAATAAAACTCACGGCGTACAACATCAAATTCAACAACACACATTCTATCAACATGAAAATCAAATTCCGTATAACATCATCTGATATAGTTATAATTTCTTCAACTGATGTTCTTTTTATCACAGATTATTCTCTGTCTCCAGGAAATTGCAATTTTCGTCTCATAAAAATTTTTCGTATTCGCAGACGGTCCTTTTATATCACTTTTAGGTCTATAACCATTTAAATAACAAAATAATTATTCCGAGAATTTTTTTTTTGTCCCATAACTTATCTACTGTCTATTTTTCGTCCCAAAAAATTTAACTGTCCAATTTTAGTCCCATAACTAAATTGATTGTCCAATTTTGGTCCCATTTTTGCCGAAAAATTGCGAATAACGCCGTTTTGATGACGTGTAAGTCACGTGTCGATAAAATTTGGGGGTTCTCTATACTTTCGATGACGTGAACGCTGACTATTTATTTCTTTTTATTTTTTTAAGTTTTTCAATCAATTAAACTACACATGTGTAAATAATCCAATAAATCTAATCAAAACTAAAATTTCAAATCTGTAAATGTAAGAACAACTAAATTTTACCGGCACGTGATTTGCATAAGACCAAAAATGACTTTTTTTTCAATTTCTTGGTGAAAATGAGACCAAAATTGGACAATCCATTTAGTTATGAGATTAAATTAAATTGGACATTAAATTTTTTTGGGACGAAAAATGGACAGTGCATAAGTTATGGGACAATTTTTTTTTTCTCTAATTATTCCCAAACTAAACTACCCATTTTATTGTTGCTACACATCCTGCACCCGGTCCCACTCCACCTACCCCAAAACGAGAAAAAATAGAAAAAATCAATAAAAAAAAAAAGAAAATTACGAGCAAAGGAAAAGATGAATGTTGGCGATTGGGGGGTTGATAAAGGTAGAAGGAATTAACTTGAAACCAAAATTTTGATTTTATGAGAAAGGAAGATTTTTTTATCAAGACTTTATTTTAGGTTGAGTCTCAATATAAATACTCATTTACAATTATATAAATTCAAAACTCATGTGTTACTTTTTTCTCAATTTAAAGTCTGATTAAAATTCGTTTGCCTCAATTCAAAGCCTAATAAAAAATTAAATTTCTAAATTAAAATCAAACAAGACGATATATAAAAAAAAGTAAATGCTTGTTATCATTACTTTAGAAAAAAAAACTAAATAAAAAATATAAAATTAAAAATAATACAAGATGATAAAAAAATTTGTATTTCCTAGAGCATTCCTGATGCTATTTATCAATAATTTTTTTCTTTTTTTTTCAAAAAATACTAGATGATAAAATAAAATTTATAAATATATATTATGTTATTAAAAAAAATTAATGAAGATTTTCTTTTTTAAAGTTAATGAAGTTCTTTTTATTTATGACACTATTTTTTTTTATCTCGTATGACTTTAATTTAAAAATAATTTATAAAATAATTTAAATCAAACTTTAAATTAAAATGTAAAAGTAAAAAATTGAATTTGGAATTGAGGCACTAGTAAAATAAGTACTTTATTGAATGTTTTAATCTAATTAGTCTTCCCCAAATTCTCGTCTTTTCTAGCAATGTTTTAAAAGTGAAGCGGAAGTTTTCTCGGTTAGTCTTAAGCGCTTCGATTGAACCGAAGTTCAACCGGTCTAACTTATTCCAATGGGCCAGCCGTTATTACATTATAATGACATAATATATAATTAAATATGTATAAATTATAGATAATTATTTATATTTTTTAAATAATAGCCCGCAAATTTAATGTTTCAAAATAATTTTTAACAATTTACAAAATAGTCCCTAAAAATTGCAAGATGGACCCTTTAATTAATATTAAAATTATAAAATAGCCCTCAATTTTATTTTTATTTTCAAATAATATCAAAGTTGATGAGTTGACCGTCCAATTGGTTCTTGCTTTTTACAGTTTTTTCTCTTTTTTGAACGCCTTTTGAACTGTTTAAAAAGTCAAACGGTCCAACGCTGAATCGATTGATTGTGTCATCCCGCTTTTTAAAACATAGTTTCAAGAATTCAAACCAAGCCCACCGCCTTCCCTCTACTTGGGTCATTTTCACAGAAATATGACCCGCCGACCTGAGCAACGACACCTGTAGACATTTTTTTAGGACACTGACTTAGGGAGGGTGACAAAACTGGAACATCAGGTTTTTACGCTCTCAAAAAGTTGGACAAAAACTTTTAATTCTATCAATTTCAGGACAACCACAATAATTCAATGTGAGTAGCTCAAACTTTCCACAAAGACAACCAACATATTGTAATTTATTCCTAAAATTATGAATTAGCAATATCATATGCAATCTTGACTGAACTTATGGATTCACTTTGTCATAATGTGCATTCCCAGATTTTTAATTATAATTTGATATTTTTTTATGCAGATTATGTTTGAAGGTATCGGGATTCATTTATAATATAATCGGGGGCGTTATAAGGGTGTTCACTAAGCTCACCCACTTTTGGGCCTCACTTTTCCAGGCCCCCAGACCCAAATTTTCGAGGAGGCCCATTACTAGGTTTAAAAAAATTAAAATCATAAATGATGCTAAGAATATACAACAACGACAAAAAATCTTCAATTCTTCTTATCATCCTTAATTTTCTCAACTCCATTAATCTTCCATCAATTTTCTCTATTTTCCATAAAAAATTCATCCTTAATTTTCTCAACCTCTATTAATTTTCCATCAATTTCTCTATTTTCCAATAAAATTACCGTTGATCTTAAACAGTTTGTGCATATAAATATGTATCCCAAATTAGAAAAAATAACTCAATACCATGTTTAGGGTGTTTTTTTAATATTACTATATTGCTTCTATAAAAACTAAATTGTTTTTCATATTCATTTAGTGTCACTTAAGGCCTCATTTGAGAGTTCGCACTTTCTCCCCAAACAGCCCTGAATATAATTTTTAGTGTTTTTATTTCACAGTTTGTTAAATTTTATTATAACGGTATATACAACATGTCCGGGATTACAGCAGAGAGAAACATGCATAACTATAACATGATAATTTAAATTAACGGTGAAAATAACAAAAAAATAGAACGGAGCATGATATTGTAATTTAATGGTGAAAATATCAAAAATAATAAAATTGAGAAAAAAGAAAAAAAAAAGAGAAAGACACGCTTAAAAGCACAACTATTATTATAATTCGATTACACCATTAAGAAGACAACTTATACACTTAAAATAAACATGATTATTCAAATAACAACAAAGAATAAGGACTGCATGGAGATTGTAATTAGGACTGAATCCTTCCAGCAAAGCTGAAAGTCAGCTGGATATAAAGGTGTAATGCTCATCTTATAATTCAAACTGATTGATTGTTTACACACGGTTACATCTGCATTGAACAAATATAAAGGTATAAAATTCATGTTGTTATTAAAAGTCCACAAAATCAATAAAATCGAAAGCTAATAACATTCTCATAATTCTGTATAAAATTAATTTATATGTGGCTCTGCCAACTATTTCTTATTCGGAAAGACTAGAATATAAATGAAGAAATCAACAATTATAAATAAATTTTGAAAGTAACTTAAGAATTGAATTAATTAGCATTAAAAAGTAAATACATTTTCAAGATATTAAATATAAAATTATATGAAATTTAAATAGAATGAACATCGATCTAAGAAAATATACTTACTTAAGAGGGGGAATTAAACACAAGGGACACATAAAATAGCCGAAAGCAAACATGGTTAAATTGATGAAACAAGGAAAGAGGAAAAACAAGTATGTATGTATTATTGAGAGGTGTAAGTTAGCACGGTGAGGTTATATAAGAGAGTTTGTCATGGTATGGAGACATGTGGTGTACCTTTCTTGCCACGTGTCAATTATGGAGACACGTGTTCTACCTTCCCTGCCACATGTCAAGTATGGAGACACGTGGTGTGCCTTCATTGCCACATGTCGATGGAGAACCGTGTTCTATTCTTCCTTGCCACCGCCGGGCATGGAGACACGGGACCTTGTGAATATTTGGGTTCCATGATTCTGAATAATTGGTAAAAATGCCCAATATGGAATGAGCAAATTTTTTTCCTATATTTGTAATAACTCTACATTTGTGCTGCGCCCAAAAATATTCTACGCCACGTGTTCGCAGATGAACACGTGGACCAATAAATCTAGGGAGCGCTACGCCCATCGGACAAGCATATGCAGCTGGACGTCGTCTTGCCCGGGACCACTCACCGCTTTCGCTTAAAACACGCTAGTTCGGAATTAACAGAAGGAAAAGAGAACGCCAGATGAACAGAAGGAAAGACAACGCCCGGGACAAAATGGAGATCCGGGAAGAGGGAGAGAGTGTATCTTTTCCCCCTAGACGAAAGCACATAATCAAAGCAATAGCACTTGGCGGCAAAGGCGCCCCACCAAATCGACCACAAGAGCCTCGCAAACGCGGACCACCACCAAAGCGAACAGGCGAGAATCGGGTCACCTATAATGCCACCATCACCACTGGATGACAAGCCGAGACTTATCGCCAAGTAAAGACAAATGTCAACCAAAGAAGCACAAATGTAAAAAATGGGCAGCACCACGTAGATTCATGCATCCCCAAATCACCGGCTCATGTTAGCAAGGTACCACCATTCGCCCTCGCCATTTCGTGCTAGCCGACACACCACCAACTCACCCAAACTCTATAAATAGACCCAAAAGAACAAAGAAAAGGTTCAGAAAATTTCCTAAGACAACTCTTGTATCAACTCTCCATCCCACATAACCATTGTGCTCTCACTAACACATTGTGCTCGACGACCCTCCCCAAATCACTTATAATATAATCCTGCTTTGGTACGCATGGGGGCGTAGTCAACTTTGTGTAACGGTCATCTAATCCTTGTTGTCATCCTACACATAGCTGTTCTCGTCACACACACACAGTGTTTGACACATCATTTTGTTTGTTAAGTCGTCACACACATCGCCACATCACATTTTCCACGCAACACGACTTACAACAATTGGCGCTAGAAGGAGGGTAGACGCATAACCAGCCCAAACACAATCCTAAATAAAAAACCGAGGCAGAAAAAAGAAATATAATGCCTCAATCTAGGAATACGCAAATTCAGAAATCTGGACAAAGCCGATTTCATGCTTTCGAAGGAGGCTCAACCTCAACCTCGGGAGAATCAGCCCCGAGTCCATCAACCTTGAAGATATCGTCAACGATCCCATACCATTTACCAAAGCCATTACTTTCTTGTTGAGAGCCCAGAAAGAAAGGGCAGAGAGAGAATTAGCCAAACAGAAAGGCTGGATGAAGATGACCGAAGCTCGCATATCCTGGATAGCGAGCAAGTCAAGAAGAGGGCCGCAAGAAAGCAAACTAAAAAGAAGCCTAACGACTTGTCGGACGACGAGCAGCCTCAAGGGTCTAGACAATTAGCGTTTGACGATTGAGGCTCTCGGCTAAAGAACGACTTCGGGGTCACAAGCACCCGATCCTCGAAGGAAGAGCGATAACACAACGCCCAATCCGCCCCCAACGCCATCATCAAGAAAGACAACAAGAACCGGAGAAATCGGTCGGGACTAAATTGTCTATCCATCATCGACCCTGGTAGTCAAGACGGGCACCAAAGGGGGGCTGCCCCATCTTGAGCCCGACCCATTGGGTCCTCATGATGGGATCCCACCCCTTTCTAAGTCCGTCGGTTCCACGAAATTTGCAGAGATGCAGAAAATATACAGAAAATAAAAAGATAGAAAAATTGAATGGGCTCATAACACATTCTATTCTCAATGAGACTTTTCACGTTGTAAAAGGAGTGAAAACAAAGACCTTTTTTCCTCAAACCCACACCCTCAACAGCTTTTCTCTCTCTGTAATTGGTCACAAAGACTTGAATTTTTAGATAATTCAAAAAAAACCGAGGCTCCCATTAAATAGCCATAACAACAAATTAATTCCCATGAAAATCCCTTGATTTCCGACTAGCATAAGGAAAAGAATATTGGCTGATTTATGAAACGTGGAGTAAAGAGAAGCGTGAATAAAAAGTGTGAGAATAGAGTAATTCCTGATGGGCCAAAAATACTATTGGGCTGATTTTAAAATTTCCCCATTCAAGTATGGAGACACGTGGTGTGCCTTCATTGCCACATGTCCAATATGGAGACACGTGTTCTACCTTCCCTGCCACCTTTTGTCAGGCATGGAGACCATGGACCTTGGGAATATTTGGGTTCGATGATTCTGAAGAATTGGTAAAAAAAAAGCGAATGAGCAAACTTTTTTTTTTCCCTACATTTGTAATAACTCTCTTACCCTTTTTTTTACCATTATGGGTTGCGCGTGGATGGGTCACACCTGAGTAGGAGACATGAATTCATTTACTAAGGATAAATAATCACAAAAAGGCAAAAAAATGATTTTTGTTTTTTAATAATCAATGGGGAAAAAAAGAGTTTTCCCCTAATTCTTTAGAAAAGATTTTTATTGGAGACGGCGACTCAGATTTAATGCCTTTTATTTTCACAATTAATTTCTGATCCTGTTGATTTTCGATTCTCAATTTAAAATAAGTCTAGAGTTATACTCCATCCGTCCCCAATATAAGTTTTCTACTTTTCCTTTTTTTCCTCCCCACAATTATTTCCCACTTCCATACATAAATCATAAATAAAAGAAGTAACTTCACTATACATAACTTTTATCCTCATTTTTCCAAGCAGTCTAGGCGGTTGATTGATTTTTTTTTTTTCTAATAGGCTTGGGCTATAAATCTTTTTCAATCTCCACGGTTTATTAATGAAAGCCCATTACTAATCTTGGGCTTATTGGCTAAAACCCTAAATATACAACATTTATTGCATACTTTTTTCTTTTTACCTTTTCTTGAGAATTGGAATCTAGAAAGTAGGAAATACACAACCTTTTTGACAAAGTACACAGATCTCTTTCTCTTTGGACCTTATCAGATACGAAACCTTCACTACAAGAAAATACATTTTTTGTCACGAAAAAAATGGTTACAAAAAGTCTCCTTTTGGTTACAAAAACCTGTTGTTGGTTACAAAAAGTTGGTCTTTTAAAGTTAAATAAGCTAAAAGCTTTCTTTTTGGTCTTTTTAAAGTTAAATAAGCTAAAAAGCTTTTGTAACGAGAAAAAATCAATTTCGTTACAAATACAATTGTAACGAAACATACTTTGTTACAAAAGAACTAGTAATGGTAACCAAAGCTTTGTTACAAAATGTTACACATTTTGATCAAAAAATTAATTTCGTTACAAATAAATCATTACATAAAGTCGTATATTTTGTACTACAATATTTAATTTGTTTCTAGTGTTTTGTTACAATTACTAGCTCATTTTGTTCCAAGAAATAAATAGTTACAAATAACCTGTTGGTTTATTTACAATATTATACATTAATACTGTAAACCATAAAAACAAAGAACCTCTTATTTAGTTCGGTTCGGTCACTTCTTATCCTCTTATTTTTCCTAGATGGCACAACTCCGTATCCATGCCTCGTTCGTACCCACTACGTGTACCAAGGACCTCCATCAAAATATCTCTTTCCAGTGGAATTTCTTCATCTTCGTTAACTTGACTTGCCTTTTGTTTCATTTCATTCTGTGATTCATAAGCAATAAAGTTCATTATTCAATTGACACTAAATTTTACGCACAAATGATGAATAACAATGAATTCATCAACTTACATGCTTTGTTTGATTTCTCACTCACATACTCTCCATTCTTCCTCAAATGGGTATTCCCAAAGATATCCACTTCACTTTTCTTTTTCCTATAGACAAATAGATATTGCACTTTGTAAGAAATGTGTGAAAAATAGAACCAATTTTCAAATTAAAAACTTACCATTTCCATCAACCGTGCAACAAAAGACTTACGTACCCCGGTATGAGGATATGGCAAATGTGACCTGTTGTTTGTATTTTTTTTTTTTACTTTTCCTACAATAAAATTAAGGGGAAAAGTTTTCATTATAAGAAAAATGCAAGATTAAGTAAAATAAGTGCAAGTACACATAGAAAACCTGAAAATCTGAATGTGAAAAGTGATCACCTTTGCATATGCCATTGACCGGTTTTTGTGGTTCCTAATGAAGTGTTGCAATCAATAAAAAAAATTATTGACAAGCATAAAAGTTATTATGAGCTTGTTTTATTGAATTAAGATATATTCGTGTGCAAAATGAATCAAGCTCAGATAATTAACACTTCATTGTGGGTCTTATCAAATGTAATTATTGGCTAGAAACATTTCTTTGTTTGAAGCTGCACGATGAACGTATTTTGTGTACTCTTAATCGAGCTTTTCTGTTTTCAGCTTCAAGAGGAAACATTTTGGACCTGATTGCACTTTTCTGATTATAACTTTGCTAATTTCTTTAATAATTAATATTACCTAATTATACACCAAGTTTCCTAAAGTAAAACTCAATTCAAAGTCAGATTTATAGATTTCATCTTTGCAGTTTAATTAACATTGTACTAATTATAGCATGCACTGATTTTCTAAGTCTATTGGCATGTGAAGTCCAATAACATGTTACTAATAGAAATAGATAGTCACCCAGTCTCTTAGAATCAAATTACTTTTAAGTTGGAAAATCAAACTAACACTTAAGTCTCCCAATTAATTCAATACTACTCTAAATCCAGAATATGAGAAATAAAAAAACTTGCACAAGGGCCATCTATACATGTAAATTTTTGTGATATTTTTATAACTTGATTTTTGAAAAATATTCCAATAATTTGTAAATCCTAATATCTAGTAATAAGAGGTACCATGATCATAATATCTAGTAAATTATTAATCTGTAATCTTGTGTTTTGTAATAGCTAATTCTTTTGATGATGGGGTGGAAAAATGACATTAAGTCTTAGGTTGCTTATTGGACATCTGTTAATTCTCTTTTAGATAAAGTTCTAGAGAGTTTAATAATTGCCTTCCATCTCTTGTTTTTCATGATAAATTCTAAAGCGCAACGTTCTTGTGTATGGCTTGAACCAATCAGTTAGAGTGAAGAACTTATGGATTACTGATTATCTATACATTCATTAATGTGTCTTTTCATGTTGTTCCATTTCTCAATTATCACCTTTACAATCTCCTCATGTTTGCCACATATTATGATGCACTTTTGTTTAATACAAGGATTGTTTTGATGTTTGTGAAGATGTAATTGCTATTGGTAGTCCATTTCTTAATAGGTTTGAAACAACAACAGCATAGGAAGATAATCTTCTCCTACTTTTGGGGTAGCACTAAATCGTGAGTCAAGGCTATCTACTACGAGGCCATCAGTAAACCAACATTTTACTCAAAATCTATCTTTAGTCATGAAAAACACTAATGAAAAACAACTCAAACTCTGTCCATAATTCGCCACCCCTAACCAAAGTTTATATCATGAAATGCAGAGCAACTAGTTATAAACTTACTTCCACTTCAACTCCCTTTCAGCTTTGTCGGTTTGAGCATACACAACATCTGCATCACCAGGTATTCGAGCAGCATTAACCAATGGGATTTTCTACAACCAGCAGAATATAAGGTTATGATTGTGTCGAAATAAATAACAGAATAAATAAATAGCCAACATGAAATCGAATGGACACACTGGAATTTAACAATATAGCAAACAAATTTTAATTTCTTTTTTCATTTTGTGAAACTTAACAATTAGAAGAAAATTATCACTATCGGTTTCCTTCCAATAGAGATCTAAATTCAATTTCAAAGGGTACCAAGGGCTATTATGTGTATTATTCTCATTGTATAAGAGTACGCGAGGCAAATGAAATCATAGAAGGCCATGAACAAATCCTCAATCCAAATCATCAATAATAGCAACTAGGTTAACAGGCCATGAATATTCCCTTACGATTCATAATAGCAATTGGAAAATCACTATAATATCTCAAAAAAATTGCTACTCTTTGAAATTGAATTCATATTGTATGCCTCACTTCTAATTGAAATATAAAAACTTATAATCCAAAATCAAAAGAGAAAGATACCTGAGAGGAGATCTGGACTGAGAATCAAAATTGAGGAGAGACAAGCAAGCATGCTGCTTTGTGAGATCGGGCGGTCTAGAGCTGTGAGTGGATAAGTGTGCGACAAAGTGGTTAGTGGTTGGGCGATTCTGGAGCCCGAATCTGGCGGCGAATCTGGAGTAAATCTGGGGAATCTGGAGGCCTTGAATATGAAATTTGGTATTCTCATTGTTTCATTGCTATGAAGAAGACAATTTGGTATCATCAAGCTGAAATTTGGTATTCTCACGCTTTCAATTCCGTGAAGAAGGCTTTTGGTATCCTGCTTTTTGAGATTTTTTAATCAAATAATATTAGGCGCTATCACCACGATTTTTTCAGAATTTTTGGTCAATGCGCAAAGGTATCACTCGCTTTTTTCTTTTGAATTTTGAATTATGCACTTACAATTGAAATACTTAATTGAAATAATATTCTTAATTTTGGTCAATAAACTTTTTATTAAATAATATTCTTAATTGAAATACTTACATATTTAGATGGTATAGTTAAAAATAAATAGATATATTTTTATTAAATAATTTTTTTTAATAGCAATTAAATAAAATAAAGTACTTGAAAAATAAAATAATCAAGAAGTCATTTAATTGATGTGTGTGACGGGATAAGGGCAATAATATTTAATTTATATATTTATTTTAAAATGAACAAAAAAAAGAAAAACATAGGCGGTAGGATAAGGAAATTGTCTTTAATTTGTATATGCTTACTTTAAGATGATAAAATAAAATAAGAAGTCATTTACTATTTGTAACCAACATTTTCTATTTGTAACGACGATTACTCATTGTTATTTAAAATATGATTTTTTATAACCAAAAAAATATTCGTTACAACATGTCATCTTTCCGTAACCATTTAAATTTTCGTTACAAATAAATTGGTTACAAGAAATGCACTTTCTTGTAGTGCTTTTTCCAAATTATTCATCTTCTTCACTTTTCTCTCCATACTTCTTTCTCCCATCTCACAGCAAAAGCGGCACAGCGAAAGCCGCAAGTGCATGACGGCGGCAAGCACGGCTACGGTGAGTGTGGTGGGTGGCTTGAAACCCTAGACTCCAGCCCCACCATCGACGTCTCGTTTGAATCCACAACCGTTGCCAATAAGTCGCAAAAAGAAAAAAAAACACCTAAATCGGTGAGCCGTCTAGCCGACTTGGCCGCCTAGGCGGCGACTAGAGACGGAAACGATTTTGTTAGCAGATTTTTGGGAAAATCAGGGCGGTCGCCTAGCCCAATTTTTTCATCCTTGCATTTTTCACACAATATTACAAAAAGAACACTTATTATTCCACTCATTACTCCATTTTCGTTTTTCCTCCCTCGATTCCCAAAAACACCCTTCACTTTTTTAAAAAAGTACTCATAACTTATTACTTTACTATTATTCCTAATCAAAGAGCCCAAAAAGAAAGGAAAAAACTTATTTCGGAACGGAGGGAGTAATATTCGGAACGGAGGGAGTAACATTGCTCCTGGTTGTGATCTTTTCCTGTCTCGGGTCATTATTTGTTCTCCAATTCTAGCTGTGTTTATTTTAAGGGCTTTAACATCAGAAAATTAGGGAATAACTCGTTGAGGTTATGTTGTAAGGACAATAATTTTATGGGCTTGGAAATATTGTGCAATATATTTTAAAATTTGTAGATATAGGACAATATGTTTATGATCTGTAAATATAGGATAATCGAGCCCGAATAAGTCCAAACTTGGCTGAAATTTTGCAAGATTGTCCTAAATTATACATATTTTGAATACATAGTGTCTTATATTCACAAGTCTATATATATGTAAATATAAGAAATTCATGCAATTCACTTTACGTTTCAGCCAGATTTGGGCAATTCCAACGGGTTAAAATGATTTAGACCAGAACTTATAAATTATTACTTTTTTTTTTTGGAAAGCAAAAATCATTAATTATTAAATCCGTTTCATTAAAAGAGGGAAATGGTAGTAACTTATTATTTGACTTCTCATTTTACATATATAATTAGATCATCTTAATATTTTTTAGACTCATTTATGTAATTTCATCACATTTATCGGACGCGTGGAAAGAAAGGTGTCACAGGTGTCTGCATACTGAACATGTGACATAAGAAGGTTCACACTTGGTGAGGAAAAATTTCCACTGTCTCCATGGCAATATAATTAGAAAAATATCTTCATTAATTTAGAAAAAGAATCGTCATTAATTTTTTAATTAGTGATGTATGTCTATACATTTTTTTATCATTGTATACAATTTTAATTTATTTGTGATGACTTTCGTTCGGTAAAAAATGAAATGCTAGTTATTATTACTTTGGAAAAAAAACCAAATAAAAATATCAAACTAAAGTAATACAAGATGATAAAAAAAATTTGTACTTCCTGGAGCATTCCTGATGCTCTTTATTAATATTTTTTTTTGCCTTTTTTTCAAAAAAAATTACAAGATGATAAAATAAAAAATTATAAATATATAATATATTAATAAAAAAAATTAATGAAGATTTTCTTTATCAAGTTAATGAAGTTTTTTTTAACCTAGGACACTAGTTTTTTTTTTTTTATCTTTTATGACTTTAATTTAAAAATAATTGATAAAATAATTTAAATCAAACTTTAAATTAAAATGTAAAAGTAAAAATTGAATTTTGAATTGAGGCACTAGTAAAGTGAGTACTTTATCGCATGGAAAGAATCCTAGATCTATTTCTCCCTAATCACCATCTAATCGCAACTATTTTTTTTTTTGAGAGCTCACTACATCAAGATTACAAAATATGTCTAGGAGAGGAGATTTAGTAGCCAGGTTTGCTAGATTGTGCCCCGTGTGTTGTTTGATCGTGGACAATACCAAACACCTTTAACTGAGGTGTTCAAAGTCAGATTGCGGGCCCTCTTGATAAAGTTTTCTTCATATTCCTTATAAATGGAATCCGTCTTGATGGCTTGAATGGCATCAATAGAGTCCGAGTAAATGATAACCGACCCTGAGAATTCTTCAACCAAAAGGACAAGCCGTCGAGGATAGCAGTAATTTCCGCTACGCCATAACCGATCCTGGGGATTAATTTTATGAAATTCAGCTGCCCACAGCTTCCCCCTCGGGTCGTAGATGAAGAAGCCAATAGTGAAAGTCAGGGTGTATTCATTGTAAGCCGCGTCAACTTTCAAAGAAAAGCTGTCAGAATGATCCATTTCCTGAGGGGGTTGGTACTTCTTAATTGAGTTGGACGATCTCTGAGCTAGTTTATTCCATTCATTATGGTATTGATCAAGGCATGAATCTTCCAAACTCCCATTTGATACACTTCTTTTTTGTGAGATATATCGCACCTCTCTTCCACATACCCCACATCTTCATTGCAATTCTTTCCATCTCAGAATCATCCAAGGACTCGATAAAGTGTATGGTCAAGCTTTCGAATGATCCACTACGCGTCTTTTTTATGAGGTTCCACCAGTCAATATTTTTCCATGCTTCTTTAATTGCCTGACAAGAAAAAATAGCATGATGGTAGCGAGTGTTTGTTGGGCAAATTTAGAAGATATGTGGAGGAGGAGAAGTTCGGGGAAGATAATATATGGGCTGGGGATTGTGATAGTGTGTGACGTTGGTGGGCGGTGGTAGCGGGTGTTGCCGCGTTGGTTGCATTTGGGTGGCCGACTTGGGTGGGGGGTAGTTGAAAGGAGATAAGTCGCGGCAGGTTGAACTTTGTAGGTGAGTAAATAATATTTTGGACAACTTACAAAAACATGACTTGTTTTTGCCACTAATTACCATTCGGGGACCAAACTTTCATTTTTGCAAGGCAGGTAATATTTCAAATATAAATAAAAAGAAACTCAAATCTAAATCCACCAGCCCCTCTAATTAGTCTTCCCAAAATTCTCATCTTTCCTAGCTATGTCACTTTTAGTGCTTTTGGTTGAACCAGTTCGATTGGGTCTGATTTATTCAAATAGTTGAGTTGATAATTAAATATAGATAATTATTTATATTTTTTAAAATAATAGTCCTCAAATTTAATGTTTCAAAAAAGCTGTTAAAAAGTTGCAAAATAGCCCCTAAAAATTGCAAGATGAACCTTCAATTAGTTGACCGGTCCAATTGATTAGCGCATTTTACAGTTTTTCCCTTTTTCTAACGCTTCAAAAGTCAAGTGGTCCAACACTTTCAATCGGTTAGTTGTGTCATCGCGCTTTTTAAAACATAGTTTCCAAGAATTGAAACCAAGCCCGCCGCCATCCCTCTACTTGGTCGGATAATTAATATATATACACCCAAATCGCAACCAAAGGAAATTTTCCCAAATCATGAATTAAACACCGCAAATTGATATCGTCCGGCCTCCTTCCTCTACCCTAAATCAAACTCTGCTGCGCGTTCTCCCCTTCCACCGCCGCCGTCGCCTTCCCATTAGCTCCAAATCACGAACCAGAAGCCCTAGCCTCCTCCTCCCTCTCCCCCATATCGAACCATCCGCCGCGCGTCCTCCCCTACCCTTGCTTGCCGCCTTTGTTGCCAAGCTCCCCCTACGCCCTTTATTGTTGCCAAGCTCCCCCACTACCCCGCTAGCTTTCTCCTTCCATAGGTAATTTTTTTTTCTATATATATATATATTTATGTATATATATATATATTTAATTATTATGTATATGTATATATATGTTAGTATGTATATATATATTAGGATTAAATGTTTATATAATTGTATTTGGTTTGATTAATTAGCTAATTTGTTAGGATTAATTGTTGTTAGATGAACAATTGATGCTTGGTTTATATATTGTTAATTGTTTATATATATATATATATTGTGTGGCTTTGTTTAATTGTTGTTAGTGGCTTTGTATAATTGTATGTATAGTGTATGTATATTGGTGTATATATGTATATCATGTATATTGGTGTATATATGTATATTGGTGTATATATATATCATGTTGTATGTATTGGTGTATGTATATTGTTGTATATATATTGGTGTTTGATGCACTCAAGGTGTTTGATAATATGCTTGTGTGAGGATTTAAACATAAATTAGTGTTAATTTATTAGGATTAATGTTGTTAGTGTAAGAGATGAACAACTTGTTAGAGATGAATATATATTGTGTGGCTTGGCTTGATTTTTTATGCTAATTTAGATATGAACAATTGATGCACTCAAGGTGTTTGATAATATGCTTGTGTGAGGATTTAAGCATAGTTTTGAATATTGTTTGTTTTTTGTTTATTAAATGTTGTTTCTTCTGCTTTAATGGATCATGTCTCGTTTGCCATATCCCTTTAGATGATGGAGATGATGATGGATATTCTGATGGAGATCATAGGCGATATGATCATGGTGCATATGATCGACAACATCCCGATGACTTGAGAGAGTGTGACACGATGCTCCCACCACCACTATGACTCCGGGGAGAAGCGCACTCGAAATTATAGTCACCATGTCATCTATTAAGAGAGCTCGTAAGCAAGGAAAACACTTCGTAATTTTATTACAATTGAACAGTTTGAAATCGATAAATATATTGATTGATCGTTGAACATAATTAAATACTATGTTATTGCAGTTATCGTTCAATGAGTTTGTACATGCAATAGGAAAAGAGAGTGAGTCATTGTCCTTCTACATTGAGTGTTGAAGTCGAGGCGTGATCCCTATCGTCTTTACTTGACCCCGGGCGTAGCTAAACCGACTCCTTTGAAGGAAAGAATATGGGACGAACTTATGGTATGTTAATTATATTTTTATTGAAAGTTGTAGTATTACCCTTAAATTTACTAAATTGTTATGTTATATGCGTATAGACTACATTCAGAGGTCTTGACCACACAAAGAAGAAGAAAATATTGTTCATGGTCGGAGTAATGGCAAGAATTTTTTGGACTTGGTTGAGAAGTAACTCACGAGATCCGAAAATTGGTCTTTACTCGACTAGTCCGCCTCCGGCTTATCAGAATAGCCCTATGGTGGCTCCATACTGGGAAAAGTTTGTGAGCAAAGCTATGGAGGATGATTTCCAGGTAAAATTGATCAATGTCATTTCCTCAATTTCTAATGCATATAGTTTTTCAGTGTTTATCATATTTCTATTATATTGTAGAATCGAAGTAATAAAAATTGCGATCAAGCCAAGTCGATGGAGGCGCGATATAAGTAGGGTCGAACAAAGGTTATGCACGAATAAGAGAAAATATGGTGAGATCAAAATCCTAACTTTTTAATTTTTTTTATATATTCACTTTTAATATATCTAATAAAGGGACACGTTCATCACTATCGAGAAAGAAGAAAAGAAGAAAAAAGCGGGAGAGTGAGCCTATTGTTACCCGTTTCAACTTATTTCAGACTACCAGAAAGGGTCGAGATGGGAATATTCACGATCCCAGTGCACAACGCATCATCGTCGCCAGGAGCATCCTGGCCGCTTATGGAGTGTCGGATATGGTGTCACGAAGACATCATTAGCGATGACACCGGTTATTCAAGCCATGAATATGGTGGGTATACTAACGAACGGGTTACCAAGTTGTCTAAAAGATGTGGACGTTTGAGGTCCGAGAAGAAGAACGAACCACTTTAATGTCGTCGAGTGGAGCAAAGTTGTGAACATAGTGTCGCTAATGCTATGTTTGCAGCTAACCCTAGGGACGACTTTATTGAGGCACTTCAAAACGTCTCTTAGGTATCAAATATGCATGTCTCACATTTGTTTTAATTAAAGACTAGTGTATTAAAATTTTCTAACTAAATATCTTATTAGAATAGCCAACAACCTTTTTTGCTACCTTTATTTGGAGGATCTCGATCGGTTGGTAGAACGCTGGCGTTCCTCTCCATGGAATGATTCATGGTCATCCCATCCTCCGGTTTAAGTGAGGTCACACTCGATGTACCCGTGTCGAACAAGAGGATTCAATGATTGCCAAAGCCAATCGATAAAAGCCGCCACAATCGAAATAGTAGGTCGGCACTTCATCAAATGGCGAGCAACTTGGTCTCTAAAGACCATGAGGTAAAATATAAGTTATTAAAGTTCATTATCTTATTTGTGGATCTAAATAATATTGCAAATTAATTGTAGAATATGCCGACACCACAAATGCCTCGGAAGAAATCACCACAAAAGGCTAAAGAGAAATCAAGGGGTGTCGTAGACAGTCAGAGGAGGAGAACGAAGGACTCCACTGCGCTAATTTCTTGTTATCCCATGACTGGAGACTTAGATCCACGATGATTATGTACATCTAGGGTGCACCGGATGGTATCGTCTAATGCTTTCGAGATAAATCACAGTTCCCATGCTTGCTCACTTTCATCGAATACTTTCCAAGAATTAAATCGGTGAGAACATGTCTTGCCAAGTCTTGAATGACGAAGTGGTTGAGTGCAACCACCATAACCCTTTACCTCAGGTATGTGTTTACTAATTCTCAATATTCACTTTCTGTATAGTTTAATTTTCTTTTTAAATATTAATTAACATATATATGTTGGTTAAAGATATTTGGGTGAGGTATATCTCTCCAGAGATGTCCGAGCAAGTGGAATGTATTCCTTCGTCTCCCCCCAGGTGTCTTGCATATTGGGTGATAGGGTACAGACCATGGATGGGTTAGTTAATCATATGCTGAATCAAACTGGGAGCGATCATCTCATTTTTTGGCCAACAAATGTGGGGTGAGTGATAAACATTTCGTTAAAATTTGTATTCATGTTTATAATATTTGCACATATATATATGCTAAATTTGTAGTTAATTTTAATATTCTCAATATAATATAGGAACCATTGGGTGCTGGTCGCTATACACATGAATACATTAAGTGTGTATTTTATGGACCCAGCTCAGGATGGAGTTTATTCAAATCGCCCTGATCTCGTTTCATATATGGAAGCGTAAGTTATTTTTTAATATTCTATAAAATGATTTGTTTTACTTTTAAAATTATGCATATTTAATCTATTTTTGTTTTTTAATTATAATAATAATAGTGTGATGACGATGTATCGGAGTCGCCTTCAGAGCCAAGATTCATGATCTAAGTTAAATAAAGTGAACTGGATTAAAATTAAGGTAAATTTAATTTAGTAAATTATCAAACTAATAGAAAGAAATCATAATTGTAATACGTGATTATAATTGTTAATCAACAGGTTCCGAGGCAACGAGATAATGAACATTGTGGACATTTTGTGTGTGGCTTTATTGAAGATATAATCCGCGCTTCTCTAACGAACATTCCTCTCAATGTAAGTCAATTTATCGATTTATTTAAATTATTATTGATTGAATAAAAATTTATACTATATTGATTGATTCGTTGTCTGCAGTTTGTCTATGAACGTGAGCTCAAGTCTTACTCTAAGAAAAGACTGGAGAAATGGAAAAACGATTGGATGGGGTACCTTTACAATCGATTCTTATATTTATACGATATTCAGTGATCGTTGTTTGAAATTTTGGTAGCATATAATTAAATTATATATTTGTGATGATATATATTTCATGTTTTTGGTGTATTGGACGTATGTTTATGATTGTATGTTTATTTATTTCATGATGTGTATGTTTATTTATTTGATGTTTTGGTATATATATATGTGGTATAAGTTTTGGTTTATGGTTTTATTATAGGATTTTTGGTTTATGGTTTATGGTATTGGACGTATATATAAGTTTTGGTTTATAGTTTTATTATAGGATTTTTAAAATATAAATTAATAATTAAAAAAAAGATATTGGACAGCGGTTAATAATCGTTGTCTATCTAACATAATAAACGAAATTATAAAAAAAAAAAGTTAGACAATTAATTAATAAATCATTTGTCCAAAATAACTTTGACAATGGGTTTTAATAAATTTGTCCAAGCTTGACAATTGCTTTTGGACAGCTGTTATAACCGCTCTCTAAGGGCTTTTTTAACAGCTGTCCAAGCCCAAATGTGTATTAGTGATGGTTAATTACCGAAATAAGAAAAAAGGGAGAACAAGTATGTAGGTATTATTGAGAGGTGTAAATGAGCACTGTGAGGTTAGTAAGAAAGTCTGACATGGTATGGAGACACATGGCGTACCTTTCTTGCCACATGTCAAGTATGGAGACACGTGTTCTATCTTCCTTGTCACATGTCCAGTATGGAAACACGTGGCGTATCTGCCATGCCACGTGTCAGTTATGGTGACACGTGTTCTACCTTCCTTGCCACCTATCCAATATGGAGACATGTGGCGTGCCTTCATTGCCACGTGTCCAAGATGGGAGATATGTGTTCTACCTTCCTTGCCATCCTGGGGCATGGAGACACGTGGGCCTTGTGATATTTGTGTTCGATGATGTTGTGGAATTGACAAAAATGTCCAATATGGAATGAGCAAACTTTTTTTTTCTCTATATTTGTGAAGAAAACTCATTTTTTGGACACATTTACCTTTTTTTTACCCTATAGCTAGGTTGCATGAATGGGTCACACATGAGTAAGCGCTTGAGTTGCTCGACCCATTCTTGACTTAGTAGGAGATCATGGGAATTCATTTAATAAGGATAAATATATTATAAAAAGGCAAAAAAAAATGAGTTTTTTTTTTAATAAACAAAGGGAAAAAAAAAAGGTTTGCCCCTAATTCTTTAGAAAGATTTTTTTTCATTGGAGACGGACTCAGATTAAACGCCTTTATTTTCACAATTTATTTTATATTATGTTGGATTTAGATTCTCAATTTAAATAAGTCTAGAGTTATATTCTAAATCCCACACTATAAGTTTCTGCTTTCATCTTCCATAAATGAAAAAAAGTAACTTTAGAGTTTTTTTACTTTTGGTCCCATAGGACACACCCCCTCACGATTTTGGTCCCCCAACCTTATACTTTTTGTCCCATAGCCCAAAATTTTTACACATTTAGTCTTGAGATCGATAACCCGCCAATTTTAGACGAATTCCGCGACATCTCTCGCGACGTCCGTCAAATCAACATTTATTAAATAAAAATAAAATTAATTGTAAATTAGAATCCCGATCCAAATAACCTCGATCATACCCCTCCTCCATTCTAGCCCTAATTTCACCAGAACCCCCCCCAAAAATGTGTCATGGTGATTGTTGGGCCCCAAACTCCTTTATCTCATCACCCGACACTTGAGCGCCGCTCTCTCCGCCCTTTTAAGCTACTCGCTTCACCACAACGCTGCGTGTAATCATCGCAATTAAATTAAGTGAGTCGACCGACGCCTTTTTGACATTCTGGTGGTGCCAAACAAGTAGAGGATCGCGACGATTAGCCGATTTGGTTCTACAACGATGTCGTTGTTGATAGGTTCAATTTGAAATTGAAATTGAAAATTTTGATTCGAGTATCAATTGAAATTTGGGGGAATCGAGGAGAATGACAATGGGGACGGTTTTGAGAATTGATTAAAAATTTCCGAGTCGAGCATCGATTAAAAATCCTAAGGGACCAAAAGTGTCATGTTTTTCCCTCTAAAAGACCCCTCACGCGCTTCTGTTAACTGATAATCTTATAGGACCAAAAGTGTTAACAGAGTTGACGGAAAAATTGACTGTGAGACCAAATGTGTAAAAATTTTGGGCTATGGGACCAAAAGTGTAAGGTTTGGGACCAAAATCGTGAGGGGGTGTGTCCGGTGGGACCAAAAGTGCGAAAAACTCAGTAACTTTACTATCCATAACTTTTATCCTAATTTTTCACATAATATTACAAAAATAACACTTATTATTCCAGTCACTACTCCTCACATCTTTTTTCTCCCTCCCAATTCCCAAAAACAACCTTTTCTCTTTAACAAAAGTACTCATAATTTATTAATTTACTATTACTCATTATCAAATAGCCCAAAAGAAAGGAAAAACTTATTTCGGGATGGAGGGAGTAATATTGTTCCTGGTTGTGATCTTTTCCTATCTCGGCTCATTATTTGTTCTCCAATTCTAGTAGTGTTTATTTTACGGGCTTTAACATTGGAAAATTAGGGAACAACTTGTTGGGGTTATGTTTTAAGAACAATAATTTTACGATTTGGAATTATAGGACAATATATTTTAAAATCTGTAAATATAAGACAATACGTTTATGATCTGTAAATATAGGACAATCGAGCCCGAATAAGTCTAAATTTGGCAGAAATTTTGCAAAATTGTCCTAAATTTTAAAAATTTCGAAAACATAGTGTCTTATATTCACAAGTCCGTATATTTGTAAATATAGGAAATTCATGCAATTCACTTTATGTTCCAAAGGGCTAAAATGATTTAGACCAGAACTTATTAATTATTACTCTTTTTATTTTTATTTTTTTGAGAAGCAAAAATCATTAATTATTAAATCCCTTTCATTAAGAGGAAAATGGTAGTAACTTATTATTTGGCTCCTCATTTTACCTATGTAATTAGATCACCTTAATCTTTTACACCTAAAAGTCGATTAACTCCCCACTGAACCTCACCCAATCCACTTCCAACTAATTCTCTTTTAGACTCATTTATGTAATTTCATCACATTTATTGGACGTGTGGCAAGAAAGGTTTTAAAGGTATCTCCATACCGAACATGTGCCATAAGATTCACACGTGGTGAGGAAGAATAGCCACGTGTCTACATGGCAAGGGGTAGGGTCTCTTATATAATCAACATTCCACTATGGATCCTTCACTCACCTCTCACACTCATCACCATCTAATAATACATACTTCTTCTCCTCTGTTCTTTCTTCAGAACTATGTTTGGTTTTAGGCTTTGTCTATATTTTAGTCATTCCTCCCCTAAGGTTTCGTCCCTCCCAATTCCAAAAAGTATCCTTTACTTTTTAACATAAGTACTAATAATTTATTATTTTACTATTGTTCCTTAATCAAAGAGAACAAAAGAAAGAAGAAACTTATATCGAGACAGAGGGAGTAATATTGTTCCTGGTTGTGATTTTTTCCTGTCTCGTGTCATTATTTGTTCTCCAATTCTAGGTTTGTTTATTTTAAGGGCTTTAACATTAGAAGATTAGGGAATAACTTGTTGGGTTTATGTTTTAAGGACAATAATTTTGTGGGCTTGGAAATATAGGGCAATATATTTTAAAATTTGTAAATATAGGACAATATGTTTATGATCTGTATATGTAGGACAATGACCCCGAATAACTCCAAATATGGCTGAAATTTTGCAAGATAATTTACAGATTTTGAAAACATAGTGTCTAATATTCACAAGTTCATATATCTGTAAATGTAGAAAATTCATGCAATTCACTTTATGTTTCAGCCCGATTTGCGCAATTCCAACGAGCTAAAATGATTTAGTCCATAACTTATTAATTATTATTATTTTTTTCTTTATTTTTTTTTTTGAGAAGCAAAACTCATTAATTACTAAATCCCTTTCATTAAAAGTGGAAAATGGTAGTAACTTATCATTTGACTTCTCATTTTACCTATGTAATTAGATCACCTTAATCCTTTACACCTAAAAGTCGATTAACTCCCCACTGAACCTCACCCAATCCACTTCCAACTAATTGTCTTTCAGACTCATTTATGTAATTTCATCACATTTATCGGACACGTGGCAAGAAAGGTTTCACAGGTGTCTCCATACTGGACGTGTGGCATAAGAAGGTTCACACGTGGTGACACGTGTCTCCATGGCAAAGGGGTAGGGTCTCTTATATAACCAACATTCCACCATGGATCCTTCACTCACCTCTCACACTCATCACCATCTAATAATACACACATCTTCCCCCTCCGTTCTTCTTACTGCAACTATGTTTGGTTTTTCGCTTTATCTATATTTTAGTCATTCCTCCCCTAAGGTAATTATATTATTTTGAATGCTCATTCAATTAGTTATATATTATATATTCTTAATGCAATTATTTAATTAAATTTAATTTGATTGATATGTAATTTGATTTAATTGACTTACAAGTTACAAGTTACAAGTTCCAAAAATGTGGAACCGGAACCGGAACCGAACCGGCAAAAATTGTTACACGGTTCCGGTTCCGGCGGTTCCCCTGATTCAATTCAAATTGTTCCAAATCCGCCCAGCCAACAGTTCGGTTCCGGTTCACCAGTTCGAACACTTTTTTTTTTTTTTTAATCAAAATACAAATAAAAAAAATAAATTGAAGTAAATTTAAAGAAGATGAAGCAAAATCTTATGTTATTAAACATACAAAATTACAAACAAATAACAAACAACTCAAAAAAATTACAACTTAAAAGTTACAATTTACAAGTAATTTATAATTTAAACAATAAACATGCTAAATTGCTAATGTGGTAAATTACAACTTAATGCTAAACATGCTAAACATACAATTTACAAGTAATTTACAATTTAAACATTAAACAATAATTTAATACATTACAAAAATTACAATTTACAATTTACAACTTAAAAGTAACTAAATTGCTAATGCTACAAATACAAGTGTACAACTTATAATTACAATTTAAAAAATTACAAATAATGAAAAGAGGATAAAAAAAAAAAAAAAAAGCATAATTTTAAATTTTAAACTTAGAAAATTCTAAGTTAGAAACTTAAAATTATGTTGCCTACGTATCCGATTAGAATCAAAGCCCACGTAGTTCTCTTACCTTGTTTCTTACCTCAAGACTTAAATCTTAAGAAGATTTAAGCTTCACTTTCGGTTTTTGGTTGTGTAAATGATCATCACACTATCTTCACTAGAATCCGCGCTAAGAGCTTCATTTTGTGTTCGATCTTGGCTTTCACCCAATCATCAAGTAAACATTGGTTTTCCAAGTGCTCAACCTGTCAATCTTGAACGCCTTTCATTCAAGATATGTCCACCCAAGCTAAATGCTCGTTAAATGACTCTACGGTTGAGACGGGACATGCATATACCTCTTTTGCAATCATACTCAACACCGATAAGCATCTAATCTCCTCGACCACCACTTTTAAAATATCAAAATTTTTCTAATTCTCCTGTTGATACTCAAAAGAAGGTGTATTTAGAAAATTTTCAATTTCTAAGAAAACATTTGATTGTGCCGTTGCACGTTGTTGATATCGTTCTTTAGAAAAATTATCTAAACGGGAAAATTTACCAAAAAGACCACGACCAAGGGATTGAGTACCACCACGTCCACTACTAGTAGTACTAGTAGCACCACGAACACTAGTAGAATCACCACTAGTGGGACCAAATTGAATTTTATATTCTCTAAAAACATCCATAAGAACTTGTTTAGATTTTTGGACAACCACAATAGGAGAAGGGGTGTTATCATCCGTAATAGGAAATAAAGCATCATAATATATAGAAATTAATTCTTGCACTCCATCTACTCTTACTCTAGGATCAAGTATTTTAGCAATTATAAACACATCGGGAATATATAAAAAATATTTCATCCATTTGACTTTCATTGAACTAATAGCATTATATAATATTTCATTTGGATCACTACAATCTAGAGTAATTGCAACTCTAACACATTGATCTAAAGCAAGAATAGAAGTAGGATAATACGTACCGGATAATTGTGTAGTAGCTTCATTAAAAACTTGCAACATCTCACATAAAGTAGCACATGAATCCCATTGACTAGGAAATAAAGTAATACCACATTGTTCTTGTGCAAAAAATTACATAATGCATTTACGTACTCATAAGATGCACTTAACATTTTATAAGTTGAGTTCCATCTAGTAGCAACATCAAGTGAAAACTTTTTTAGGAGTAAGTTTATTAACTACACAAAAAACTTTTCCATCTTTTTAAAACTTTTTGATGTCTAACAAATAACCAAGTGCATGTTTAATAGGAGCAACATGCGTTTTTAAAGAAGATAAACCGTCTTGAACACACAAATTTAAAATATGACAAAAACATCTTACATGAAAAAATCTACCACCAATTGATGGTTGACAAATTGCAATAAGTTCATCTAAACTAGCCGTATTAGCACTTGCATTATCAAATGAAATTGAAAATATTTTTGTAAGAATGTTGTACTCTTGCAAAACCGTACGAATTTTTAGAGCAATATTTGCGGCCGTATGCTCAGTATCAAACTCTCTATATGCAATTAAACGTTTTTGAATTGTCCACGTATCATCAATCCAATGACAAGTAATGCCCATATAATTATGCTCTTGAAAATGATCACTCCAAATATCCGAACATATAGAAATTTTTTGAGTTAATCTAGAAAACATGATAGTCATTTCATCTCTTATTTCTTTAGCCATTTTATCAATTTCACGAGTAATAGAAGATCGTGAAATTTTTTTTGGCCGAAGGATTATAAGCCGTAGTAACCCATTTTTCAAAACGAAGATCATTTGCAAAACGAAAAGGAAGATGTTTAGAACAAATAAGTTTAGCTAATTCTCTTCTAGCAACTTTAACATTATATCTAAATAAACTAGTAGGATTACTTACTTCACCACCTTGAAGAAGCCGTGAATCCACGTAGTTGCGTTTGAGATGTAGTCATTCCCAAGACTTCTTTATGTTTTACCAACAAGTGTTTTTTAAATGTTCCATATCCACCACCTTTCTCAAAATGATAAACCCTAGTGCAATAGTTACAATGAACTTTAAATATATTTACCTCATCGGTTTGCCACTTTTTTTTTGAGTGAATGGTGAATATTTCGGATGCAAGAACTCTACATTTTCTTTCTCCGCCTTGAGGTGGAATGGCCTCCTCCTCCTCCTCCACATTTTCTTCGTTTCCATGACCATGAGGACCATGACCATGAGTACTTTCTTGAGTACCACCACGAGGTTGTTGAAATTCTTCATTTGAAAAAGTGGCATCCGTGATAACAACCGACCAAGACTACTTCTATTTCCTCCACACTCCATGGAATATTGAATTGTTCAAGTAGGAGGAGGAGGTGGAGGAGGAAAATTGGAAGTCATCGGACTCTTTTCCTTTTCCTCCTCTAGAAGATGATGATTCTCCTCTTCTTGACATTTTATTTTTATGTAATATAAAATATAAAGTAAAAGTAAAGTGTATATAATAATAATATAAAACTATATACTATAATGTATAAAATAATAAAATATATCAATATAGATAATATATGAAGTATGAATTATGAACTTTAATGAAGCTTATAATTTATAAAGTTAGAACTTAGAACTTAGAACAAGAGAATTAGAGAGATGAAGAAGAATTGATCAATTTGGATCAAGTTGGTGCAAGAAAATGAATACAAATGAGGGGTATTTATAGAGTTTGAGAAAATAAAAAAATAAAGACAAAAAAAACGGTAACTTTCATTTAAATCTCGACCATTGGATCAAAAAACGGTAACATTTGACTCAATCTCAACCATTGATTAAAAAAAAAAAAAAAAAAAAAGGCAAAAACCGGGAAACCGGCCGGTTCACGCGATTCGAACCGCCGTTTAAGGTTCCAACGGTCATATTCGCCCAATCAGAGGCGGGAACCGGGCGTTCACGGTTCCGAACCGTGGAACCGCCGGTTCCAACGGTCATATTGCGGTTTCACGGCCGGTTCCGGTTCGGAACCGCGGAACCGCCGGTTCGAACCGTGGAACCGGCGGTTCCGAACCGGCGGTTACGGTTTCGTATGCGCTGGAACCGGAACCGAACCGTGTAATACACGGTTTCGGTTCCGGTTCTTCACGGTTCCGGTTTATCCGGTTCCGGTTCCGGTTCGAACTGCCGGTTCCGGTTCTTTTGGGCAACTCTAGTTACAACTAAAATAAAGCATTCTTCGCGGTCTTTACATTAGCTAGTCTTAATACTGGATTATTTTATTTTCCTTCAACTTCCAAAACAATCCATCTAACTATCCTAATCGCTGAAAATCCATCAAAATCAAAATCAAAATCTGCATATCATCTAAAATAGTTGCTTCAATTGATGATCTTTTGTCACGCAGACTCTTCTCCGTCTCCCCCTGAAATCACTGGTTTGCCTCCAATTAGTTTCCATTTTCTTAAATTTGAATATTTTTCCTTTTTCAATCAATAAACATTATTCACTGTAGAGTGTAGACACTGCAAGAATGCTTGATAGTACAGCAACGGGTTGTTGCTCTGTTGCAGTTACATAAAAATTAGAAATAAGAGATTATAAGGATGGAAGGGATGAGCATTGCCTTTGATCCCACCAAGTCTCCTTGTTACACTTGTATGTTTCAGTGAACATAATTTGCATGTTTCAGTTAAAATTAAAAAAAATTGCATATTTAAATAATGCACTTGAAATACAAGGTGCACAAAAGACCAATAATTTCAGAATTGGACAGGACGGTTAGACCGGTTGAACCGGTCCCGGGGCGGAACAAGTCCAATCACCCCCTAAAAATTGGTTAAAAACCAGCATAAAGGAGAAAAAACCGGTTGAACCGAATTTTTTTAAAAAAAATTATTTATTACTTCTAATTACGGATCAATTTTTCTCTAATGTTTTTTGCAGGTAAGGATCTAAATCCACCTCCACCCCATTTTTATATTACTTCATCTCACATTTTCTTTAATATTTACTCGATGTGAGACAGACCACTCAGACAAATCCCCTTTTATATTACTTAATCTCACATTTTATCTAATATTTACTCGATGTGGGACAAAAAATATGAAGTCTGCATGAAATACATCTTTCTTTTATATAATTTTCTTTTGCATTCCTTTTAGTACTTACTCGGTGTGGGACAAGTCCACCCTTTCCTCATTTTATATTAATTTCTCTCATTTTTTCTCTAATACATACTCGATGTGGGATAAAATTTCTTCCTTCTTTTATATTACTTCTTCTCACATTTACTCTAATACTTACTTGTTCTGGGATAAAAATATTCTAATTTTTCCCTTTTTCCAAGTTATTTTGAAATATAATCTTTCTTTCCTCTAGAAAATCATCACGTTTATATTTTTTTTTCCGAAAAAAATGTTTATATTATTTCTATGCCTAAAATTTAATTAATTAATATTAAATATTAATATTATAAGGGCATTGATATTTTCGATATTTTAAAAATAGTAAAACATAGAAGATATTGAAAAAAATAAACAAAGGTCATTTTTACGGTTGAATCGTCAGTCCTATTGATTCGACCGGTTGAACCGCTAATCGATGCTCAGTTCGGTTTGATCTTCGGTTCGATTATGAAAATACTGCAAGAGTCCTACTCTTAATAATTTGGTTCCAAAATATTACCTTAATTGGACTCGACCCCCATTTCCCAATTCCAACCACTTGGGCCTACTTAAAATTGGCATTTGGCATCATGTAAAACATCAGGATGTAATTTTGATCCTGAAGAAAAGCCGACGGTCTATATCCGCTTGTCATAGAGTGAAGGTATACTCCATAAGAGTCTATAAAGCATTATTACAGACATTGAAACAAATTTACAACTCCATTGACAGCTTGTAAGGACTAAAAGGGAGGAGTTAGGGTTACCTTTATTTGATTTGGAAACCATTTCAGCAGCAACAAATAACTTTGCAGTAGAAAACCTGATTGGAAAAGTGGTCCTGTTTACAAGGTAAATCACCATTTCAAAATAGAGAACATCAGAAGATATGTTTCGCTTTCGTAGATGAGGAATATGCGAGTTCATAAGTATCAACGCCCAACTATTTATAAATAAGTACAAGGATAAGCATTTAGTTTTCTGGGAGTACGAAAACAAGTGAACGTACACTAATTTCAATTTGGCATAATAGATGAAATAACAGTTACAGCAGAAAAATAATTTGACATCTTTGTTTCCTTGCTAGAGAAATGACATGGCACATACCGGTCAAAGATATATAAAGTGGGCTACAATTTAATTTTTAATAGAAAATAGAATATGAAAGAGCAAGGGTCAACTGTTGCTAAAACTTTTCCTTTATAAAAAAAATTCTGAATAGAATAAAATAGCAACAACTCTTCCTTGCTATTAAGTTGTAGCTGGAATAAAATTAAATAGTAAGGGCTCTTTCTTGCTATTGGTCGTAAATATATTTTGAATTAAAGTTTATTAAAATAAAATAACAAGGGAGAACCCCTTGCTGTTAAGGAGTGGTTGAAATAAAATAAAGAAGCAAGAGGTTTTACTTGCTGTTGAGGAGAAATTTATTTTGTATTAAATTTTTCGTTTCAAAATTGTCCAATTCAAATTGATTAAGTATATGTAAGAATACTTACATATGAATCTGGAAAATTGGTACATCAAATAACTAAGATAGATACAAATGATTTTTATTTTTTAAAAAATAGTATTTATATAGAATATTTTTAAATATAAATAATATCATTAAAAATGTACTTAATAAATAAAAATAAAACTTACTTACAAGTGCGAGAGTTGTTCCTTCTTTGATGAGAACCGCGCGAAAAAACACAAATAATAGGCAAAGAATGAAAAATAATTGTTGCACCAACGCGGGTTGGCAAGAAAAAATTAGGTTTGACCAAATTTCAAGAGAAAATATTATTAAAACGTAAGAAAAAAAAAAGTCTAGTTCAAGCTATAAATAGAGACAGGACCAAAAACTAAGAAAAAGGACTAAATCCATCCTAATCTAAAAGATATGAAAATAATCGAAAAAAAAAAGAGCAAAAAGTAAATCTTGGTGAGTCTTGCAAAGATTCACATGTATCTTGAATCTCATCTTGAATATCTTGAGTATCTTGATAAAAGTAGGACAATATCTTTTAATTCTTGCCAATCCTACTTACCCCTACTTCAACCATATCGCGGTCCCTTCTATTGGGTCGGGCCTTGCGCCGCTTCCCTTAGCCTAGCCCGCCTAGCCCGATTGTATGCATTCTTTAGCCCATGACCCTCGTTAATTAGCATCATTCCCGTCTCCTTCAAGTTAGTCCTTGTCCTCAAGGACTAATTCAAAAACGTTCTCGCATTGTTCCCAAATGCTCCCAAGTTGCTTCTTTTCCCATTCAAGCTAAACCTCCCAACATAATCTGCCCCCTTTCTTTACTTGACAATAATCCAAAGCCCTTAGGTGGTTTTAATAATTATGTTCCCATTGGTATTTACCGGTGACAACCCATTTCTAGGTTCAATTTCGGGACCAAGTCGTTTCTTTAATTGTGAGGCGTGCACTCGGGGTGTATTTACATCCGGTGGCAACTCCAAATGATCGCCACCTCCGCCAACTTGCCTTTCAACCCGTGGACCATAATATCGACTTCCAAGCTTGTAAAGTGCCTTTTTTGCGAAATAGTTTGTGGCGATGTGGCCTTAATTTTAGATACACCAAGTCACCTTGCTTCCAAAAAACTTCATCCCGTTGCTTTGTATCGTAATTTTCCTTCATCTTCGAATTGACTTGTGCAAAGTCTCCTTTAATTCACGTAGCATCAAATCACGTTCATATAACTCCCGATCAACCTCCGCATTTGTTCCGCATTTTCCCAACAAGTAAAAATAATCAACCTCAAGTGTCGCGGTGTCTAATCATAGCGTGATAAATCTGAATCGATCCCCGGGGAAGGGTTAGTGTAAAAGCAATTTTCATTAGCTCGATTCTATCTAAATAGATTGATTTTCAAGGAAGGTTTTAAAAACTAAAGACTAGATGGTGAAAAATTACAAGCTAAGCTCACATCTTGAGCTCCCAAATGCAAGAAATGAAGAGCCCTAATTAATGGGTCAGTAGGAAAATTGGGGGCTGCCAATATGTGGAATTCTCGAATTCACTGCTGCTGCCCTAAAAAACAATCTCACGTCTCTCAAAAATAAAATCGCTGATTGGAATTGAATAGCAACTTCAATTAAGTGGGGGCCATATGCCTTTTTGAATTGCAGCTGCTTTGCTTCCTATTCCATTTCTCACGTGAACCAAACAAATGGCTGCCTTGAGCTTTAAGTAATGCTGGAATGGGCCTGCATGTTTGGGCCGAAAATAAAGGAAATCAACTCTTTTTAATTGTTTTTCTTGGCCCAATTTATTTCTTTCTCCATTTCTTCTTTTGTTTGACTTCATCAGAAAATTAGATACGTGTCTTGCATACAAAAATGCTCAATTTTCCTACAAAAATAACAAAATACGATCTTTCTCTCTATCAAGTGTAATTAGCTAAAATTAGGTAATAAAAGCACCTAAATTAAATTAAACATAAGCAATAAATGCTTAATAAAATCATGCAAATTTCTCCTAATCAAACCCCCCCAAACTTAAAGTGTTGTTTGTTCCCAAACAATGAGAAATATAAATCATGAGGGTGAAATGATTCACAAATAAAATGACTCAAAAATAAAATAAGTGGTTGTCAAAAATCTCAATCTAGCTAAACCATTAGGTACAAAGATCAACAAGCAAGTTCACAAGCTATGTTCAAATTAATGCAAGATTCAATGCTCAATTCACAATTCCTCTCAACTAAGTGTATAACTCTCCACTCAAAGTGTATGTCAAGGAGTGTATGCTCTAAAAAATCAATTCACACAAATGCACTACCATAAACTTTATGAATTGTTTAAGTTCTCCACCACGTGTTAAATGTTCAATCAATGAATCAATAAGGACTTTCACATTTGGTTGTAATGTAGGTTCTTTGGTTAAGGTAGGGAAGATTTGGATATAGTGACTCGTAAACTAGTGGAGAGCGAGAGATAAAGACGCATAGACACAACTGTTGTGGCATGAAATAAACCACTTCCATCATATTCTATAAGTACAGAAGAAAGGAGCTGGCCTACACCAATGCACAACCAAAAAGAGAATCTTTGGAATAAAGACCCCCAAGTCGCAGAAGAGAGCAACTCGTATGAAGACCTCATTTAGAGATCGGAAGCCGCACATCGGCGACAAGCCAATACCTTTCAAGTCAGAGCACGACTTGAATAGTATTAAAAACACTTAAAAGCTAAATCAAGAATGCCGTCCGATAAGCCTATCAATCCGCAGGAAATTCCATTCCCCAATCCGCTCCCATTAAAGAGGCGATCTCCAATCAAGCCATAGGGACAAAGCGACTTCGATTGAGATTGAAGGCGTGAAAGAGTGTAGTTTTCCTTATGTAAAATCTAGCCTACAAAGCGAATAATAGCAAGTATAAGTAGACCTAAGATGTCACATGAAAAAGGGTGGAACATCTTAGCATTCTAGGCATAAAAATAATATACATCCATACCGGCTTGGAGCCCCGGACGTAGTCGATTCAAAAAAACGAACCGGGTCACCAATTCTTCGTGTTTTCCTTGTTTTTCACATTCAATACTTAACTCAATTATACACAAATTCATTGTTTAACTAGTCAATTTTATCTAGTCCAAACAATTGGCGCCCGTATGTAGGAACACCAATCTTTTTTCTTGAGAAATTAATCCAATTAAGAAAATCCCACCCTTTTCTAAACGAAAAAGCAATGACAATCAACCAAGAAACACTCCATTGTTCAATGAAACGAATCTGGACGCGATGGTGTTGAAGTTGTCGCAGTTCCCACCGATTATCGGGCCGCCCCGTGGGCTCACCCGATTGGGGAATTTGGTCTAGACCTTGGAGGATGCTAAGGCGGCATGGTCGTTTCTTAACAAGAAGTCATTTATTCATGGAAGGCGAGGGAATAACCCTCCCAAAAAGATCGTTTCATGATGCCGCCCATCCAAGGGCAAGGCGCAATCATGGCCTCAAAAGGAAGATCCGCCGGCATCCGCATACAACGCGCCAAGCATACAATCATCCCGGACCATCCGCACGAGAAAGCCAAGCAAGCCTAACAATGTGTTCACCCGCTTAGGAAGTCGAGGCCTTTTAAGGCTTGGGCGAGGATGGTGATGAGGCCCACTCTCATCCGTAACGCCAAACAAATGGAACGAGATCCGGCTTTGGCTTTGAGCCTACATCATGACAACATCGATGGTTCAATGATCCATCAAAGGCGAGACACGCGTGATAGAAACATCATCGCGACGTCGTGTCGCGCCCTGGGCTTAGAACCGCCCAAATGGGCTTTATTGAAAAGGTGGGGAACCAAAATGGTTCGCCAAAGGAAAGTGATGACCTTGTTGCATGCGGGTTTCTGAACGAACGATGGTTACTCACTTTTTACCCGAGAGAAAAAATCAAAGATCGACCTTAACCGTTACAATGGGAGTACCCCATCCAAAGGTCCATGTGGCTAAATACACTGTGATATGGCTCCACGGTATGGTAGTATTTAACGAACGGCACGAAGTTTATTCTCCTTGACTCGGCGACCGGGCCCATAAATGGTACACTTCTTGCCTCTTTTTTGGTCGACACACTTTTGAGCAATTAGCGGCCATTCCCCGACCCATTACCCGCTTATGGCGCATGCTCAGACCAACAGCAAATACCTCATGAATCTCCGTCAAGAGGAGGTCGATCGATCGATCCTATGTTGAGAGAGGGTCAATCGTCATTCTGGCGAACCCATTGGGGACGAGACCAAAATAATGGGTGCCGTCACAGTACCTCCTAAGGAACCAAGTTGTGGCGGCGCGCATTTTTACCGACTTCCCAATAAGCCTCGCCGACTTTTTGTCGACGTGCTAAGCGACATCATCCATACCATGGAACTCCTCGAATCGAGGCTTTCAGAGACCAAGGAGGTCGCTGAACCGAAGAAAGGTTCCAAGAAAATCGGGGGCCATTACAAGGCACCCGGGAGCTTCAAGTCTTTTGAAGAGTCCATTCCGGTAAAGCTCATGGAAGTGTTGGGTATGACTCCCGGCCATATATTTCGCCCGATCCAAGAAAATGGGAAATGGGCCAATAGCTCAACGTGTTGTGGTCAGATCGGATGACCACGGAACTTTCGGCCAGAAACCCCATACTCGATGGCTTTCGGCACTAAAGCGGTAATCCCCTCGGAAGTTGAAGTTCAAACACTCCGGACCTTGCAAGTCGGAATCGACTATAACGATGAAGCCCTAGCCAGATCTTTTGGAGGAAAGAAGATTAGAGGCTAACTTGAGAAACGCTAGACACAAGCAGATGTCGAAAAAGTATTACAACTCCAAAGTTCGAGTCCCAAGAATTCAAAGTCGGTGACTTGGTGTTAAAAAATACATTGGGGATATCCAAAGGAGTTTTCGGTCCAAATTGGGAGGGTCCCTAAAAAATCACACGGGTGTTGGCTAATGGAGCTTATGAACTAGAACATCCAGATGGCACTCCAGCTCAATACCCCTGGAATGCTTCACACTTGAAGAAGTATTATGAATAAGTAGAGGTCGATTTGTTCCATGTAATGATTTCTTCCATGCCTATTTATAATAATGTTATCTCATTTCGTGTTAAACCTAGGGGAGTCGCATGAATACAAACATCGACCTCCCCCTCAGAACGATTTTCCGACATACGCGCGAGGTCGTCGATCTTTAATCGTGCCACCCTCCCTAACTTTGTAAGACGACTAAACCTGAGTTCACTATATCATTTTTATAAATGAAACTTAAGAATGATAATGCTCACAAATAATTAAAGTCGCAAAAGGAAATTAAATCGGCACATTGAGATGAAAACAACATTCATTAATAACAAAGGCCCGAAGGTCATTACATCAGGAAGTCGAATCAATTACATGAAGGAGCCCGGAGGCCGATTACATCAGGAAATAAGGGATAACATTCAGACTGAGTACTGATCATAAGGAGTTCACCAATGCCAAAGTATTACAGGATTAAGAAGACGACTTCGAGATACATGAATAGCTGGTTGAAGGGATTGTTGGCGATGGGGTTCAACAACTTCTCCTTTTTCTTATTAGGATTCTTGAAGTTATCATTCTTCAGGACCGCCAAAAATCTCATTAGCAGCACCACTGACTATGTTCAAAGGCTGCCCACCTAATTACTGCTGAATAACACTGATGAGCGTGGGGTAGCCTTTCTCGGGGATTTTTGTTTTGACGGTAAACACCTCCCTTATTAATGCGGAGGTGCTCCGGCCAACGTCGCGGTTGCTCCTGCGGAGGATCAACCTCACCCGTCTGGGTCTCAGGGACAGCTTCAGAGTTGCCCGACTGCGTTTCTTTAGGATCGGGAGTGGGGAGCACGAATCCGACTCTGGTTAGGAAAGAAGGACAGGTCGATGTCAAGTCCCTCTAAATCCTTGATTTTAAGTCTTACGCCGGGATCAGCTTTTAACGCTCTACGACATAGTCGCCGGGCCGGAGATGAGGTCGGAGAAATTCGGCGTTAACTTCCTATGAACAACCCCTCGATGGCCCCGCCATTCTTGTGAGAAAAAGCAAAATTAGCATTTTGCTCTTGATCGTTTTCGCTTGAAGCGCCGCCGGTCTAACCTATCCCTGATCTCCAAATCTTTGCCACTCAGATCCTCCTTCAGACGGGCCACAATCTCCCTCTTCTCCGCCAACGTGCCTCGGTACCCTTTCACCGCTCCTCGAGCTCCACGAACCCCTCTTGCCGACGACTATTTGCCAGAGTTTCTTTTTTGTCGTCGTAGCAGCCGAATGGTCTCGCTGGTAAGAAGATTGCCTCGTCCCGAGCCTTCTAATTTAATGAGCTCCGGCTGGGATTGAGCATGTGCCTTCTCGAGCAAATAGGGCCTCAAGGTATGCACGAGCGACGAAGTACAAGTTACCCGTGACATTCTGGCTGCGGGCGGAAGAGTGGAGATCCTGCAAGGCCCACACTCGAGGGACATTGGCGATTGTCCTCACTGCAATTGGGCCGATCATCCGTAATACCTTCAAAGGAAGTAAGCCGGGGACCTCGTGAAGCCTCAATGCTTCAAATGAGAACTTGTGGGGGGTCAACTCCGGGCTACAATCAGCGAAAAGAGATGTTTTAGAATTATAAACACAAATATATTACAAGACCAAAGGAAGCTTACTTTCACCACTCAGTCCATCCATCCAAGCCGCCATCGGGATGTCGACCTCGGTGCGAGTCAAGTGCAGAGGAGGAGGAGATTGTGGTGACTCTCCGTCTCCCTTGAGACCGGTGGGAGCTCGTGGTCCTCTTGAACCGCTTATGGGGGCGATCTCACCGTGGGCGATTCGATGTCTTTTTTTTTTTTTCCTTATCAGCGGAAGGAATCGGGGCCGACCGAGAGCCGAGGAGGGACCCGAACTTTGTTGGCCTCATCGAAGCCGAGAACCGACTTCACTTTGATGCCATCTCGGGAGCGTATGTTCGCGATGGTAGATCGGGAGCTCGGGATCTACAAGAGCAATCATATTAAAAAAAATCGTAACATAACCTCATGAAGATAACTACCACCAGAAGATGTTCCCCAGAAACTTACAGGGGATACGCAGATGGCGGGGTATGTGTATCCTCGCGACAACCGATGAGCTCGATGTTCAACGACTCGACTGACTTCACACCACCAAGCAGGGGATACCTCGAAATGTTTTGAATGCCTCGTTGAAAACCCAGTAAAGGTCGGATGTCCAGGGCATAAACACTGCAACACAAGAAGAGAATTAAACCAGTACGAGTGGAAAAGGAAAAGCACAAAAAATATACCATTCTCCACACACGGATGGCATAATCCGTAGGACTCGAATTGATAACATGCCGCTTGGTGAACCGATTCCCGTGCCCTCCAACAAACCACCACTTTCGCCATCCATCAACTTTGTTGGGGATACCACTAACAAGCTTTTTTGCTTCTGCGGTCGCATCGCCGATATCCCCCTCGCTGAGCAATAGGCGACATCACATAGCCAATCTCCCCGGTAGGCATCCTTTTCAAAAAAGCCGGTCCAATAATGATGATAGTCGAAAATGATGTAGCTCTAACCGCTTTGGAGTGATTTGAGTAAGGCTCGTGTTCCAGGCGTGCCAGATGCAAGATAGACGGATGAAGAAGGAAACGAATCCCCAAGATCCATGGTCGGCCGATTCACCGCAATCATGCCCCGGGGAGGCCGACGGCACTTTCATCAAGTCGGTGCATAAAAATATACATCCCGTGGAACCTTGTATGTCTGACGGAGAGCCCGCATATAACGATCGACAACATCGACCTGAATCACCGTTCGGATGCGGCGAACTCCGAGGGTACCGACTTGCGATACTGGCGTTCAGGTTGCTTATATGGGGCAATACTATGGTACATCTCATAATCAAAAATCCTTTCATAGGCCCCGAAATCCCTAACAGGGGCAGAGGAACCAAATACCGCCGATTGCCTTTGGAGGATAGGAAGTTTGAAGTGGTAAATCCAACGGTGGGAGATGAGCGATTTCATCCAATTCTTCTAAAACCGATCATCTACGGTTCATCATTCAGACGTAAATCTCCCCAAAGACCCACTAGGCGGGCCGACGAGCTTTCACCGCCCGGTTCCATGGTGGAGCCGCCGCTAAACCAGACGCGCGCTGAGATCGGAATATCATCCTCGAGGATGAAGCAATCATCGCGGGTTGCGTGGTAGAGCTTGAACCAGAAATCGGTTTCCATCGTGTAAAAAGTAAGAGAGCGGAAGAGTATGTTACCTGATGAAGAACGGGAGAAGCAAGCAAATCCAGACGTTTTGTTGAAGAAGAGGATGAATTTCGAAATTACTCGAACTCTCGGAGGGGAAATAAATGAATTCTGAAAACCTAATTCCCCGCTTATTTATAAAAGGAAGGGAAGGACCAAAACGCAAATAAGCCATAAATCAAGCCTCTACCGGCAATCAAAGTCGCAGAGTTAACGCGTGGGGTCACCATGAATCTATTAGTTTTTCCAACAAGACCTCACGTCGGTGACTGGCAGCCATCATTTCAAATCTCCAAAACCGGGAAATCGATCGCCTTTTTCGTAATTTCGAGGTGACTTTTCGGATACTCGGGGCAAGAAGTCGTAGTCCATGTCGGTCATAGAGTCAAGTCGATGCCCCAGTAAACAAAATGCGACCTCGACTTGAGGGGCAATTGTTGTGGCATGAAATAAACCACTTCCATCATATTCTATAAGTACAGAAGAAAGGAGCTGGCCTACACCAATGCACAACCGAAAAGAGAATCTTTGGAATAATGACCCCAAGTCGCAGAAGAGAAAACTTCGTATGACCTCGTTTAGAGATCGAAAAGTCGCACATTGGCTTATAAGCCAATACCTTTCAAGTCGGAACACCGACATGAATGGTATTAAAAAACACTTAAAAGCTAAATCAAGAATGTCGATCAATAAGCCGATCAATCCGCAGGAAATTCCATTCCCCAATCCGCTCTCATTAAAGAGGCAATCTCCAATCAAGCCATAGGGACAGGCTGAAGGGTGTAGTTTTCCTTATGTAAAATCTAGCCTACAAGGCGGAATAGCAAGTATAAATAGACCTAAAATGTCACATAAAAAGGGGTGGAACATCTTAGCATTCTAGGCATAAATAATATACATCCAGACACGGCTTGGAGCCCCGGACGTAATCGATTCAAAAAGATGAACCGGTCACCAATTCTTCGTGTTTTCCTTGTTTTTCACATTCAATACTTATCTCAATTATACACAAATTCATTGTTTAACTAGTCAATTTTATCTAGTCCAAACAACATCTCAAAAACATCTCAAGAAAAAGTTACAATTGTACGGATTGCAACTCAAAGAATCAAACTCCCACAATTTAATTGTCAACTTTTAAGCACATTCCTCACCACCAAAAATCATTGAACACTTTTATAATTAAAGCTCTACCAAATGGTTATACAAACTTATTTCTCAGTTTTCATCTCTTTTTCAAAGCAACTCAATCTTTTATATCCATAACTCATCAACTCATCCTCTTTTTTTTCACTCATTCACCTTTTTTCTTTCTTTTTTTTCTTCCCCAATTTCTTTTTCTTCACTTAAGCACAACTAGCCTTCCAAATTTACATTAAAGTTCAATTCAACCATATTTGTCAACAATGAAGCTCCACTAGTTCATAATAAGGGTAAGCTCGAAAAGATGGACAAAAAGGCTAAATTTTTGTAGGTTGCCAAAGAATATAGGACAATAGGCTCAAAGTGGCTTTACGGATAATATTTCATTTGGTAAGGAAAATTTGGCCAAGTGACTCTTCAAAACAAAGATGGCCTTGTATCATTTTCAAAAAATTTAACACAAAATGTAGTCTCAAACAAGACAACTGGCAAGTTCTAGAGCACATAAACATGAATGATACCCACAAGAAGGAAATTAGACCCAAAGAATATGAAAGTCGATAGGCTCTAAAGCTCAAGGGATTGTTTAATCGTGAATATAGAGCACAAAACCAAATACAATCTTCACATGAGCAAGTAAACAAGCAAGTCTTAATCAATACCATCAAGTTCAACTAAACTTCAAAATCCAACAACCACCAACATTCAAGCACAAAAACACCATCAAAGGTCAACCAATTAACACAATAAGCTAATAAACATGAGAGACAACTTGTGCACCGGTGAAAAATGTGACTCCAAGTAGAATGGTGTGCCGGTGATATTGGAGCAAAGATAGCACATACGTTCCATGTTCTAAAAAAAAAATAACCCCCCAAACTTAGAATGTTACTATGAGTGACAATTCTATGTTTGGGGCATAAACAAGCTACCTTTCTCCTTGCATATCCCAAACATCTTCGTCGGAAATCACTATTGCACCTTCTTTCTTTTCATCCCCATGGTTTACCTTTATTCTTCTTCTCACTCAAGAGCCTACAATTTTATTCCACCACACCTACACAAAACACCTAAGAAAACAAACAACTACAAAGAAACAAAAACAAAAGAAAGCAATTAAAATCTTGGGTTGCCTCCCAAATAACGCTATTTTTAACGTCCTATGCCGGACATGTTTTCCTTTTTTCAACCCTTCAAGTCACACTACTTTTCCCTTTGAACAAATGCTTCTTGAAACTCAAACTATCTTTCGGGACAAAGTAGAACAACTACCATATTACCAAAAATAGTTAAATATATTTTTTTTAAAAAATTTCAAGATTTATCGAAAGCAAGTAAAATCTAGACTAAAATCAAGCTAACAACCACTCTAGAACTAAAAAAATCACCTTCCCCGGCAACGGCTCCATAAACTTGTTCCGCATTTTTCCAACACGTAAAAATAGTCAATCGCAAGTGTACGGTGTCTAATCCTAGCTTGATAAGTACGAGTCGATCCCACAGGGAAGGGTTAGTACGTAAAAGCAATTTTCGTTAGCTTGATTCTATCTAAATAGATTGATTTTCAAGGAAGGTTTTAAACTAAAGACTAGATGGTGAAAATTACAAGCTAAGCTCACATCTTGAGCTCCCAAATGCAAGAAATGAAGAGCCCTAATTAATGGGTCGGTAGGAAAATTGGGGGCTGCCAATATGTGGAATTCTCGAATTCACTGCTGCTGCCCTAAAAACAATCTCACGTCTCTCAAAATAAAATCGCTGATTGGAATTGAATAGCAACTTCAATTAAGTGGGGGCCACATGCCTTTTGAATTGCAGCTGCTTTGCTTCCTATTCCATTTCTCACGTGAACCAAACAAATGGCTGCCTTGAGCTTTAAGTAATGCTGGAATGGGCCTGCACGTTTGGGCCGAAAATAAAGGAAATCAACTCTTTTTAATTGTTTTTCTTGGCCCAATTTATTTCTTTCTCGATTTCTTCTTTTGTTTGACTTCATCAGAAAATTAGATACGTGTCTTGCATACAAAAAAGCTCAATTTTCCTACAAAAATAACAAAATACGATCTTTCTCTCTATCAAGTGTAATTAGCTAAAATTAGGTAATATAAGCACGAAATTAAATTAAAAAAAAGCAATAAATGCGCAATAAAATCATGCAAATTTCACCCGAATCAGCTTTGAACGAACTATTGTTCTCGTAATTAATAAGATGTGGAGGTGGCCTTCCATAAACTAACTCAAATGGAGTAAACCTAGTAGACGTGTGAAAGGTCGTATTATACCAATATTCTGCCCAAGGCAAATACTCTTCCCATTTCTTCGGGTTTTGATGAACATAGCAACGCAAGTATTGCTCTAGTGTGCGATTCGTCACCTCCGTTTGACCGTCCATTTGAGGATGATAAGCGGAGCTCATAGCTAACCGTCCCCTTGCAGCTTAAAAATTCTCTCCAAAATTACTTATGAAAATCCGGTCACGATCCGTAACAATAGAACGTGGTACCCCATGCAAACGAATTATGTACTCAACGAACAAAACGAGCAACGATTTAGCAAAGTGTAGGATGAACAATAGGAATAAAGTGTGCATACTTAGTTAGCCGGTCCACTACCACTACGATTCCATTAAATCCATTAGACGTAGGCAATCCTTCAATGAAGTTCATCGTGACGTCCTCCCAAATCCGACTCGGGACGGGTAATGGTTGCAAAAGTCCACTTGGTTTGCGTGAATACGTCTTAACCCGCTGACATATATCACATTGTGCCACATAATTCTTCACATCCGACTTAACACCAGCCCAATAAAATGTAGGCGTGATGCGTGACCATGTCCTCATAAATTTCCGAATGACCTCCTATTAATGAATCATGAAAATGAGCCAAAATTTCCTTGCGTAAAACATCTACCTTGGGTACCATCACTTTGCCATGAAATAATATCATTCCATCCCTAACTTCATACTCCTCTAACGTGGTTTCATCTTTCTGCTCAATCTTTAACCTCAACTCTTCCAACATTGAATCCTTGCAAGTCTCTGCCCGAATCCAATCCCATACCCCCCAAACAGAGCCTGTGATCGTGTTGACTTGTGGTCCATCGCCCCGTTGAGATAACGCATCCGCCACAACATTTTGCCTTCCCGGTCGATATAAAATCTCGAATTCAAACCCCATTAACTTCGCGATGAACTTTTGTTGCTCCGGTGTGACAATCCGCTGCTCAAGAAGATGTTTCAACGGTTGTTGATCGGTTACGATCAAAAATTTCTTTCCCAAAAGATATGGTCGCCACGTTCGCACCGCTTCAACTATCGCCATTAACTCCTTAACGCAAACTGACCACTCAAACTTCTTGATGTTGGGGTTATACTGAAAAGTATGCTTTTACTTTGTATAACCAAACTGTGTTTTTTCTCATTTATTTACTGAAATAAACTATTAATCAATGTTGCATTTAAATATGAATGAATGTTATATATATTTATTGCAAACCCGTTCAATAAAGTCAGTAAGTATTACATTGCAGTTAATTTGGTGATACCAGATCACAGAAGATCAAATTAACAACTCCTTGTAATTAAGTACAAATTCACAACCTAGAAGGAAATGAACAAACCATCATGAAAGGTTGATGTATAAGACTCGGATTGACTTGTCTTGACCAAGAGATTATACTAGTGCATTTGGATGCGCTGAATAGGACCTACAGGAGGATAAATTCTTCGGTACTGAATATACAAGAATTAAACCTCAGTGGTGTGTTGCATCTTAATCTCCATCCCTTAAATAGGATCGTGTGAAATCAATAACTATTGCTTTGACTTATGATAGGAAGATAATAATTGGGATTCAATACCTTATATCTTGGGCAATATTATTAATTACATGACGATTGCTGACACTTAATATGGAGAATCGTGTGCAAGTACGTCTTGTTTGATTTGTCCCCTTGGTGGACTCAGAACCTTTATCATACCAAATCTTGCAAGTGAAAATTTATTTTCGGTATGGATAATAATGTTGAGCTGTCTTTACTCCAAGGATAAAGATATTAATTAATAAAAAGCTTGTTCAGTGGCTTAATTAATTAATGGACTAAAATAATCTTAAACACGGGAAATAATGACCGCGAGCCATATTATAGTGAAGTCGTAATATGGATTAAGATGGATAGTTCAATATTAATTTTACAGTGGAATAAATTAATATTAATGGACTTTGAATAATATTTGGCCCAATATTATAGTTTCAATAGTCCATTGGAGGTCCAATCTTAATTCTCCTAAAGGCTCCTCAAATAGCCCAAAATAAAGTCCAATTAATGAAAGAGTGAAGAAAATATTCTTGCCTAATATTTCTATGAAATTTTCGAAAATTGTAGGATTAAAGGAAAAGAAATATTTTCTTGATTTTCTTGAAAAGATTTTATGGAAAGAGATAAGTATTCTTTGAATACATAATTATCCCATAAAATCAAGAAGTCAAATCTTAACTCTTTATTCTTTGTATTTTTTCGAAAAAAATTGGTATAAAGGGGAATAAGATTTTTATGGAAAAATTTAATTAAGGAGAAAAGAATATAGGAGATATATTCAAAATTTCTTGGAGACCAAGAAAAAGATTTTCTTCCTTATTTTTTCCTCCAAAAATCTGCCACCCTAGCCCTATAAATAGGGGATGAATTTTTCATTCCCAACTGCAATTCCATGTGTTGGAAATATTAGAAATCCACAAAGGTGGTGGCAAAATATTTTTGTTTTTCCTCTTGTTAAAATTGTTCATGAGAATCCTCCCACCGGATTGCGTTCGTGGACTTGGGACATATTTGGGAAGGCTCTTTGGATTGATCCGTTGTCTCGTCCGTCGTCTCTACAAGAGGTTAATAATCTCGTAACTCCTAGATTCCGCATGCTTAAGATTTACGTGGATTACGTGTACGCATGTTGTTTATTCGTTTATTAATTATTATGTTGAATTGATTTAGGACTAATTCATGTTAGTAATTAATTGATTAATTTAAATATGTATTTAAAATCATCTCGAATAGATCCAGGCACCCCATAATTTCCCAACAACTGGTACCAGAGCTCTGGTTTCGAGCTCTGATTTTTTAAATTGTTATTTAAATTATGTTGGACATTAAATTGAGAATTGGATTGTAGAATTGCTAGAGCTGTTTTGCAGGTATCCAATTGTCATGGTATTTAATGTGTTTAATTTTCATGCGTATGAATGAATGGTTTTTAATTCGACTCGTTCGAATTTATTTTTCTCGTGAGAAAATCCACAAGTAGATTAGGCTATTTTGATTTGTTCAAGTGTAATAGACTAGTCTAGATTTAAGGTGCATTTATTTTTTGTTAAATAAATTGTAACCTGATCGAAGACGAAGACGGAGACGAGGAATTAAAATGGATCCGGAACCGTGCGTGGGCGACGTGCATCGGGTGGGATCGCGCCTAAACCTTGTATTTCAGCACGAGCGAAGTGGCGGCCGAGGCATCTGTGGCGTGAGCACTTGCGACGCTTTCGATGCCTGCCGAGACCCATGTAGCGGCGATGCGCCGCCAAGCGCCCTAGGCGGGCCCTGGCGTCGCCGCCAAGTGGCCGGCGGATCGCGAAGGCGTGCATCACGCCGCAGTTTCGCTTTTGACGTGGCGTTCAAAGGACGAAATTTTATTTGAGGACGAGCAGTAGGAGAAATTCAAGATTTGTGTTTTCTTCAAAATCAAGCCAAGGAAAAATCAAACCATGACGGATTGGATAATATGTGCCCAATGTGTTTTATTTTACCTTTGCTTGATTTATTGTTGTTTTTGTTTCTTATGCTTTATTTAATTTGTTTAAATGTGTTTGCATGAGAATTGCTCAACGAAAAATCTCAAACTCAAAAATTACTAAGTATGTTTTAATAATTAATTTGATTTTGAATCAAATTAATTTAGACCTCCATGATTTATTTATTTATTTGTGAAATCTTTTGGAGAAATTCCCCTACGGGACGGTCAAAAGATGGTTTTCACATGAATAAATTTCCAAAAGGATGATTGTGAATTATTATTAGTGGCGACGATGACCCTCCCACGAGGCTCGTTCAAAACGAAGTAGTAATTATTTATTTAATCATGGTTATTACTTAGGTATAAAATTGATATGCATATACTTCACCGAAGTCCCTGTCAATTTTATATTGGTCAAGTGGGAGCCGACTATTAATTTTGAAATTAAAGGTTTGTAATTGTAATTGTAATTGTTTGTAACCTGCTTGAATGTGATTTAAATGATGACCCTCCCACAAGGCTCATTTAAATCTATTTTGAGATGTTGGCTGATGCATGTTCATATTTTTTTTAGATTTCAGTATGAATCATGTGATCGAATTATGTGATTTTCTTTGTGTTGATCCGGATATTGGCACAAGATATATGTTTATTTTCAGTTTCATCATGTCGCAACCTTTTAATCCACTGAAATATATGCTCAAAGAACACCAACTCGCTGGTGAAAACTATGTCATTTGGAAACGTAATATGCCTTTTGTCCTCACTGCACAAAAACATCATTGGGTTCTTGGTGGGCAAAAACCTGAAAAACCAACTGAAAGGTCATCAAGTGCAGAAAGATGTATGTACGAAATCTGGGATCAAGCAAACGAATCAATGAAACTCGTAATCTTGACTTCACTGTCTGATGATTTGAGACTCATTCATGAGGGGGTGATTCGGCTGCGGAAATTGTACAAAGTCTTGAGGAAATATTTTCCTCAGAGAACAATATGACCAAAGAGTTTCATCAAAATGGTGTGGAAAAGCTGAAAATGATCGAAGGAACGCCCGTGAGGGATCACATTCTCAAGATCAGACGCCATTTTGAAAAACTTGCTTACCTCGGTACTCGGTACTGTGATGAGGCTCAGATCGAATTTTTGTTCCTAACTCTTCCAAGGTGCTTTAATGAGTTCTACTGTGGTTTTGTGATGAGTGATCACATGTTTACCATGGATACTCTACAAGAAATCTTGGAGACGATAGAGAAACACATGGGACAAGAAGACGAAGCTTTGGTGACTATGAAACTTCTCTCAAGATCTAGGCCAATGGTGGGTAAGATCGTTGAGAAGATGAATGGTCCGATCCAAAGCAAGGCCACTAAGAAAAAGGGTAAGAAGGCCAGTTGGCTAAAGGTCCAAAAGAAACCAAAGGGAAAATGTTTCAAGTGCTGTGAAGAAGGACATTGGAGGTCAGCCTGTCCCAATCCCAAACGGAATGGAAAGAAAGGTAATTCTCACTTACTAGTTGTTGAAACTTGTTTGGCGAGTTGCCCCCATTCGTGGGTAGTCGTCACGGAATCCAATCGATCATGTTTGTTTCACGTTACGAGGGGTTCAAGCGTGCTTTACAACTTAGTGGAAGTGAGATCCTCATCACGCTAGGCGATGCTACGAGAGTGGCAGCTGAAGCGGTGGGAGACGTGCACATGTCTTTTGGAGACCAATTTATAATTTTAAGAGATGTTCTTTATGTTCCTATTTTTCGGAAAAACCTTATTTTAATTTCTAAACTATTTGTTGATGGATATTCTTTGTTTTAATAAACATGTTCTTTTTTTTAAATAACGATGTGATTATCTGTCATGGAACTTTATGGAACAATCTCTATATTATTAATCGTGGCACACCACTCACAAAATGCATCGTATAACTCATCTACTATTTCATGTAAAAAAAAGATTCGTTAACTAACGTGACCGAAACACTTCTTTGGCACCTAAGATTAGGTCATATTAACCCAAAAAGGATTCAAAGGTTGGTCCAAGATGGTTCATTGGGGTCTCTCCAGGTTGAATCATTTCCAACTTGCGAATCATGCTTGGAGGGTAAAATGACAAAGAGGACATCTGGAGCCAAGGGGCTTAGAGCTAAGGAAGTGTTAGAAATCGTTCACACCGACGTGTGTGGTCCAATGCAAATCAAAGCTAGAGGTGGCTACGAGTATTTCATTACGTTTATCGATGACTACTCACACTACGGATACATTTTCCTAATGAAGCATAAATCTGAGTCCTTCGATAAATTCAAAGAATTTAAGGCTCAAGCAGAGAATCATAATGAAAATACTATCAAGTTTCTATGGAATCAAGCATGAGGAAAGCTTTGGAGAGAGGCAATGTAGGACATGGAGGGCGACCTATTCCAATTAATCTAAGAATGGAAAGAAAGGTAATTCTCACGCACTAGTTGTTGAAACTTGTTTAGCGGCATATGCCTCCCATTTATGGGTGGTGGATACGGGATCCATTGATCATGTTTGTTTCACTTTATAGGGGTTCAAGCGGACCCGACAACTTAGTAGGAGTGAGATCCTCATCACACTGGGTGATGCTACGAGAGTGGCAGCTGAAGAAGTGTGAAAAGTGCACCTGTCTTTTGCAGACAGAGTTTTAATTTTAAGAGATGTTCTTTACGTTCCTAGTTTTAGAAAGAATTTAATTTCGGTTTCTAAACTTTACCTTGATGGATATTCGGTTACTTTTGACAAAGTTGTTTTCATTTCTCTTTATGATAAATTTATCTGTCATGGAACATTGTCGAATAATCTCTATACAATTAACAGTGCACACCACTCACGAAATGCATCCTATAACACATCAAATATTTCCGATAAAAGAAAACGTTCATCAGACGTGAACGAGACACTTCTATGGCATCTCAGATTGGGACATATTAATCCAAAAAGGATTCAAAGGTTGGTAGAAGATGGTTCATTGGAGTCACTCTGGGTTGAATCAATCCCAACTTGCGAATCATGTTTGGAGGGTAAAATGACAAAGAGGGCATTTGGAGCCAAGGGGAATAGAGTCAAAGAAGTGTTAGAAATCGTTCACACAGACGTATGTGGTCCAATGTCAATCAAAGAAAGAGGAGGTTATGAGTATTTCGTCACCTTTATTGATGATTACTCAAGGTACGGCTATATTTTCCTTATGAAGCATAAATCTGAGACCTTTGACAAATTCAAAGAATTTAAGGCTCAAGTAGAGAATCATAGGAAAAAACGTATCAATTCTCTACGATCTGATTGTGGACGCAAGTACCTCAGCGATGAGTTTTTGAACTACTTGTCAGATGAAGGGATTGTATCCCAGCTAACTGTACTTGGAACCCCTCACCAAAACGGGGTTGCAGAGCGAAGAAACGGAACTCTTTTAGAAATGGTTAGATCAATGATGAGTTATACAGATCTACCCAAGTCGTTTTGGAGTCATGCCTTGGAAACAACGACTTATATTCTGAACTTGGTGCCATCCAAATCGGTTCCAAAAACTCCCAAAGAATTGTTGGCCGGGCACAAGCCAAGTTTGAGACACATGAGAATTTGGGGGTGTCCGACCTACGTGTTGGACAAGGAAGCCGGAAAATTGGATCCTCGATCAGAATTAAGGTTGTTTATAGGATACCCCGAGGCAACAAAAGGGTATATGTTCTAGGTCTCGAAGATCAAAAGGTGGTAATAAGAACACACTTTAGATTTTTGGAAGAAGACTATATGAACGAAAGAAAGCCCAGAAGTGAGATTGCCTTAAATGAGCCAAGGGCAGTGCCAACTGTACAAGATGACATACCAAACGACACACTTACACAACCAATACCTCGTCGTGGTGGAAGGGTTGTAAGATAACCCGAGAGATTCATGGGGATAGGAGAGTCCTCGGACTTAGTCCCCGGTCAAGATGAATCAGACCCATGGACTTACGACGAGGCAATCCAAGACAAGGATGCGGTCTCTTGGCAAACAACAATGGAAGCCGAAATGGGTTCTATGGATCATAACAGAGTGTGGGAGCTAGTCGAACCACTTAATGGGGTCAAACCCATTAGTTGCAAGTGGGTTTACAAGAGGAAAAGAGGACCAGGACGGAAGGTGAAAACCTTCAAGGCAAGGCTTATGGCGGCGAAAAGGTTATACTTTCGTAAAGAAGGGATCGACTATGAGAAAACCTTTTCACCTGTAGCAATGCTTAAGTCCATCCGAATTCTCTTGTCGATTGCTGCGCATCTCGACTTTGAAATCTGGCAAATGGATGTCAAGACGGCTTTCCTTAATGGAAGTCTTGAAGAGGAAATCTATATGCAACAACCCCAAGGCTTCATTGAAAAAGGCCAAGAACACCTAGTTTGTAAGCTCAAGAAGTCCATTTATGGACTCAAACAAGCATCCAGAGCTTCGAACCAATGTTTTGATCAAGTAATAAAGTCTTATGGGTTTGATCAAAATGAGTACGTTAAGTTATGTGTACAAGAAGTGTGTCCTAACCGCATTGGTATTCTTGGTACTATCGTGATTTACATTCGCTCATCGGGGACGATGTAAAGGTGTTGTCGGGCGTAAGGGCATGGCTTTCCAAAGCGATTTGATATGAAGGACTTAGGGGAAGCCGGGCACATCCTTGGGGTCAAGATCACTCAAGATCGCAAGAAAATGATGATAGGCTTATTGCAAGCTTCATATATAGACACTGTCTTGAAGCGATTCAACATGCAAGATTCCAAGAAAGGCTTCGTACCTTTTAGACATGGAATCCATCTATCCAAGGAAATGTGCCCTAAGAACAAAAAAGGAGATAGATGACATGAAAGACATTCATTATGCTTCGGCTGTCGGAAGTCTTATGTATGCAATGCTGTGCACGAGACCGGATATCTGCTTTGTCGTTGGCATGGTAGCGAGATATCAAAGTAATCTGGGAAAAGAGCATTAGACGGCAGTTAAAAACATTCTGAAGTATCTGAAAAGAACTCGGGATAGAATGTTAGTTTATCAGTCAGATAGTCTAATCCCCATCGCCATACCACGGACTCGGATTTCCAATCGGACTTAGATTCGGAAAAAAATCTACCTTCTAGTGTGTTTTTTGCATTGGGGAGGAGCCATGACATGGAGAAGCGTTAAGCATAAATGCATCGCCCATTCTACCATGTAAGCCGAATACGTAGCTGCTTGCGAGGCAGCGAAAGAAGCGGTTTAGCTCAAGAACTTCCTAGTGGACTTGGATGTAGTTCCGAATTTGCCCAACACAATCACTGTTTACTGTGATAATGTCGAAGCAGTTGCAAATTCAAGGGAACCAAGAGCCCACAAGGTGAGCAAACACATTGAAAGGAAATACCATCTTATACGAGAAATCGTTAAGAGAGGAGATATAGAGGTGGCAAAGATCGCGTCAGAAGACAACCTAGCAGATCCATTCACAAAGGGTCTGCCTCAGAACACATTCGAGAGACATGTGGAAGGAATGGGTGTCAAGACCGTTGCCAATCTGCTTTGAGTATAAGTGGAAGATATTATTAGGTTCGTGTAGGTGGCATTAGATGTCACACATTAGGAACTACACGAGATATGTTGTAGTATACTTAAAAGCAGACTTTGAGTATAAGTGGGAGATTGTTGGGGTTATACTGGAAAGTATGCTTTTACTTTGTATAACCAAACTGAATTTCTATCTTATTTACTGAAATAAATTATTTATCACTGATGCTTTAAATATCATTGAATGTTACATATATTTACTGCATAACTGTTCAATAAATAGTACGTGTTACATTGAAGTTAATTTAGTGATATCAGATCACAGAAGATTAAATTAACAGTCCCTTGTAACTAAAAGTACGTTGTTCACGACCTAGATGGAAATGAACAATCCATCGTGAAAGGTTGAAGTGTAAGGCTCAGATTGACTTGTCTTGACCAAGAGATTACACTAGTGCATGACTGATGCACTGAATAGGACCTACATGAGGATAAATTCTTCAGCACTGAATTAGGAAGAATTAGACCTCAGTGGTTCGTTATTTCTTAATCTTCGTCCCTTAAATAGGATCATGTGTGGCTAGTAATTATTGCTTTGACTTATGACTGGTAGAGAATCAATGAGATTCAATACTTTATATCTTGGGCAATATTATTGGTCACATCACGATTGCTAAGATTTATCTGAAGAATCGTGTGCAAATCACGCTTGTTCGATTTGCCCCCTTGGGAGGTTCATAAGATTTATCATACCAAATCTTGCAAGTGGAATTAGTTTTCGGTATGGATAATAATGTTGAACCGTTCCTTGACCAAGGACAAAAGATATTGTTGGGAGATGAATTTAATAAAAGATTATATGATTTTGATTAAGATCCCAAAACCCCTGAGTATGACATGTTCAGTAATGATCTTGATAGTTGAGTCAGGATTCAGTTTTAGAGTATTCAGGATGTTATCTGCAAAATGTATAAGTCAGCAGATATAGTTTCAGAATAGTCTCTGAAGACTCAAGTGAAACCGAGAGATCAAGACTCAAAGATGAAGACTCAAGATAAACAACAAGATAAATCGAAGACTCAGAAGACTCTGAAGACACAAGACTGAAGACTGAGTATCTGAAGATCAAGAATACTAAAAGCACAAGAATTATCAAGACTTCGAAAGAGTATACTTGAATGCTCGATATAAACTCCGAATGTTCCGAGGCAATCAATATATCTATCCAAGGATGCACATCGAGAGAAACGCGATGCCTTAGAAAGTTAGATATTGCCAAGACATTCAAATGCAGACAAAAGGAACTAAGTCAGAAGTATTGTTAAGGTTATATCAAACTCAGAGTTTGTAATCAAAAGAGCCGTTAAAGGTGTCTACCCTTAACTGAAGACAAAAGTTAAAAAGAGGAAGATGACACTTGTACCATACTGACAATGACAAAGGACAAGCCATTTAAAAAGATGTCGGATGTCGAAAAGTTCGCATCGCAAAAAAGTGAAGACTGGCATTACATGAAAGGCTATTACTTTAAAACGTGTTAGGGAGTTTCAAACTCTAAATATAGCCGTTTCTCACACACCCATAAGAGGGAACTCACGGGTTATCTCTCCAACGGATAGTTTTCAAGAGTGACCTTGGTGTATGCCTATAAATCTTGGTGACCCTCTACATAGTAAGGTTACGGAAATTTATACATAAACAAGAGCTCAAACTTATTCTTGCAAAAGTTAAAAGCACTCGAAATACCTTGAATTTCCCAAGTGCTTTTATATTGAAGAGAGAGCTCACTTTACTAAGCCTAGCTTGATAAGATTTATCCAAAGCTTAGTCGAGATATCCTAACCCTTTGCATTGTGCTTTATTGTAAAGGATATCTCATCCTAGTTGAAACCAACCAAGAAACCCCAAACCCTTGAGAAGGTAGTTGGAGTGTGTTTGTTGGTGAGTAGAGTTGTAAAGAGTTAGTAAACTACGCGGAGTAGTCAGAAAACTCTAGAGAAGAAGTTAGTAAGCTACAGGGGTAGTCCGAAAGCTTGTGTGTGATTGAGTAAGTAAACCACGGAGGTAGTCGAAAAACTCAAGGCTCGGGTTGAGTAAGTAAACTACGTGGAGTAGTCGAAAAACTCAGGGCGAGTTGAGTAAGTAAACTACGAGGTAGTCGTAAAGCTTCGGTTTGATAGTGAATTTCTCTCAAGAGTCGGGGAGAGTGGATGTAGGAGCTTGAGTCTCCAAACCACTATAAATCTGCTTTTCTTCTTTTTATTGCTTTCCTTATCTGTGGCTTAATTGTTGCATCAACTTGATTTTGAAAGCATACTTTTCACTGATATTCAGTTGGAATCAATCCACTGAAAGTTGCATAAGTGATTCACAGCCTAATCACTATTTCATAAGGGGAGGTTTTTTTCAAGAAAGCTTAAAACGAGTATAATCTAAGGGCCAACCATTCCGCTTTTGATCGAGTAGCTAGAACAGATAGTTACCAAACCGAACTCTCATCCGAGGATTGATAAGTTAGTTATCGATCCAAGCAACTCGGGATCTCTGACACTCGAGGACTCGGTTGGGATTATCTCGAGGTATCTGGCGGCTCGGGATCACTGCCTCGATGAGACTTTGACTCGAGAGCGATCTGTCTTCTCGAAACCTAATCTTGAGGATTTTCCGACCCAAGTGACCTCGATAAGTAAAAGTTTTAAAATCATGAACACGTGTATTCCCCCATACATACACGTGTAGACTCGTTCTCACCGGACCAACAAGTGGTATCGGAAGCGGTGGTTCAACTTGACCACTTTCTTGGTTGACCAAAAGTTTTATTTTCAAAAATTACTTGTGGTCTATCCGAATCGATCTTATTTGTTGAAATTCGTTTCTTTTCAAAAAAGATCGTAAAAAATGTCTTCTAAAAACTTCCCATGTTCTCGATGAGAACTATGATCTATGGAGACCGAGAATTCAAGCACATCTCAGATTCCAAACATGAGCGTATGTGGAGAGTGGTTTCTCAAGGACCATTCAAATTTACTGTGGTGAATCCTAGAATTACAGAAGAGGAGAGAATTGACCCTAGAGAAGAATTTCCTAAGTCTGATGACCAACTAACTCCTGAGGAGAGGAAGTTAGTCAATCTAGACTACATGGAAAAAGACACACTATATAGTACAATTGATGATGGTGTGATGGGAATGATCTCTCAATGTAATACTGCTAAAGAGATATGGGATACACTAGCTGTTATGTGCCAAGGCACAGATCATATAAAAGAAAACAAACTTTCAGTAGCAATTGGAAAGTTTGACAGTTTTGAAATGGATGATGGTGAATCAATAGACAAATTGGAAGTCAGATTCACTAGCATCATGAATGATCTAAATGCACTTGGAAAGAAATATCCACAAAGAGAAGTGGCATTAAAAATTCTTAGAGGTCTTTCTAAGAAATGGGATATTCATGCAGTGGTGATTGAAAACACCAAGAACATTAGCTCAATGCCATACCAACAAGTCTTCTCTGAACTGAAAGCCTATGAATTTGTAATTGATAAGAAATCCAAAAAAGTCGACAAAGAAAGATGATTCTTCATCAAGTAAAAATGTGGCTTTAAAAAGCAAAAGATAAAACACTCAAAAACTAAAGAGTCCCGAGAACCCCCATGCCAAACATCGATGAGCTTGAGGAAAAGCTAGCAATCGATGGCAAGGAGGTTTGACGGACTTAATAATAGATTTGGAAAATACAAAAGCTTTTACAGAACAACAAAAATACCGAAAGAAACCCGAGGACGGATCAACCGAGAAGAAGAAGGACTGAAAAGTTGAAGGATCTTCATCCGCAAAGAAGGACTCCAAGTCCAAAGAAGAAAATGATCGGGATGATGATGCCAACAGATGCTATAATTGTCGGAAAGAAAGGTCACTTCCAAATGATTGTCCGAGTTGAGTGCTAAGGAGAGAGAAGAGAAAGACAAGCTAAAAAGAGACCGAAAGTTCTCAAAGGCCATGGTTGCGAGAAAAAGAACATTCCGAGGAGGAATCTAGCTCTTGGATGAGATATTCTCGCATGCGATGATAGTGATGACATCTGTCGATGGCCATTGAGGAGGTAAACTCTTCATCTCTCGTTATTGCTCCTACATTAGCACAAGAGTTTTCAAGTTCCAATCGAAAATGCATTTTTTGACTTTGATGGATTCTTTTGAGAATCTAATGAAGGACTATCTTTGTTTTTGCAAGGATCGCTAAATAAAACTCAAGAGCAGAATAAGGAACCGAATCTTTGAAAATCTAAAATGGAAAGACTCTAGCAAAACTGAAATCACTCTCAATTTATGGGAGCTTATGATGAACTAGATGTTCTGAAAGTACAACTCTCAGAGAAAGAGAAGTTGATAGAGACCCTAACTGAAAAGCTAGAGAAATCCACTGAAGAAACTCAGCTAATCAGAACTAAGTTCAATGACCTCTCTGAGAAGCATGAAACTCTACAGAATCGAGAATAGTGCACGTAAGAAGTTAACTCTATTGAATAATGCATCTAAAGTAATAGATGAAATTCGAGTTACCGAGATACTGCCACTATAAAATCTGGATTGGGATTTATTCCAGAGGGAACCTCACAAGGTCATCTGAATGCTGCATCATGTAGCAAGAAGACAATCTTTGTAAAACCAGTGGCACCTACACTTCAAACTGAAGTAATGCCCAAGGTTGTAGATAAGGGAAAAGGACCTATGGTTTGAAGAAAAACCAATGATCGGGTTAAAAGCCCAAACCTCGGTGAAGGCTAGAAAACCCGAAAGCGACCGGATAGAAAAATTCGAACAAGTACTTCAAAGCCTCGGGCTAAGAATGCAAACTTGAAAGGATCTACACTTGAACCATCGAGAGGAATCTTCGAAGAAAACACTCAACAGAGATATTCTCAACTGAAGAGACCAAGTCCTCAATCTGTTGAAAAGACCAGATTTCAAAGATGCATAACCTAAACCTTACTTGCCTAAAGGTAAAGGTTATCTGAACCCGAATCAACAAAGATTTAGACCGGCTGCACAAAAGCCTAAGCATCTGAACAGAAGGCCTGAACCAAAGAAGAATTCAAAGGCACATGTTCAAGCTAAAGCTAGCACACATATCTAAAAACCGCTAAGGCACCCGAGTAGTGGATGTATATGTTGATGTTCTGAAGATGGATCAGCCACTCTAAAGTAATGAGAGTTGTCGGCGATTTGGATTCCGAAAAGGTACATCTAACCTTGTAGGACCCTACACAAATTGGGTACCTAAGAATTAATATGTTTTTCGGGAGGAAACAAGGGCACTAAACCCACTAAAGATCACATGGCAATCGGCGATGGCGAGATGAAAAAACTCCCGATATATGGTATCTTGACGGTGGATGTTCAAGACATATGACAGGATACAAGAAGTTACTCGCTGACTATGTTGAACATAGAGGCCCACAGATCACTTTTGGAGATAACTCAAGGACGAATCAAGGATATGGAACTTTGGAAATCGACTCGATTCATATCCATGGTGTTTCATATGTATCCGGATTGAAGCATAACACCGCTTTCAATTAGCCAATTACGTGATAAAGGTTTTAATGTTGAGTTCTCTAAGAACTTATGTTTTGTGAAAGATGATACATCACGAAAAAGTATTCTTGATTGGTACAAGAAAAAGGGAATGTGTATCTTGGCGATTGGAGTTCAACTCCTAAAGATACATGTTTAGTTGCTAAAAGTTCCACGAGATACCCGGTTGGTTATGGCATAAAAGAATGAATCACCTAAATTTCAAAACCCCCGAACAAGCTTGCAAGATTAGCTCTTGTAAGAGGTTACCTAACGAAGTGTTCAAGAAGAAATATATTTGTGATGCGTGCGAAAATGGCAAACAGATAAAAACATCATTTAAAAAGTAAAGTTGAGGTTTTCTCTTTGAAAGAATACCTCGCCATACTTCATATGGATCTTTTGGTCCTATAACACTGTGAGCACAAATGGCGAAATACACATTGGTAGTAGTTGATGACTACTCGAGATATACTTGGTCATATTCTTACTTAGTAAGAAAGAGACTCGAATAAAAACTGCCCAGAGCTCTTGAAAAGGCTCGAGATTGAGAAGAATCGAGTGTGGTCAAAATCGATCGACAAAGGAACTGGAATTTATAAATCATATTATATCGATTATTGTGCAATAAATGGAATTTCTCATGAAACATCACGGTACAAGGACCCTCAACAAAATGGTGTTCTTTGAAAGAAGGAATGTGGACTCTCGAAAAGAAGCCGCAAGGACAATGATAAATTTGAAGTTGATATTCCTAAAAGATTTTGAAATTTGGAAGCCGCAACAACCTTTGCATGCTACTCACGAATAGATCCATCTTGACTAAGAGTCAAGGCAAAACACCTTATGAGCTTTGGAATGAAAGGAAGCCTCTTGTTTTTTTTCTTTTCGTGTGTTTGGTTGCAAGTGTTTCATACACAATAATGGTAAAGATCGGTTTGAAAACTTTTGATAGTAAAAGGCGATGAAGGAATATTCTTAGGATATTACGAAGTCGATAAAAAGCTTTCGAGTTTACAACCTAGAGGACTCTTATTGTGGAGGAAACACCTCATGTTGTTTTTGATGAAACTATTTGTGTTCGGAAAAACAACAGAACATGATCTTGAGATGAACCGACTAAGAGGATCACCAGATTAAGCTGAAACAAAAAGAAAAAATCATCTACATCGAACTTGAAAGCGAAGTCGGTCACAATCTATGATTGGGTGACTTCGACTTCGAATAAAGAAGTTCGGAATGGAAATCGAGGATGGTGAGACTCAGAAAACCAAAGACTCCAAAGGTAACCAATCAACAGCAGACACCATTTGGACTCGGTATGTGATGCCAATGAAGATGTGGTCACAATGAGGCAAATTCTGAATCTATCAACCAAAGGGGAACAAATGTCTCGACAATGTTGTCAATAGAATTTCCACGAGGAAGATGATTCACTTTCTCCTTTCTGTTGTTCCCTCGAGTTTCTTGATATAATCGAACCTAACATTTCAAATGTTGAGGATACTATTGAAGGGGGAACATCAAGAAGGAAATGGTTAGATAGTCATCCTACAAGTCGATTGTGGGTGATCTAACTAAAGGTGTTAAAACAAGAAGGTTCCATGGTGAAAGTGCACTATTCTGCTTCCTTCTATCGGAGAAAGAACCTACGAGAGATTGGTGAAGCTCTACAAGATTCGTATTGGATTCTTTTTATGCAAGATGAAATGAATCAATTCTCAAGGAATGAAGTATGGGGAGTTGGTAGATAGACCTGAAAAGGCACAATGTCATTGGAACCAAGTGGGTTTTCAAGAATAAAAGAGATGAAAACAACAACATTGTAAGAAAACAAGGCAAGGCTAGTTGCACAAGGTTATTCCCAAGAAGAAGGCTTGGATTATGATGAAACCTTTGCACCATTTGCAAGACTAGAAGCCATCGATTGTTTCTTGCATATGATGCCCACATGAAGTTCACAGATCTATCAAATGGATGTGAAAAGTGAATTTCTGAGCGGTGTGCTTAAAGAAGAGGTTTATGTGGAACAACCTCCTCGGTTCAAACAGAATGACCAAGTTTACAGTGCTCGAGAAAAGCCTTGTATGGTCTCAAGCAAGCACCCGAGCATGGTATGATACTCTTTCTCGGTTTCTTCTTGACCATGGTTTTTGTCAAAGGAATCTGTTGATAGAACTCTGCTCGGGATAGAGGATGGGAAAGATATCTTCTTGGTTCGGATATATGTTGATGACATCATTTTTGGATCTCCAAACCATCACCGTTTGTGTGAAAAGTTTTCAACAATCGATGAAAGGCAAAGTTGAGATGTCAATGATGGGAGAGATGAATTTCTTTCTAGGTCTTCAAGTGAAACAATCAAAGGAAGGAATATTCATCAACCGGTGCAAAGTACACCGAGATCCGATTGCCAAATATGGTGTACAAAATTGCAATGCAGCTTAGGATTCCTATGAATACTAACTACAAGATGGATCTGATTCGGAAAAGGCGTCGGAAAATCATCTCGATTATAGAGGAATCATTGGATCATTGCTCTATCTCACGTTAAGTAGGCGGATATAACATTTGTCTTTGTTGGGATATGTGCAAGATACCAAGCTAATCCTAAGACTAGTCACATGGAGGTCGCTAAAAAGATCTTGAGATATCTTAAGGGCACAAAGTGAATAGAGGATTATGGTATCCAAATGATGATAACCTTGAATTAATCGTTACTCGAGATCTTTTATGGAGGTTCGAAATTGACAGAAGTCCACAACAGAACTTGTCAATTTCTAGGAAGCAAACCCGATATCTTGGTTTTCAAAAGAAAGGACCTCGAGAGGCAACCAAGATTATCTGAAGTTTGAATACATATTTTGCGAGGAAGGCTGCATTGTGCTTTCAGATTCTTTGGCTCGAACAACAATTAAGGGATTATAAAGTTGTGGCCAATGAAGTACCAATATTTTGTGACAATAATAGTGTCATTTCTATTTCACAAAATCCTAGATTGCACACCGATGCAAGCATGTGGATATCGACATCACTTCATCGAGATCATGTCGAGAAAAAGGACATAAGGATGGAGAAAATTCATCTTGATAGGGCAAGAGCCGATATCTTGACTAAACCTTTGGTCAATCAAGATTTCGGAACTTTCGATTGAATTAGGGATGTTAGAACCAGTGTATAGAGTAAATCAAAAATGAAGATTTTCGGATACATGAAGCTTTCTCGATTCTCTTGAAACTCGAGGATAAAATGAAATCTTGAATCGAGTCTCAAGAAACTCAGATTCTTGATAGGCGACTTTCGGTAACATCTTTGAACCCTTTCAAGATTTTCGATATTATCTTGACATTTTATCAAGGTCGATTATCTAAGAAGACCGATAGAAGGAAATTAGTCAAGAAGTAATGACTCATGTGAGCCATTTATTGCTTAAGTAAAACTCAGTAATCATTTGCAATAAATACAAAACACCTGAGGAATGTTTTGGGCGGGATCGTTTTAAATTCCGAAGAAGGATAGTCATTTAATGCTCTGCCACATTATTGACCACAGAGGATATTTTGGCGGCTTACTTTTTGGAGATCGTCGGTTCATATACCCGATTAATCGGAGATTAATCTCAACCGTTACTTTTCTATACCTCTTCAAGCCATTCAAGCCAAAAAAATTTCAAACCCTTCGTTCCCAAATACTCTGTAACTAAAATCCCCTTTTGCCCAGAAATCGCAAAACCCTAAAGCTTCAAATTCTTCAATCACATTCTAAAATGGCTCCAACCGTGTACGAGAGATTGGTCATAACCAATAAGCCATGGTACGAGTTCATTGTCCCACTTGAGAGCTCAACCAACTCAAAGCCAGAAGAGGAGGCTCTGAATATGATCCGATCGCCAAACTCACCCATCTAATGCAAAGTCGACTAGACGGGAGTTCGCAAAAAGGTAATCAATTCATCTCGCAATTTGAAAAAATGGATGAAGAAGATTGTATGCACTCTTCGATTCTCAGTATCTCATCTAGATCACTCATCAAAATACGTCGATTTTGAGAGGGAGTTGTGCATTATTCCAAAAAATCTGAATGATGTGTTTGAGCTATGTGATAGAGGAGAGGATCCTGCGATGTATATGTCGGGAAGAGAGCAGGAGCACCTAGATAGGATTGCTGAGAATCCTGTGAAGTTTGAGGCAACTTTGAACAAGAAGCACCTAAAGCCACAATATCGTGTCTTTGATGGATATTATGAAAGAAGAGCGTCATGAGTCTTCATGGGAGTTTTGAGCGGATAAGTACCCGGCTCGATCGATGGCGGCGACGAGGCATCTCCCACCACTGACTTCAATTGGCTGAAATTCTTAGTCCAGATGGTGTCGGAGCAAGCCAAGATCATAAAAAGAGTCAATGGGGAAATCACAATGAAAGGCAAGATCCACCATGCCACCAAAATTGCCTATATTTTGGAGATGTGCAGAGAGGAAGAGATATCTTCGCCAACTCAACCCCATTCCCTAAATCCAAAATTCTCTTCAAACCCACAACTGTGAAGAAGCAGGCTATTCGAGGGAAAAGAAAAAGAAGGTAGAATCACCCTTCGGGGCCGAGAAAGAGACTCAACAAACCGGGGGAAGGTTCTGTTGGAGGCAAAAAATAGAGCAAGGAGCAAAACTGTTGAGGTAGAAGAACCTCGCTCCAAAGCGCAGAAGATTGGTGGTTCTCACCGAGGATGGTAGCAAAGGATTTCTAAGGAGAGACAACCTGAGGGCCAAACTGCTCAAAGTTCACCATTACAAGTCTTGGCTCAGTTATCTCAAGGACACAGATCGATCGAGAGCGGTCTCTTCTCGGTCTTGGAGACATCACTTTCCCAGATAAAATTTCTCAGAAATTTTTAAAGGAGCTCAGACCTCGAAATGCCTACCTCGGATGAACAAAGCTCGGATCAAGAGCCACTCAGAGTCGATCTAAGATGTGCAGCTCGCACCGCTGCTCCAACTCACTCTCATATCGAGAAATGCCACCAGTCTCGTAACCCACTCAGATGCAAACCGAGGACTCGAATGCACAAGCCAGATACTACCGAGGCTCAGAGCAAAATGTACTGGATGAGCTCCCTCGAGTGACCTACTAGCTTGATCCTTAGCGGTAAGCCTCCCATCGAACCGTAGAGCCCTAGATGGAAGAAAGGCGAGGGTCAAAGGCGAATGGAGGAGCAAGGGGGAACGGTTCATCCTCGACCGACACTCGAGCTCACTCATACCCTCGATCCGCAAGATATATTCTTCGATTAAGAACGACAAAGGTATATCCTCAATCGACTCTTCCCCGAGATGCTTGATATTGCTACATTCGAGGGGAAGACTGGTGGAATGAGGAGATGGCCTTTCCCGACCGACTTCTCGTGGTTCGTAGGACAAAGCTTCGAGATTGAAAAATTCGATTTTGATGAGTCGGGTTCAAAAAAGTTAGCCGAGAAGAAAGCAAATGAGGTTGAGTGCCCGAGCAATGAGACAAATCCAAAGATGGAGATGGGGACCAACAGGAGAAGCCGAGGATCGGTCTCAAAATAAATAGAGACTTCATTGTCGATCAATCCTCGATCGGTTAGCACTCTTCGTACCTTTTGGCACTATTGATAATGATGCGGAGTTACTTGAAAGTACTATCTTTAATTAAAACGTCGATAAATAGATCGAGGCTCAATTGGAGGTCGGAGCTCGTGGATGAAGCGAAAGCTCGGATGATCAAACAAAGAAGGTCTGAAAGGCGTCAGCGAGATTGATCTCACTCCGTAATGGAGAAACTTGAGAAGATTGAGCCAATGGCAATCAAAATTGCTCGGATGGAAGAAACATTGGCCAATCAAGCTCGGACAATGGAAGGACTTAGCCATTCTTGAATCAAAAGTGCGTATACAAAAACACTCGACCACTCGGATGACCTCCATGGAAGAAAAGCTAAAAGAAAAGCCGGAGGGAGTCAATGCGAGAGATAAGTGATGAAATGAAACAAAAGCACCAGAGTCGATCGAATTGCTAGAGGTGAAACCGACAGAGAAATATGAGGTCGCGGATCAAATCTGCCGTTGAGGAAATGAGCTCGGTCTTTCATGACCAAGATGACAGAGATGCTTAAAGATGCACTCTTCTGCGGCGGTTTACATTTCGAAGAACTGCTGCGTGGCTAAGAACCACATTAGAAGAATGGAAGATGAGCAAGATCAGCCTAGCGGAGAGATCCGTTGTGTGAGCAAAAAACAAAGATCATATGGACCGCGACTCTCTCCGGACTTCTTCCAAACTACGGTGCGAAGGGGGGAAGGAAGGTCTGTTGACCTCGGGAAGTTCATGGCACGTGCTTTGGAAAAGAAGGCTCGGAAAAGATCTTTGAAATGTACAATTTAGCCCAAGCCTTTAAAGAAGTCGATGCTTCTTGAGAAGTTAAAATTTGCTCAAGAAGAGAAGCTGCTCTACATTCGAGTTTCGAAAGCAAACCAAGCTTGAGGTTGCAAGAGAGAAACCGAGTGTTAGAACTAAGGTTGGAACAAGCCAGCCGGTGTCGAATCGCCTATGAAGAGGAAAGCCTTGGGCGTTGTTCAACTTGTAAAGCAAGCGTCATCTTAAAAGCTTCTAAGCCAACCTGTAGAAAAACGGACTCGAAAAATGCGAAGAATCTCGAGTCTCAACCTCGAAGAAAGTCTTCAACTCGAGAGAGGCTCGACGACACTCCAAAAAGAACTAGCTAAGAAAGCTACTTCGCTTCGGCCTCGGAACTTCGTGATCGGAAAAGAGATGATCGAAGAGCGTAAACGAAGGAGTGACTTCGAGAAGTTTACAAGCAAGAGGAAGGAACATCGAAAGCCGGAAGTGGCCCCATGTTGATAAATGGATGCCCATTAAACTCAACGACATGTGGGAAGAAGTGAAGAGAACCTTCGTTCAATTTTGATGTTCTCAGGGAATGGAGAAGGGAAGGCTCTGATCAGAACGAAGCTTTCATTGAACATCTTCTCACCTTTTATCCAAAGTATCTACAAAGTGGATTAACCTTGCGGATGAAGGTGGAGTACGATAAGTAGCCCCCATCCATATTCCTATCCTCCTCCGAAACTTGGTAATGGCTTGGTAAATGAAAAGACCATTACACAAGAAATTGCTCAATCTGTTTGGTCGATGGGACTAATCGAAACAAATTCCGGACATCATCGAGGAAAGAAATGAGTGAAGAAGAGATACTTTTAATGTTTGATCTGGAAGTGCCCATCGATGAAATCGAAAATGAAGCAAACAGAGCGAAGATCAAGAGCCAAATCAAGACTAAAAAAAAGACTCGAGAAGATTTTGTGTTTCTTCAAATGTTTGTCTTTTGATTTTGTTTGATAAATTCATTGTAATCTGTAAAAGCTACACTTATCATCAATGAAGATTTATCATTATGCTCAAAAGATAATACATCATTATCTTATTTTACATGTCTTTTGATATGCCTGATTACTGATTGTTAGGTGATGAAATTCTTGGGAGACTCTCTGAAATTTTTTTTGGGAGATTCTCCGATTCAGAAAAATGGTTGGGACATAACCAATATTGTAATAGATAAAAGCAAAACACGAGAATAGGTTATATACTTGTAACAAGATAGGTTTTGGCATCATCAAAAAGGGAAATTGTTGGGAGATGAATTTAATAAAAGATTATATGATTTTGATTAAGATCCCAAAACCTCTGAGTATGACATGTTCAGTAATGATCTTGATAGTTGAGTCGATTTGGTTTTTAAGTATTCGGGATGTTATCTGCAAAATGTATAAGTCAGCAGATATAGTTTCAGAATAGTCTCTGAAGACTTAGTATGAAATCGAGAGATCAAGACTCAAAGATGAAGACTCGAAGATAAAATAAATCGATAAATCAAGACTCGAAGACTCAAGACTCAAGACACAAGATCAAGATCGAGTATCTCAAGATCAAGAATACTAAAAAACACAAGAATTATTGAAGACTCGATGAAGTATCTTGAATGCTCAGTATAAACTGAATGTTCCGAGGCACTGAATATATCTATCTGAAGGATGCAATACTGAGAGAAACGCGATGCCTTAGAAAGTTAGATATTGCCAAGACATTCAAATGCAGACAAAAGGAACTAAGTCAGAAGTATTGTTAAGGTTATATCAAACTCAGAGTTTGTAATCAAAAGAGCCGTATTAAAGGTGTCTACCCTTAACTGAAGACAAAAGTCAAAAAGAGGAAGATGACATCGTGCATAATACCGACAATGACAAAGGACAAGCATTTGAAAAAATGTCGATGTCGAAAAAGTTCCAGATCGCAAAAAAGTGAAGACCGGCTACATGAAAGGTTATTGCCTAAAAACGTGTTAGGAGTTTCAAACTCTAAATATAGCCGTTTCACACACACCAAGAGGGACTCACGGCTATCTCTCCAACGGATAGTTTTCAAGAGTGACCTTGGTGTATGCCTATAAATACTGGTGACCCTCTACATAGTAAGGTTACGGGAAATTTATACGCAACAAGAGCTCAAACTTATTCTTGCAAAAGTTAAAGCACTCGAAATACCTTGAATTTCCCAAGTGCTTTTTATATTGAAGAGAGCTCACTTTTACTAAGCCTAGCTTGATAAGATTTATCCAAAGCTTAGTCGAGATATCCTAACCCTTTGCATTGTGCTTTATTGTAAAGGATATCTCATCCTAGTTGAAACCAACCAAGAAACCCCAAACCCTTGAGAAGGTAGTTGGAGTGTGCTTGTTGGTGAGTAGAGTTGTAAAAGAGTTAGTAAACCACGCGAGTAGTCGAAAAACTCTAGAAAGAAGTTAGTAAGCTACGGGGTAGTCCGAAAGCTTGTGTGTGATTGAGTAAGTAAACTACTGGAGGTAGTCGAAAAACTCAAGGTCGGGTTGAGTAAGTAAACTACGTGGAGTAGTCGAAAAACTCGTACGAAGTTGAGTAAAGTAAACTACGAGGTAGTCAGAAAGCTCAGTTTGATAGTGAATTTCTCTGAAGAGTCAGGGAGAGTGGATGTAGGAGCTTGAGTCTCTGAACCACTATAACTGTTGTGTTCTTTATTGCTTTCCTTATCTGTGCTTAATTGTTGCATCAACTTGATTTTGAAAGCATACTTTTTTAATCGATATTCGGTTGGAATCAATCCATTTGAAAGTTGCATAAGTGATTCACAAATTAATCACTATTTCATAAGGGAAGGTTTTTTCAGCAAAGCTTAAAACGAGTATAATCTAAGGGCCAACCATTCCGCACGACTGAGTAGCTAGAACAGATAGTTACCAAACTGAACTCTCATCTGAGGATTCAGTAAGTTAGTTATCTGATCCAAGCAACTCAGGATCTCCGACACTCCAGGACTCAGTTGGGATTATCTGAGGTATCCGGCGACTTTCGAGATCACTTTGTCTCGATGAGACTTTGACTCGAGAGCGATCTGTCTTCTCGAAACCTAATCTTGAGATTTTCTCGACCCAAAGTGACCTCGATAAGTAAAAGTTTTAAAATCACTGAACACGTGTATTCCCCCCCCATACACGTGTAAGACTCGTTCTCACCGGGACCAACATATATTAATTAAAGGAAAGTTGTTTCAGTGGCTTGAATTAATTAATGGGCTGGATAATCTTAAACACGGGAAATAATAACCGGGAGCCATATTAACGAAGAATATGTGTTAAGATGGATAGTCTGATATTAATTATGTAGTGGGATTAATTAATATTTATGGCCTTGAATAATATTGTGGCTCAATATTAGATATTCAAAGTCCATTAGAAGGTCTAATCGTAATTCTCCTAAAGGCCCCTCAAGTAGCCCAAGCATAATGTCCAATAACTGAAAATGGTGTTTAAAATAAAATAAATTATGGTTGCTTATTTTTTCCAATTTTTCAAAAAATACAAATAAAAGAGGGAGAAAGATTTTCTTTGAATTTTGTTATGGAATGAGGATAAGTATTCTTGGAATACAAGATTATCTCATTAAATTCAAGAAATCTCCCACTTGGCTATTTGTTGGGAAATTTCGAAAATTATGAGAAATAAAGGGAAAGAAAGATTTTCTTAATTTTCTTGAAAAGATATTATGGAAGATATGTATTCTTGGAATACAAGTATATCTCATAAATTCAAGAAGATTCAAATCTTGGAATCTTTATCCTAAAATTTCGAAAATACCATAACAATAAGAGAGTGGGATTTTTATGGAAAATTTTAATTAAGGAGAAAAGAATATATGGGATATATATTCAAGATTTCTTGGAGATCAAGAAAGAGATTTTCTCTCCCTTGTTCCTAGCAAAAAATCGGCCACCACCCTCTTATAAATAGGGGATGATTTTTTCATCCCCAAGTGCAATTCCATGTGTTGGAAAAATTAGAAATCCACAAAGGTGGTGCAACATAATTTTAATTTTCCTTTTGTTAAATTGTTCGCGAGTTCCTACCACCGGATTGTTGAACAAGGATAAGGGAATACTTGAGAAGGTCTTTTGGTGTGTTCGTGTGAACGGGATCCATCTTCTCAACGGTTTTCACTCCGATAGGTTAGTTCACGTAAACCCGTAGCAATTCCGCATGCGTAGAATTTATGTGAACTGTTTATATGCATGATTTGTTGTTGAATTATTATTTGAATTAATATAGGATTAATTCATGCTAGCAATAATTGTTAGAATTAAATTTGTATTTAAATATTCATCCCGAATAGATCCGGATAATTAATTCCCCAACAACTGGTATCAGAGCCTCGGTTTCGGGCTCTGGGTTTTAAATTGTAATTTAATTCGCTTTTCATTAAATTTGAAATTGGATAGTAGAATTGCTAGATCGTTTTTGCAGGTATCCAATTGTCATGGTATTTAATGAATGAATAAATTTATGCATGCATATAAATTGTGATTTTTAATTCGATTCGTTCGAATTTATTTTGCCTAGTGAGAAAATCCACGAGTAGATTAGGATTTGTTTGATTCGTTCAATGTAATAGACTAGTCTAGATCTAGGTTTATTTATTTTTCATAAATAAATTATAACCGGATCGTGAGCCAAGACGGAGACGATGAATTAAAGACGGAAGGATCCGGAACCGGGCACAGGCGGTGTGCGTAGCGCGAAATGTGCCAAAGGAGCCACGCGCGCGACGCGGACGCACGCTGGAGCACACGGGCGTGGGGCAAGGCCGTTGGGCCGAGCACGCGTGGGATCAGGGTCGACCGCACACGGGCGTGCGCAGCACTGTGTGTGATCGGGCGGATGCGTCGGGCGATGTGCGCCTATGCGCGCGGCCACGGGCGCAAATCAACACAGCCGGGGAAGTGTAAGGCGTACACTTCGACCCGCGAGCTGGTCGATGACTTGGCTTGAAGTGGCGAAATTATTTTTCCGAGACAGTCGAGTGGGAGCTTTTTGAAACGAACGATGAAGGCTATGAAGACGATTTCTCAAGATCAAGACATGACAAAATTAACCGTGACAATTGGATATATGTGCCCAATGTGTTTAATTTTTGTTTTGATGTTTTGCATTATTTTATGCTTATTTAAATTGTGTTTAAATATGCGATGCATGAGAAAATGTTTTGAAAAATCTCACCTTCGAAAATTACTATGTATGTTTAAATAATTAATTGATAATTTTATTCCGGATAATAAAATTGAATTAATTTTGACCTCCATGATTTATTTATTTGTGGATTCTTTTGGAGAAATTCCCCCCACGGGACGGACAAAAGATAGATTTCACATGAATCAATTCCGAAAGGATGATTGTGGGTTATTATTAGTGGCGATGATGACCCTCTCCACAAGGCTCGTTCAAAACAAAATAATAATTTTGTATTTAATCATGGTTATTACTTAGGTATAAAATTGATATGCATATACTTCTCCGAAGCCCCTGTCAATTTTATATTGGTCAAGTGGGAGACAACTATTAATCTGGATATTAAAGGTTTGTAACTGTTTTCTTGTTTGTAACCTGCTTGAATGTGTTTAAATAATGGCCCACCCCACGTGGCTTATTTAAACTGTTTTGAGATGTTGGCTGATGCATGTTCATATTTTTTTTGAGATTTTAATATGATACATGTGATCAAACCTTGTGATATGTTTGTGCTTATACAAATTGTTATTTATTTCAGTTCAGCATGTCGCAACTTTTTAATCCACTACTATATAAACTCAAAGATCTTATGCTTACTGGTGAAAATTATATCGATTGGATTTACAAAATAAAACTTTTCATAGCCGCATCACCATCCAAATGGGTACTTGATACACAAAAACCCGAAAAACCAGTTAAGGGTGCCGGAGTATGGGACGAGATGCAATATGATGAATGGGAGCTGGCAAATGAATTGATGAAGAATACAATTCTGGCACATTTGTCAGATTTGTTGAAACGCCTTCACCAAGGATATGAGTCAGCTGCAGACATCTTGCAGAATCTCGAAGCGATGTTTGCACATTCGGCCCGTATGGCAGTCCAAAGCGTGAAGCGAGAAATGACTGAGTTAAAAATGGAAATGGGAACGACTGTAAGGGAGCACATTCTTAGGGTTATGGTGCTCTTTGAGGAACTTGAGATTCTCGGCAAAAAATGTAATTTCAAGACTAAGATTGATTTCATTCTCCAATCCTTACCAAAGAGCTATAATCACAACTATCTTGAGTATCTATTGGAAGATCTAGACTTTACAGTGGATGATCTTGTAAATGCTCTCACTTTGGTTGAAAGGGAAATGGAGCGCGAGGAAAAGAACTTGGGAAAACAGGAATCTTCTCTTCATTCTAGGTCAAATGGTGGTAAGAATGATGAAAAGAGAAGAAAGTTAAACCAAGCAAACTCAACATCAAATAAGAGCTTGGAATCAAGCATGAGGACAACTTTGGAGAGCGGCAGAGTAGGACACTGAAGGGCGGCCTGTTCCAATTCTTCTAAGAATGGAAAGAAAGGTAATTCTCACACACTAGTTGTTGAAACTTGTTTAGCGGCGTATGCCTCCCATTTATGGGTGGTGGATACGAGATCCACTGATCATGTTTGTTTCACTTTACAGGGGTTCAACCGGACCCGGCAACTTAGTGGGAGTGAGATCCTCATCACACTGGGCAATGCTATGAGAGTGGCAGCTGAAGCAGTGGGAGAAGTGCACCTGTCTTTTGAAGACAGAGTTTTAATTTTAAGAGATGTTATTTACGTTCCTAGTTTTAGAAAGAATTTAATTTCGGTTTCTAAACTTTACCTTGATGGATATTCTGTTACTTTTGACAAAGTTGTTACTATTTCTCTTTATGATAAATTTATCTGTCATGGAACGTTGTCGAATAATCTCTATACAATTAACTGTGCACACCACTCACAAAATGCATCCTATAACACATCAATTGTTTTCGATAAAAGAAAACCACTACAGGAAATTCGAGATTTCGCGACGAAAATATTCGTCACTAAAACATCATTTTTCATCACAATTGATAATTTGTGACGATTTTTTTGTAGCAGAGATCGTCATTTATAGTGCGTGGTATTTTGAAAAATTTGACGGTATATTAATTCGTCGCAAAATGGCATCATTTGGTGACGAAAAAGTTCATTGTCCCTAAATGTGTCCATCTATTGTGACACATAAATTGTCACTTTAGGCATCAAAAATTAAATCACTTAATATGACATTTAAGTCACTAAAGTTCAACTTTATGTGACGATTTAAATAAGTGTCACAAAAAAGGTTACTTTAGTGACATTAATTTTGTCACAATTAAGCTTGATTATTTAAATCACATTTTCTATATTAAATCATGAAAGAGTTGTTATTCGGTGATTTAAATGTTGATCGTCGTTATATGCGTGCATATAAAATGACAATAAAATTTGTCACTAAATAGTTTGATTTAGTGACAAAATTTTTATTGTCGCAAAAATGATGTGGAAATTGTGACGAACTATTGTTGTCACTATAATGTATTATTCAAAGGATTTAAAATAATATTCATCACTAGAAGTTTAGATTTAGTGACAATATATTGTTCGTCATATTTGACATTTTTTCGTCATGAAATAATTGCCAAAAAAATGAAAAAAAAAAGATCGTTTATATATATATAGGTAAAGTGACAAGCGATTTTTAGTCTCAAAAAATTGGACTTTAGTGACGAAATACTAAATAAATAAAAAAGGCGTAAAAATTGTGACAAAATATTTTTTGTCATTAACAAATATTATTCATTCGATGGCGATGATGATAATCGTCACTAAAAAGAAATTGATATAGTGACAACATGTATCGTCATGATTAATTAACATACCGTGACTATTATTTAAATCATAAAAAATGATACATATTGTGACGCATTTATTTCATCGTGAAATAATTATTCCTATTATCAATTTATTTGAATTTTTTATATATATTAAATCAAGAATCAATACTAAATAATAATAAATATTACAATAAAAACTAAATTAATTAAAGATAAAATAATATATTGCATTAACAAAAAAACTCCGTCAAACAATTAAAAATCAATCAACAATATTTGTTATGAAAACTACATGAAAACAATAAACTAAAAAAAAACAATGTCTTATATGTCTTCAAAAATAAATTCCATGCACTTCAAAAGCATTTAATCAAATCTTCTCCTCCATAGATATCACCTATAAAAAGGATATCATATCAAAAGATGAATTTATAAGAAAGCATAACTCCGTAAAGTATCAATCTCATACTTTCTTTGTTAAAAAAAATAAACGTGTTTTTTCACAAATACATCATGTGATCAACTTCAAATATAGTCATGCCTACTTAACAAGTTAAATAAATTGAGTAGTACTACTAAAAGAAAAATGAAAATAATAAAGTAAAGGCTAAAGAGAAAAATAGAACCTAACCTTAATTATATGTCAATCCCTTTGTCCCTCATGAAAGTCATTACTTTGTTCATAGCTGCATTTTGCTCAGAGAGTTTTGCAGTGAGAATCTCATTTTGCTCAGAGAGTTTGGCAGTCAGATTATCATTTTGTGTAGCCAGGTCCTCTTTCAAGCTAGTTACTTGAGCTTGTAGTTCTTCCACTTGAGCTCTAGAGTGTTGCAAAATCTTACATTGTTTCTCTTAGCTCATCTTCATATTCAAAGCAGAAGAATTGTACAATGAACTCCGCCTACTCGAGGCTTTGAAACTTAACCATACCCTTTGGTATATCCAAATATTCCATGGCCCAACACCTCCAAGACTATCTCGGGTTTAGGTCCTCTCTATTCCGAGCTCAACATATTCATCTCGCTTTTACGTTTCATTGTTTCCTAGTATTTAAGCATAAATAAAGTAAATAAAATGCTCAACTGAATTGAAAAAAAAGTAAATTAACCTCAATAATAACATAATCAAATATCATAAATGTCTACACGACTTACCCAATTTTCTTTTTGCCTTGTCGGGATATCCACTCATTATTCTTTTAATTGTGGGTTTTCTCACACAAGTAAATCCTATAAAGCACGGTTCTTTAAGTTCAAGAGACTACAAAAAAATATTAAAAATCAGCTACTTCATCACCATACCCATGATTGAAATAAAATATTCAGAAAACTCATAATTACCTTCTTTTAATGTTTATATGATTTAATTATTGACATATCATTCAAGATTGCATATAAAAACAAAAAAGCAGGAGCTCAACATCAACGTTGATATCATTAGCCATATTCTTTTTTTATTGTTGTAAATTTGTAATATAACATTTTAGTTGATTAAGGTACCAACAAATATGCGGAAACCAACACATACTTAAGGAACTGATAGTAAAGCAAACACATACTTAAGGAACTGACAGTATACTTGAAAACATATACTCACAAGTTCATGCGATCGGACTGAGAAAGGCTTTCGTCCATCAGTATGCTTGCATAGCATTTTATCCCTATCGCTTTTATTGATTTCACTTAAACGCTGCAAGAGCATTATAATTGTAACAAAACAAATCAGAATTTTTGCATTTAAAAGTGTTAGCCATTAAAATTGTAAAATTATGTGCATTAAAATTAGCAAAGTTAACGTTACCTTGAATTCAGGTGAGGCAAAATAATCACAGAGTTTTTCCCAGTTATCTTGGTTGGGGACAGCCTTTGGTTTGTGATCCTTAGCCTCCTCAGAGATCTCGATACTTAAGAAAGTGCAAATGCAACTTATAACGCTGTGTTGGGAAATTTAGAGTTTTGATGAAAGTTCTAAAACACATGTAATAGGACCCGAAATGGACACATTAGGTGACTTATGTTTTTATTACGGTTATAGGATACCGGTTGATAATTCTTGATATAGAACAAGCGATGTAATAGATAGGTCACATATTGAGGGGAACCTCAATTTGTATAGGTCAGATCTGAAGATATGAAGAACAGCTGATATCCGATAGGCGAGAAGGCAAGAGAAGGACAGAAGATCAGATTAATCTGATCAAGTCAGATATCACAAAATTAAGTGATGAAGTTCAATCTCGTAAGACTTAAAGATCGATGACTTCGAGAAGATCGGACGGAAGACCTACATCGGTAAGTCTCGCTAGTTGAAGCTAAGACAATCGGCACCGAAAGACTCCACTGCGTAGATCGATCGGTTTTGTCTCGATCGGTCACTCACCAGTGAAAATCGATGTTTCACCAAATCATACGCCTATGATCTGAACAAGATGAATGTCAACCTTAGTTGGAAGAACAACACTGAAAAGTGCTTCTGTTAACCAATAAGAACGAGACACGTATGATCGGAGCCGGTAATTACGGATTTGGTCCGCTTTCTCTAACGCTATAAAAAGACAATATTCACGCTTTTCGCCATGCCGCCTCAAAACACGCCACATCAATCCGCAAGTCTACCAAATATAGCCCGAAATTCAAATTGTTCTCCAACGGCTCTTTTTGATTTCGAGGTCTATATATATGGGATCACACTTCAGAGAAGACACTAAACACTTGAAACAATCAAGAAGCTCAAGATATAATCAGATTTCATACGAAGAACACGAACTTGAAGATTATTTTCCTAGTGTTCATCCCATAAGTTCTTAGCACGTAAATCTTTTCATCTAGGCGATAGGCTTCTTATAAACTAGAAAAGATTTCAAAGTTGGAACCAAAACAATCTTACCCAAACCCAAAGTTAGGTTAAGTTGTTTAGCAAGATTCGGACTAGGGTTTCTAGTTACGATTTACAGGATCGGTTGAGTGAGAACTCCTTAAATATCTGTTGGTGTCTTGTGTTGGACTAACACAAAAATCTAAGTCGATTGGTTTTAGTTGGTGCCCCTTGTGATAGGGAAGAGTGGGCGTGGGATCGGGTTATGCGAACCACTATAAATCTTGTGTGCTTTTACCTGCTTTGATTAACTTCTTTACACATCGCACTTCACTTAATTAAAGTCGCATACATATTCTAAGTTAAGATCAGCTAGCACCAAGCTTCTGATCTGATCAAGTTTGACACTTTAGTCAACCTGGTTGAAAAATGACTTTGGAATCGATTTATTAAAATTGGTTTTTCACACGGGTAAAACTTAGCTTCCGCTGTCGAGTTAAACCGATAGATCTTTGAACTAATGCGCCTTGAGGCGATTAGTAAGTTAGATATCGATCCAAACCCGATTCACTTGCACTCTGATCGAAGCTAATCGCCATCACACCTTTGATCTGCACAAAAAGTTTTCAGAAGTCTATTCACCCCTCCCCTCTAGACTTCTGCCCTCACAAAACCCGTTCGAGGCCTACACGTTGTTGCCTATAACTTTCTCTCACCCGATCGACCAGGCTCCGCTTCACTCCAGCCTTATCAACATTCAAATCCATATGCATCTTCAACTCGCATAGAACATGCAAATTAGAATAAAAGAAGGTCAAAATAATATATTAAACACATAATTTTTTTTTCAACTCATACTGCGGATGATCAAACCACCTCGCTTCAATCCGGTTTCCTGATCTACCTCTTTCCACCGTATTGGTATGGGGAGAACTTTTCGCGTTACTATTCCAATATTAGTTGCCAATTTCGACGATTGTACCGCATTTGTTGGTCTCCCAACTGTTGGATCCACCTCAATCTTAAACTTACCGAAAGCATCAAAGTACTTCAGCAATCCTTTTCCAGTTGTTTCACCACGAGTCCTTTTCTTTGAAACTGGAGCTACACGTGAACAAAAAGCATATTTTTACAAGATATAAATTCTTATACACGACTATTATTTTAAAGATAATGAAGAACACGTAATAAACACCTAAAAATATAATACTTTACCTGTTGCAGAAGCCACATCTTTGTTTGATGCATGCGGGACGCTCTCCGTAGATGGAATTGGAGAAGTTTCACGTACGGGTTCTGAAGCCTCAGATGCTAAGTCTGAGAAATTGTTTGCACTTCGAGTAAAAGGTATAATAGGATTTTGAGGACAGCTAGGGTTGTGTTTGCTTGGCAAAGTGTTTGGACGCCCTTTTTGGAGTGTTTCATCTTGAAGTCCTGTAACTCTAGCATTACTTAAAGCTCCCTTGAAAAGAGATTGTCTGGAAACGAAGCGCTTCTGTTTCAAGTTCGATGGACCTCCGGGAGCCATATCTCAAACCTGAAAAATGAAGAATTGTTAACTCAATCTAATAAAAGAAAAAAGAAACATAGGAGGGGCCACAACCCGGCCCAAGGTTATAGGGAAAGAAGAAACATAGGAGGGGCCACAACTCATTTTTATCTCGTGACTTAACCGTAATACCTAGTCTAATATTTGACTGATTTATCTGCCTTATGTTGTCCAAGAGATTTTTAATGAGCATATTTACCACTTCAGTCTACCAATTGGTTAATAAACATACTTCTACAAGAGGCAACAGTGATGAACAGATCCACATAAATCATAAATGTATGAAACATCACACCAACATCAAGTAAAAACAATACTACTAAGCACCAAAAACTGAATCCATGAGGAAGCCATGAGAATTACTATCTGAAGATTTTCAAGGCAATTAAGACTCTAATGTTTGTACTCTTACACTAGTAGATGTGTTATTGAAGCATCAATTGTATTGCAGTTTAACAACTCCAATAAAAACTAAAACCACAAAAACAAAATTCATTTTCCAAAAGGCAGTGTATCAACATTCTTAGGTCAACCTAACTTCTAAATAACTCTGCATAAACTTGAATCAACCTCTGGACTAACCAATTGCAGCATTAAACTAATTGATGCCTATTTTATCGATCTCAACAAAAAAAAACAAAATACGTAAACAAATAAAATCCTAAAAAACTTCTATACTCAAGCTTCATCTACTCCATTTTAGAGACAAGAAATCGGTGAAAGCGGAAAAAAAGCACACTTTGATGAAAAAACAACAATGATATATTGATATATGACTAATAATTTGCATAGACAATAAACCCAGAAAGAGGAAACTATAATTTGATGCAAAGTGGTTAGCAAAAATTGAACAATTCCTGTATAATTCTTGAGAGATTTACTGGAATTTGGTTATAAAACAGTTATCAAAGATATAAAACAATGAATCCACTCATTTTACCAGTTAATGCCATGAATAAATCCCTTGCATGCACAGTAAATATGAAACAATTGACCAACCAACTACTCGTACAACCACATCATTTATAGATCAGCATGTGAGCATACACCAGAAGCCATATCAAAAGCAAATTGAAAAACAATAGCATATGATGCCCTGAATTGTACTAATTCAGAAAACTTAATTGAGTTAGTTCTATTGGAATTTCGCAATACTAAGCAGGCTCTTCAACTTCAAACAGAGGCAACCAAAAGTTAGCATATAAACTTATAGATGTACCAAAACCATATAAAGATACCTTCCCCTCAAATGTTACAACATCATTTTTTGACAACACATTGAAACCAAACTATATGCAAATTGATAAGTGGTTAATGTGCATTCAAACTGGTGGAAGGTAATTATAAAAAGACACACTAGGCTTCAACCGTGCTAGGCTTAACAAGCAAATAATTCAGACAAGTTACTGAGTTATTTCTGTTAGAATTTTACACTACTAAGCGGGCTCTTCCACTTGAAATGAAGGCAACAATAAGTTAGGATCATTCGCACATTTCACAGAAATATACAAAAAGAAACAGCTTAACCTACCACTAAATCATAAATGTATGAAACAGACACACCAACATTAAAGAAACCAAAGTAAAAACAATACTACTAAGCACCAAAAACTAAATTCATATAACTAATTATTCAGTGTTCACTACTCTATAATAGCTATTAATCCAAGTGTTATTGAATATTAATAAATTTGAGAAAGTTTTATGATGTTGTTGAAAATATATAAATTGAGAATTTGAAACTCCAACCTCATTTTGCATATTCATTTAGACTTCAAAATTTATTTATATTTAACACTTCATGTTAATGAATGCTTTATAACATCATCATGTCTCCCGAATCACAGTATATAGAAAAGCCACCTTAACAAGCAAATAATTGAGGACAAATTCTTGAGTTATTTACATTTAGAATTTTACACTCTTGAAAAAAAAATGTTCCACTTGAAATGAAGGCAACAATAAGTTAGGATCGATCGCACATTTCACGTAAAAGATACAAAAAAAAAGCGACAACTACCACTTGCATAGTTTACAACAATTTGTAATCAGTTGCATAGTTTACAACAATTAGTAATCACTTGCACCTTAAAGTCTAAATTAAGGCAATCATGAATCAATTGCAGTATAAAATACTAAATTACAGCAATGTATATAGTAATCAACAAAGTATATTTAATTACTGGTAAATTCAACTACAGTGGTTGATTTACAAACCATTATTTTTAGTGAAATTCATATTTTATTGTGCAAGGGTTCAGTGATTTATGAAAAAACTGTGAAAATAGTACAACAATCAAACACCACATATTATTATGAACAATTAGCAACTAGCAATTCAAGAACCACATATATATGAACACAAAAAGGGGAATAGTTACCAGAAACTCTGTTGATGAGAGGTGAGAGGAAACTATTGAAGAGAGGGTTGAAGATTCGCGATATTAAAAAGAAGGGTGAGAGGTTTTGGGTTTGATCGAGTATAACACGTGAATATCTCTGAATAAGAATGGAATATTTTCTAATCAAATTTGGAATAGAATATCAGTTAAGATTTTTCCACTAATCCACGTTCTAAAATCTCATTTAAAAAATTTTAAGACCCGTCAGTGGCCTTTTTTTGGCTCCAAACCCAAATCATTGATAATTAATGGGTGGGCTTGACAAACATAATACCAAAATTACAAAGAATGTGGAAAGACTTACGATTTTAACCCTAGGTTTGTAAATCAAATTAATCACGTTCTTATAATTTATCAAGATCAAATTATACTCATTCTTTCCAATTTTATGAATAAATACCTAATTTGACTGAAAATAATTCACCGCAAATACCTAATTTTGATCGGGCGGTAGGGGATGATCGAAACAGCTCAAATAGCGCAACATGCAGTTCGTTTTTCAAAGTGCGGTGCATCGATAGCTTGACCACGCCTCCCGAACTGCCGCAGATTGAAGATTGTGGATCTTAAGCCAAGCATCTTACACAATCAACTCGATCTCTCCCGATAAGCCTTCTCCTCATTGCTAATCTTGATCTTTGCCGAATCGAAGATCGACTAAATCAATCGCTTGGATAATCATCACCATGGCCACGCCGTAGTCTTCATTTATTTGGTGTTTATGGTCCTAATGAAGTCTCACGGCTAGGATGATCGTCGCGGCTGCTCGCAGTGATTTAGGGATTAAGGATAATTGGGGATGAACATCTTGGTGTTAATTGTGATTGAATATGGGATTTCTGGAGTTGGGAAGAACGAATTGGGGAGATGAATTTGGTTGAATGGGGATGAACTCGCGATTTTTGGAGAGCGAATTTGGGAATTGTTAATGAATTGGGGATATGAATAATCAGGGTCGAAGTCCCGTTTTCTTAATTGTAATTTTTCTCTTTTTTTTTATTTATCTATCATTTAAAAATACTAAAGTTCAATTTTATTTATCTATCATTTAGAAATACTGGATGTATTATGCCCCAGTGGTGTAGCCCATAAGTGGTGTAGCACATAAGTCTCGGGTTCAACCCTTAGTACTTGCATTTTTTTTATTTATTTTTTATCATGCTTATTATTTGTTTGATTGTTGGGTATCTTATCTTAAACAAATTGGACTTTATTTTATTCATACTACATTTGTATTAATTGAATTTAAAATAATTATTATGATTTGTTTTGTTTATTGTAATTTATTATGATTTGTTTTGTCGATTGTAATTTATTCTTTTATTGAGAAGGATGCTTTCTAAAAAAGTCAATTCTAAAAGATTTGGTTTATAATGTTATAATTTAACTGTAATTATAATTTAATTTAAATGCTATATACACATTCTTTATTTAGTTGTGATATAGTTTCTTTATAGGATTCTACATCCGTGAAACTTGTTCAGATGATACTTTGTCTTAAAATTTTTATATATGGAAAATAAGAGATGTAATCAAACTAAGTCGAACGTTAAGTGTTGAATTTATTTGTCTCTTATCGAGTCGAGGAAATTTGAAAATTACATAATTTTTTTTTTTTTTTTTAACATGGTAGTCGAATATTTACGATCTTTTTCAAACTTAGTCGAGTTTATAGGAGCCCAAACGAGCTTTAATAATATCAATTTTAACTTAAATTATGCACCAATAATTATAAAAATAAAATTTTAGATTTCAAAACATCATATACATATCTCTACTAAGTTTTATATCTAAATTGACAAATGAAATAACTATATTGACCTACCAATAGGTTAATGACCTATTAATATTGTATATATGTAATACTCCTATACCTTAAAAGATGCATGCACCTATCTGTTAGGAATTTATATTAATTCTCACCACATTTTCCTATGAAACTTATTCATAATATGAAACTGATATCATTACACTTATAAATTGATATTACTATTCTTATACACTAATATCATTTTATCAATAGCATCTAATAGTATGATTCGTCCTAGACATAGGAATCGCTAGCTGGACTTAATTTATAAGTGTAATTGTATCGGTTGATAAGTGTAGTGGTATTAGTTTCTAAGTGTAATGGTATTAATTTAGTATTTATATATATTTATAAAATATTGATAATAAATTTATTCCATCATAATTTTAAAACGCAAATAATATTATATAATAATTGAATTATTAATTATTTGCAGTATTTGAATGATCATTTAATTAGACATTGTTCATAATTTATCAAGAAAATCGAATATTATAGTACAAGAGCATTTTAGATTTATATTTAATTTACTAGTATTCTACCTGTGCTTGGAACGGGCCAATTTTATATATTTACTTAAGCGGCCATAAAGTTTGTTACTTTCTCTTATTTCCCCAATTAATCGCAATTCACTTGAAATATTTAAATTGTCTATGAACTTATTGAATGGGCAATTGAGATGAATGAGCTGTTATGCAAGAACAAATAAAACCAATCATTAACCAAGTTGTGTATTTACTAAAAAGTATTAGTTGTTTCACTAGAAAGTATTAGTTGTTTTCACTAAAAAGTATTAGTTGTTTCACTAGAAAGTATCAGTTGTTTCACTAAAAAGTATTAGGTGTTTTCACTAAAAAGTATTAGTTGTCTCACTAAAAAGTATTAGATGGTTTCACTAAAAAGTATTAGTTTTTTTACTAGAAAGTATTAGTTGTTTCACTAGAAAGTATTAGTTGTTTTCACTAAAAAGTATTAGTTGTTTTCACTAAAAGTTGTTTTCACTAAAAAGTATTAGTTGTTTCACTAGAAAGTATTAGGTGTTTTCACTAAAAAGTATTAGTTGTTTAACTAGAAAGTATTAGTTGTTTTCACTAAAAAGTATTAGTTGAATAAAATGTTTACATGACTGACTCTTAAATAGACTTGAAACCCTAGTTAAAAGATAAACATAAATATATGAAAATAATCTAAATAAATCATATCTCATAAATTAAAGATTCTAATACTAATTTTCCTAATAATCTTGATTCTGCAAATCCGCTCATAATTATCCGAGATTGCTATCGCGATCTCGTCTCCATCAAAATGTCTGTGTTGTTTTTATTTAGGTCGATTTTGTCCTTTATAGAGAATAAGACAAAAATAATAATATTTTGTGTGTAATTATTAATGACATGAAATTCCCTTCAAAAAAGAAAAATTAATGGCATGAGATATTTTTTTTTTTTTTGCCATTTATGGACGTGAAAACTAAAATAGGACATCCATTTATGAATTTTAAACAATAAAAAAAACATGATGGAGAGAATAAGATTTAACTTTATGTTGCTGATCAAAAAAATAATAATTTAACTTTATGGTCACAACCAGCTACAAGAACCAAAGTTCGAAACGAGCAACATTGAAATCTCAACCTTGAGGGTAAAACGCTAAGTTACAGCATGATTTAGAGATCAAGAATCACATAAATTTATTTGCATGAGTTCACTCATTCTAAGTTTTATGTTCAAATATCAAAACATGGTTCATAAAAAAAGAGAAAAAACACAAACAAGGAATTATTTTTAAGCTTTGCAGACGAGATGATCTCCCGTGAGTTTGGTTGACGCTGCAGTCCCAAAAAAACAAAAGTGTTAAAATGTATATAATCAGGCATGTAAGAACTAACAAAAGACATATAATTGATGCAAAATGAGGAATCAATAGCATGGCTCAAATCATTTCCACAAATTGAGATAGGCAATTGCAATTCATTTTCAACCATGATTGATTGCTTGTAAGATCTAACTTCTCCATTGTCTCTATTAGTCTTTGAACATAAATCTCTCATCACATAATTTGCACCCACAATCTCAGCCTCCACATGATTAACATTCCGCTCACATTTCTAGTGCAATTGTTCATACTCTTGTAGTGATATTCAAGCAGTAAAAGAAATTAACCGATATTTGCAAATTATGCAAGTCAGGTCCTATTTTCAGCATTCCCCATGCATTGATTTATCATCTGAACTAAAATTTCTACTTAACCTAATGAACTTCATAGCCAATCTTTGCTCAATGATTTATTAGTTATCCATTATATGACCCCGTCTAACTCTCCCATTTTTGTTTTGGAGATTATAAAATCGTAAAAAGCTTATTTTAAGATCTTATAAGTTGTAAAAAGCAGTAGTCTCTGCCTTTCTGTTTGAATCTCAGCCTATTGACAATAAAAGTTAAAGTTTGGATTCTGATTTTCGAGTTGCAACAACCAGGCAAGAGAAAATTTGATTCAGTGTCCTACATTATATGAATTAATCTGCTAGTACAAGCCTGCTGATATATACAAAAATCTCCCAACTTTTCATCACGAGTAAGTTTCGTGTACACCACTTGTATGGTGTAACTAACACAACTAACACACTTCATTGAAAACAACTAATACTGATAAACTAATATTATTCAGTGAAAACAACTAACATCGTTTAAAAATTCACTTGAGTTGCACACTACACCTAGTGCATACAAGACTTTGTCTTCATCATGGATATCATCCTTCTCTAGGGCATGCAAAAATTTGTTCTGTAGTTTCTTCTAGCACCATCTCTAGTTTATCTATTCTGATTTCTATAAATGTTTCCAAATATGCAACAAGATGAATGTTTGAAACTACACTAAGGTACAAGGAATGAAAAATAAATTCAATCAGCTAGAAGAGCTAGATCTGAATGCAAGACGTCCCACTGAAGGGAATGCAATAATAAAGCGAATTCAAAAATCAACTGTCATAAGAGAATGCACGCTCAACCGTTAAAACTCTATTAGCTGATACTCGAAACCGAAAGAGCAACAAAGAATCCCAATTCTAGAAGATAAAATTGCAGGCAGAAATGACCCAAACAATCATTCATAAGCAGTACCAAATAAACCTAAGATTTACCTTAATTACAACGTCCCGAACTTCAAAATTGGAGTTGTTGTTGATGCTTATATAACTGCAAAACGTCTCCCCCAGATATATGGCCCTAATTGGAACAAAACACAATACTCTTCTATTAATTACAATCCAAATTGATAAGACTAATAGCTCACGAGAAAGTACAACCTGAAACAGCACATTATAGAATACAAAAGGTGTACGTATATACGTGTATATACCCAAATGCTTCACAGACCAAAATCTTGCTCTGAACCGATCTTAGATATTTGAAATATTATAAGTTCAGTAGCTCGACAGCGACAGTATCTAGGAACTGCTATCACAAAATCAATCATAAGAAACAAGTATTCATACTACAACATAATGAGTGTTAGTACGGTTTTCTGTTGCTCCAACAGTAACATCATGTTTCCCAAACTCCCACCCTCTAAAAACATGAATTCCCCCTTCAGAAACAGGGGAAGCACTCGAACTCCACACAAACATATGCAAATCCTTCCCCCCGCCTTCAGAACTATCACTCTTTTTTATACCCAGAAACATCTTAGGGGTTTTATGGCTACCTATATAATTAAGCAAGACAACAACTAAGTTTTAACAGACATACGCTATGCAAAAACACAGCTTCATTATCAGACAACAAACCATATATTTCTGATGTATTCAGAGTAATAAAGCATAATGGTCCTAAATAGGCATCTAGCAAGTACAAGGAAGTACATGCAAATATCTACGAGCAAGAAATGTGCGAATTCAACAAGTTAGCTACTGTTTTTTTCTAAGGATTTGCTGCTGTTTTTTGCTTTAGTTGCTGACATAAACGAGTCATAAATGAGTAGCCAAAGCTTTTAGTCATGATAAATAAATCAAAGAATAAAACTTAGTTGGGCTACTTTATTAGTAGTTGGACCTATTCTAAATTCAATATCCAGAGGAATATGCAGCAAGTTCTGCTGCATTCTTTCATGCCTGCGTAGAGGACAATACTACTAGGCACCTTATTGAGGACTTTAAACAAAATCTAGAGCACACTTAAAAGTTCTCTGATAAAATACACTTGAATCAAATGGTGCACCTAATGCACAAGAGACCATCGAAAATTAGACCATATATTATAATCATGCACATATGTATCAATTGCACACATTTGACATTCCATGTTATACAAGACTTTGTCAAGAAGTCAAACATATATGAAGTTTTGTACAATTAACATCCATCCAATTTTCTCATCAAGATAACATAAACAACTCATTATGCAAGTTTTGTAAAAGGGTCACTCTTTCATTCAGGATCAGGATTTGAGCAGCTAAACACCAAGCAAATCCACATGACAACAATACAAGAGTCAACTGATTAATGGCCGACAATTTTTCTTAAGCAGCCTAGTCAAGTATAATGCATATCAGAAACATACCACACCAAATGCACATTATAAGATTAAGAATTTGTAATGTACAACAATATAACAATTATAGAAAGATCAGTTGACCATGATAAAAGTGCTCTTACATACCAGAAGCAAAATTATAGAAAATCACGACATATGTAGAAAAAAGGGTAACAAGTGCTAGATTGAGGTTATAAAAATTATGAAAGAAGTAAATTGCAGGAAACTATTGAACTCCAATCAGCTTAACTAGCATCATATGACTCATGAGTGGATAAACTGAATACTTTAGCAGCACAATAATAAAATACTAGAGTTAATGTGGCCAGTGTATTACAAATGGAAACAACACATGCTGCATACTTGGTCTATAAGATGTCTATAAAATAATTGATGGGGAAAACAATTTGCAGATACTAAGATAAAGCAAAGATGTTCAAACTAGAACGAGTGCCTCAAATTTATAATCTCAACTCGATCCTCATTGCAGTCCTATTATAACACAAACTTATAAGAGTACGTATGGATGTCGATTGTATACCAGTTACACACTTATTCAACCATGAATAACTATGATACATCCACATCATTTTATCACTAGCTGCCAATAAATAAGACACACACAATTTCACCTTCTAACATGCCATTTCTATAACATGTTTTCCATGACTTAAAAAAATTGCATGTCAGATTTCCCAGCTCTCAGATAAGTTAAATACTAACCACACAACATCAATTATCATGTTAACAACCCGTGGAAACCAAAAATCGGGGGAGGAGTAGCAACGAGACTAGCTATCACTTCTTTCAATATTTTAATATGGCCAAACTCTCCTGTGAAACTTGTTCACCATATAAAATTGAATTCATATTAATACCATACCATTTATTTTGATGTCATTACTGTTATAAATTTATACACTGATGGCTTCCTTTTGTATTCATAGAAATGACAATTGTAAGGGACGAGAGGCTCAAGGGAAATCACATAAAAACCATTGCTATATTAACACTGGTGAGGTTGAATTATAATAACCTGGGCAATGCTGCGATTCCAAGATTTGAGTTTAGATTCCCGACTTGATACAGTTGTAATACCACGATAGAAACAATCAAAGTGCAACTGCAGAAACGGAGAAGAGAGATTTCTTAGGCAAATCAAAGGGACGTGTAAGAAAATATAGATTTCAGTACACTTCACTGCAAACAAACCTGCTCTGTTGATCCCTTTACAGCAATCGGGACCTTCAAAAGCTTTATGTCGATCTGGCTCCTGCGGAGCAAAAGACGTGAGCGGAAGAGACTTAAATGTATAATGGTTTCATTAATATACCGAAATTAAAATAAATATTCATTCCCCTTTCACTAGCCAAAATAGATGTTCTCTACTCAATTATGATACTAATATAACAAATTAGCATTGATGGCCAAAGAAACCAAAGCAAATCCAACACCAAAAACTAATCAAGACGTTAATTATACTTAAGAATATGCCTCAAAAATCTTAGATGCAGGTTTCTTAAATAGCAACGTAGTGATATATAAACATGACCAGATCTTCTCTTTTGTCTCATAATATGCGTATATGCAGCCCAACATATAAGGTAAAGCTACAAATGAGAAATTAATAGGAATTAATGGTTTCACAGCTCATTGAGAAAGGGAACTTGGCCCAATCTAAAAAGGGTTCCTCTTAAACTCATCTGGAAGAACCAGCTGACAAAAGAACCAACTGGAAGAATTCAAACATCAACAACCAATTGACAAAAGAACCAGCTGGAAGAAATTGAATTACAGAATGGGAAATTCTGGAAAAATTAACAGAATCAAGAAAATCATGAATTCAAAAATCAAGAACCAATCGTGAAATTGAGATACATAATCGAGAATTAACAGAGGAAGCGTACCTATTAATGTTTTTCCTAGAAAAGAATTGGGGCAGGGATTGGGAATACAAAAACAATTTTGTCGCGATTTCTGGTAGCGCCAAACTTCACAAACACAAACTCCACGCCAATTTTGTTTGATTTACGTCAATTATGTTTGATTTAATGCAAAAATTGGGGAACACACGCAGGTTGGAAGAAATTGGGAGTATACAGAATCGGGAGAGCTATTTCTGGTATGACTAAACCAATTTCGTCGCGATTTCTGGTAGAAGTGTGCCAAATTTCATCGAGATTTCTGGTAATAACAAACTTCACGCAATTTTAGTTTGATTCACGCCAAAATTGAGAAAGGATGTGGAAGAAATTCGGAGTACGTATAATTGGGGATTTTGTTTTATGAAGATAATATTAAGAATCCATTTTTCAGTTCGATATTATAAATATGAAATCAAAAACTTTCAGATGTGTGGTGCTGGTGCGGTTGGCTAGCACGTACGTCTCAGAGTCTTGAGGTCGAGAGTTCGAACCTCTCTCATCCCAAAATTTTAATTTTTAGTTATCCACTTTCAATGAATTTAATTGGGCTTGAGGTCGAGAGTTCGAAACTTTCTCACCCAAATTTTTTAATTTTTAGTTATCCACTTTTAATGAATTTAATTGGGAGTAATTGAGGATTCTAATTTTTCATATTTTTTCATTTTCAATAAACAAGTTTTATCTAGCTTAATTGGTGAGAGGCAAGTTATTTGTTGGAATGGTCATAGGTTCAATTCCCATTGATGTATTTATTTTTTATATTGAACAATTGATTCACATATTTTTATTAAAATACCTAAGATAAATGTAGTGTTTGGTCTAATGGTGTAGTTATCATCTTTAAGTAAAAGGGTCCCATGTTCAAACCCTAATATGGATGAAAATTTATATTTTTCGATTTATTAATATAATTTATATTTTATACGAAAAAATTAATTAATAGCAAAAATAAAATAAATAATAAACATCAAAATAAAATAAAAATCGTCTAACTTATTTGGTGGTTACTTGTCAAGTTTATTTGAAAGTTTTTGTGTTCGAACCTTAATAAACAAATTTTATTAATAAATTTTATATTCGCAATTTTATTTATTAAAATTTATACTTTATATGAAAAAAATTATTAATCGTCACCATATATAAATATTTGTGACGAAATACTATGTCACTATTTACTATGAACGATAATTGACAAAACATAAAACCGTCATGAATATTGAATATTATATGACCAATATTGATCGTCACTAATTAAAATGAAGTTCGTCATCGAATAATAGTGTGACAAAATAAGTGCGTCATTAAAAATAAATTATTAATCATCACTATATATTAATATTGGTGACAAAAGAATATGTCACTAATTACTATGAACAATTAGCGACGAAACATAAAATCATCATGAAAATTTTATATTATATGACCAATAATGATCGTCACTAATTAAAATGAAGTTCGTCGTCAAATAATATTGTGACGAAATAAGTGTGTCATTAAAAAATGATTATTATTCGTCACTATATATTAATATTGGTGACGAAAGAATATGTCACTAATTACTATGAACAATTAGCGACGAAACATAAAATCGTCATGAAAATTTTATATTATATGACCAAAAATGATCGTCACTAATTAAAATGAAGTTCGTCACCAAATAATATTGTGACGAAATAAGTGTGTCATTAAAAAATAATTATTATTCGTCACTATATATTAATATTAGTGACGAAAGAATATGTCACTAATTACTATGAACAATTAGCGACGAAACAAAAAATTGTCATGAAAATTTAATATTATATGACGACTATGATCGCCACTAATTACAATGAAGATCGTCACCATATAAAATTGTGATGAATTAAGTGCGTCACCAATTCTTTTGAATAATTAATGAAAAAACATATAGTTGTCACAAAAATACTATTTTTCGCGACGTTGAATATCGTCACTAAATATTATGAATATCGTCACCAAAGTTTATTGTGACGAATTTCTTATTTTTGTCATGAAAATTTTAAATTAGTGACGAAAAAAAAATCAGTGGTGACAAAAATAAAATTTATCACGAATTCTCACTTTTTAGTGATGAAATTTAAATTTGTCACCTTTAGGTAACATATGGTGACGAATTTTGTGTCGTCACAAAAAAATTCGTCACCGAATGTGGGATTTCCTGTAGTGAACGTTCATCAGACGTGAACGAGATACTTCTATGACATCTTAGATTGGGACATATTAATCCAAAAAGGATTCAAAGGTTGGTAGAAGATGGTTCATTGGAGTTACTCCGGGTTGAACCAATCCCAACTTGCGTATCATGTTTGGAGGGTAAAATGAGCAAGAGGGCATTCAGAGTCAAGGGGAATAGAGCCAAAGAAGTGTTAGAAATCGTTCACACAGACGTATGTGGTCCAATGTCAATCAAAGCAAGAGGAGGTTATGAGTATTTCGTCACCTTTATTGATGATTACTCGAGGTACGACTATATTTTCCTTATGAAGCATAAATCTGAGACCTTTGACAAATTCAAAGAATTTAAGACACAAGTAGAGAATCATAATAAAAAATTTAAAATAACACTTTTAAAAATAAGTTAAAAAATAAAATAGAAAAGTATTACTTATTTAAATAGAAAAGTAGTACTTGTTTAAATAGAAAGTATTACTTGTTTAAATGAAAAATAGTACTTGTTTAAATAGAAAGTAGTACTTGTTTAAATAGAAAAGTAGTACTTGTTTAAATGAAAAGTATTAATTGTTAAATGAAAAGTATTACTTGTTTAAATAGAAAAGTAGTACTTGGTTAAATAAAAAGTATTTCTTGTTTAAATTAAAAGTATTACTTGTTTAAATAATAGAAAGTAATACTTGTTTAAATTAAAGGTATTACTTGTTTAAATGAAAAGTATTACTTGTTAAATGAAAAGTATTACTTGTTTAAATAGAAAAGTTGTAGTTGTTTAAATAGAAAAGTAGTACTTGTTTAAATGAAAAGTAGTACTTGTTTAAATGAAAAATATTACTTGTTTAAATAGAAAAGTATTACTTGTTTAAATAGAAAAGTAGTACTGTTTAAATGAAAATTAGTACTTCTTTAAATGAAAAGTAGTACTTGTTTAAATGAAAAGTATTATTTGTTTAAATGAAAGGTATTATTTGTTTAAATGAAAAGCATTACTTGTTAAAATGAAAAGTAGTACTTGTTTAAATGAAAAGTATTATTTGTTTAAATAGAAAAGTAGTATTTGGTTAAATGAAAAGTATTACTTGTTTAAATTAAAAGTATTGTTTAAATAATCGAAAGTATTACTTGTTTAAATGAAAGGTCTTACTTGTTTAAATGAAAAATATTACTTGTTAAATGAAAATTATTACTTGTTTAAATAGAAAATTAGTAGTTGTTTAAATAGAAAACTAGTACTTCTTAAATTAAAAGTATTACTTGTTTAAATAGAAGTATTACTTGTTTAAATGAAAAGTATTACTTGTTTAAATAGAAAGCATTACTTGTTTAAATAGAAAGTAGTACTTGTTTAAATACAAAAGTAGTACTTGTTTAAATGAAAAGTATTACTTCTTAAATGAAAAGTATTACTTGTTTAAATAGAAAAGTAGTACTTGTTTAAATAGAAAAGTAGTACCTGTTTAAATGAAAGTAGTACTTGTTTAAATGAAAGGTATTACTTGTTTAAATGAGAAGTAGTACTTGTTAAAATGAAAAGTAATACTTGTTTAAATGAAAAGTAGTACTTGTTTAAATAGAAAGTATCGCTTGCTTAAATGAAAAGTAGTACTTGTTTAAATAGAAAAGTCGTACTAGTTTAAATGAAAGGTATTATTTATTTAAATGAAAGGTATTACTTGTTAAATGAAAAACATTACTTGTTTAAATAGAAAAGTAGTACTTGTTTAAATGAAAAGTAGTACTAGTTTAAATAGAAAAGTGTTATCTGTTTAAATAAAAAAGTAGTACGTGTTTAAATAGAAAAGTATTACTTGGTTAAGTGAAAAGTATTATTTGTTTAAGTTAATCGAAAAGTATTACTTGTTTAAATGGAAAAGTAGTACTTGGTTAAATGAAAAGTATTATTTTTTTAAATTAAAAGTATTACCTATTTAAATGAAAAGTAGTAATTGTTTAAATAGAAAGTATTACTTGTTTAAATAGAAAGCAGTACTTTTTTAAATAGAAAGTAGTATTTGTTTAAAAAAAACGTGTGAAGTGTAAACAAACATTATTTAATGAAAATCATTAATACTAACCAAATAATACATATGAAGCATAAACGAATAACACTGTTAGTGAATAGCGCTAGTACTCACCAAGTAATTCTTGTGAACTGAAACGAGTGTTCACTACTCAGTGAAAACCACTAATGTTAACCAAGTAATACCTGTGAACTCTAATGAGTAATAATGTTTAGTGAAAATAACTAATACTGGCCAAATAATACATGTGAAATGTAAACTAATAATACTGGCCAAGTAATACATGTTAAGTGGAAACCATTAATTTTAACCAAGTAATATTTGTGAAGTAAAAATGAGTAATACTTTTAAGTGAAACCACTAATACTTACCAAATAATATTTTTGTTATACCATTGGAAAAGAATACCTCTGGCTATATCAATATTAATTAATTTATTATTAAATTATACTACAAAAAACACGCGTTTTACCGATGAAAATTAGCGACGGTTACAAGAACTGGAACCGTCGCATAAATACTTTTTTTTACGGCGGTTCACGGTCAAATGGTCAAAGTCAACGATTTTAGCGACGGTTTGAGAACTGCGAAAAAAAAATAAAACGATTTTAGCTACGGTTTTAGCGACGTTTTAGACTAACCCCTTTAGCGACTGTATTAGCGACAAATTAGCGACGGTTTTTGCGATGGATTTAGCGACGGTTTTTTTAGCGACGGTTTTAGCGACGGATTAGAGACGGTTTTTTTTTTAATTTTTTTTTATAATTTTTAAATTGTTTTTTTAATATTAGTTATGTATTTCTTTTTTTATGTTTCAGGATTATACTAGGTTTTTTAATTTTTGTTAATGCACCTTACCGTGTATTTAATTTATAATCACTTGGAGACGAATTCCACGTGACCGTAGTCAGATCTATTTCGAAGAATTTACAGTATAAAATTTAATTCATAGTATATTTAAATATATATATTGACTAAAAGTAGTACTTGTTTAAATAGAAAAGTAGTACTTGTTTAAATGAAAGTATTACTTGTTAAATGAAAAATATTACTTAAGTTTAAATAGAAAAGTAGTACTTATTTAAATAGAAAAGTAGTACTTGTTTAAATGAAAAGTAGTACTTGTTTAAATGGAAAGTATTATTTTTTTGAATAGAAAAGTATTACTTGTTTAAATAGAAAAGTAGTACTTGTTTAAATAGAAAAGTAGTACTTGGTTAAATGAAAAGTATTACTTGTTTAAATTAAAAGTTTTATTTAAATAATAAAAAGTATTACTTGTTTAAATGAAAGGTATTACTTGTTTAAATGAAAAGTATTACTTGTTTAAATAGAAAAGTAGTACTTGTTTAAATGAAAAGTATTACTTGTTAAATTAAAAGTATTACTTGTTTAAATAGAAAAGTAGTACTTATTTAAAAAGAAAAGTAATACTTGTTTAAATAGAAAAGTAGTACTTGTTTAAATGAAAAGTAGTACTTGTTGAAATGAAAGGTATTATTTATTTAAATGAAAGGTATTACTTGTTTAAATGAGAAGTAGTACTTGTTAAAATGAAAAGTAATACTTGTTTAAATGAACATTAGTACTTATTTAAATAGAAAGTATTACTTGCTTAAATGAAAAGTAGTACTTGTTTAAATAGAAAAGTCATACTTATTTAAATGAAAGGTATTATTTATTTAAATGAAAGGTATGACTTATTAAATGAAAAGTATTGCTTGTTTAAATTGAAAAGTTGTTTAAATAGAAAAGTATTACTTGTTAAATGAAAAGTAGTACTTGTTTAAATAGAAAAGTATTATTTGTTTAAATAGAGAGGTAGTACTCGTTTAAATAGAAAAGTAGTACTTGGTTAAATGAAAAATATTATTTGTTTAAATTAAAAGTATTACTTGTTTAAATAGAAAGTATTGCTTGTTTAAATGAAAATTAGTACTTGTTAGAAATTATTGCTTGTTTAAATAAAAAGTAGTACTTTTTTAAATAGAAAGTAGTATTTGTTTTAAAAAAATACTCACTCCGTCCCAAAGAAATGTGCACGCGTTCTTGTTTTTTAAGTGTTTTTTTCTTGACGAATTTTTTATTAGTATTTGAAATTATAAAATAATTTTTAAAGATACATGCAATAGATGAGAGGTAGATCTATAATACCCCTCTTTAAAAATTACTTTATCATTTGAAATACTAATAAACAAATCACTCACAAAATCTCGATAACAAAGTAGGTGTGCACGTTTTTCCGGGACGGAGGTAGTAATTTTTTAGGAGATATACAATTTTAAAAGTATATAATTATTTATTTGTAATTTATAAAGTAAAAAATATATATAATTAGTATTTTAAAGATTATTAGATAATTAAATTAAACAAATGAAATAAATTTTTTTTTTTAAAAGTGAAAAAAAATGAATTAAAAATAAATAAATAAATATAATTTTAATATAATACAATTTAATTTAATTTTAATTAATAAATAAATAAAAATAATAATTATTATATTAAAATGTGGTTAAATAATTAAATTAGATCATTGAAATAAAGGATTTTAAAAAAAAATTGGAAAAAAATAATTGTTAGGACATATAGAATTAATTTCATTAAGTAAATGTAAAAAGCATGTGCCCCGAGCGGTTTGATCCCCGCTCAGGCGCCCATATGTCCCGTGTTCGGTCCCCCTTAGGAGCAAAAATTTGCCTCATTTAATTGGGAGGCTTTGTGGCTTATATATGATATGCTTGGTGGTTGGGTTCGACGGATTTAGCGACTGTTTTTTTTAATTTTTTTATTTTTTTTTTTTAATTTTTTTTAAAAGAAATTAATTTTTTTTATTTTTTTATTATTATATCTGTCGATAAACAACGACAGTCAAGAAAACCGTCGCTACGTTTAGCGACCCTCGATTCAACGACGGATTATTTTCTGTCGCCAAAACTGTCGCTAATGTCGTTAGCGACGGTTTTTTCGGTCGCTAAAACCGTCGTTAAACCCCGTCTTTTTTTTAGTGTTATCTTATAATTTTACATATATATAAATATAATTTGAATATAAATTTAATATTTCAGTAAACAATAGCAAGGGGTGTCCCTTGCAAAAACAATGACTTGTGCCAGTTTTAATTTTGGCAAGGAACACTTCTTGCTATATCTATATTAATAATTTTAATAATGGACGCCAAATGAATTCTTGAATTTTCTCGCACGGGGAAATTAAAATTTTCAGGAAACAATGGCAAGGGTTGCCCCTTGCTAAAACAATAGCTTGTGACATATCTTGTTTTGGCAAGGGTTGTCTCTTGCTATATCAATATTAATTAATTTAATTATGAGTGCCAAACGTATTCTAGATTCTTCTCAGGAGGGAAAATTGATTTTTTCATGAAACAATGGCAAGGGGAACAAATCCCTAAAGTGGATTTCCCACATCTCCTGACTTTTCAAACATTAATCCTAAATCAGTAGATCCATTCAGATATCTCATGATCCACTTCAGAGCTTCCCAATGAGGTCTTCCAGGATTGGCCATAAATCTGCTTACTAAACTGACAGCATGTGCCAGGTCAGGCCTACTGCAAACCATAGAATACATGATGCTTCCCACTGCATTAGCATAAGGAACCTTACTCATTTGTATCTTCTCTAACTCAGTTTTAGGTGACTGAGCTTTAGTTAACCTGAACTGCTGGCTCAGGGGTGTATTCACAGCCTTTGACTGATGCATCTGAAATCTTCTCAGTACCTTCTGAAGATAGTCTTTCTGAGATAAGAACAACTTTCCAGCTTTCCTGTCTCTTAAGATATCCATGACCAGAATCCTCTTGGCATCCCCCAAGTCCTTCATGTCAAACTTTCCACTCAGTTTAGCCTTCAAACTGTCAATCTTACTCATGCTTTTACTGGCAATGAGCATGTCATCCACATATAGTAAGAGATATATAACGACCTGATCATCTTGCTTCTCTAGATACACACAACTATAATAACTACATCTCTGAAACCCCACTGATAACATAAAGTTGTCAAACTTCTTGTACCACTGCCTTGGGCTTTGCTTCAACCCATACAAGGACTTCTTCAGTAAACATACTTTGTTCTCATTTCCTGAAGTAATGAAGCCCTCAGTTTGTTGCATGTAGATACTCTCTACTAAATCTCCATGTAGAAATGCAGTCTTAACATCTAGTTGCTGAAGCTCCAAATCTTCCTGAGTCACTATTGAAAGCAACAATCTGATTGAACAATGCTTCACAACTGGAGAGAACACATCATTGAAATCAATTCCTTCCCTCTGAGTGAAACCCCTAGCAACCAGTCTAGCCTTAAACCTCACACTTTCTGAAGTGCTTACTTCAATTTTCCTTTTGAAAATCCATTTACAACTGACTGTCTTCTGCTACTTTGGCTTATCCACCAGAACCCATATGTTATTCTTCTCCAGTGACTGAATTTCTTCAGTCATAGCAACAATCCATTTGTCACTATCATCACCTGAGATAGCTTCCTTATAACTCTGAGGCTCTTGGTACTCTATTTCTTCTGCAGTGACAAGAGCATAAGACACCATATCTGCATGGCAAAATCTAGTGGGAGGGTGTATCTGCCTTCTGAGTCTATCTTTGGCCAGACTATAATTCCTAAGATCAAAACCTTCTTTCCCAGCATCCTGATTATCTTCATCCTGATCCAGATCCATCTGATCAGTTTCCTCAGCTGGTTCTGGATCATTGTTGATCTGAGCCCCAGATCATGTCTGTTGAGACACAGGCACCACCTCAACTGAATGACTATCATCAGTTAAGTTTCCATCAACATCCTGAGCTGGTCCATTGTGATTATATCCCATAACATTCTCATTTAAAGTTACATCTCTACTGATGATGCATTTTCTTTGACCAGGTTCAATGCACCACAGCCTATACCCCTTCACACCTCTTGGATACCCAACAAATACACATCTCAATGTCCTTGGTTCAAGCTTATCTTGTCTGACATGAGCAAAAGCCAAACATCCAAACACTTTCAGATTATGGTAATCAGAAAGTTTTCCCTACCATAACTCATATGGGGTTTTGCACTTTATAGCAGATGAGGGTGACTTGTTGACCAGAAAATAAGCAGTAGACACAGCTTCTCCCCAGAAAGTCTTAGGCATCTGAGCATCAGCAAGCATGCACCTGACTCTTTCCAGGATGGTCCTATTCATTCTTTCAGCTAACCCATTTTGTTGAGGATTAGCTGGGACAGTTCTATGCCTAGTGATACCCTTCTCAGTACAATACTTTTGAAATTCCTCAGAAACATACTCCAAACCATTGTCTGTTCTCAAATGTTTCAGAGTTTTCCCTGTTTTATTCTCTTGCACTGTCAACCATTCCCTGAATTTCTGAAGTGCATGATATCTGACTTATGATTTAAGATAATCACCCACACTTTCCTACTATAATCATCAATCAGAGTCATGAAGTATTTACCTCCACTATGAGTTTCAACTCTTGATGGCCCCCACATGTCAGAATGTATGTAATCCAGAGGCTGCTGAGTGTTGTGAACACCTGTCCTGAAGGTCTGTTTCTTTGCCTTTCCCAACACACAGTGATCACAAAATTTCAGCTTCACTGACTTGCTTTCTCCAAATGCCTCTCTCTTGGCTAGCTCATTCAGACCCTTTTCACCAATATGTCCTAGCCTCTTGTGCCAAAGATTGGCATCAAGATTTGACAAAGTCACATCTGCAGATCCTGAAACTGAGTTTCCCAGAAGAATGTAAAGCCCATTCTCCTTCTTGCCCTTCATGACAATCCTTCTTTCTTTTGTAACATGAATGAAACCATCTTTGGTATTGAACTCATACCCTAGTAGTTTCAGAGATCCAAGAGAAATCAGATTTCTCTTTAATTCAGGAACAAATCTCACATTTGTGAGAATCCTCATTACTCCATCAAACATATTCAGTTTGATAGATCCACTCCCCTTAACCTGACATTCCTGATCATTCCCCAGTAGTACTGACCCTCCATCAAACTTTCTCAAGTTTCTGAACAAATGCTCATTTGGACACATATGAAAAGAACAACCTGAGTCCATAACCCACTCATTACTGATTCTCCCATCAGTAACTGTCATAGCCTCAGCACTTTCATAGCCTTCATTTGCCACATTTGCATCTGCAGGTTTCTTATTAGTTTTGCCTTTCCTTTCAGGACAATCTTTCTTCAGGTGTCCAGTTTTTGTGACATGGGAAGCACTTCCTCTTCTCAACCCAATGTGAAGGAATTTTCTTAGTATTATTTTGCCCCTTTCCCTCTTGATTCTTCTTTTTCTGAAATGGTTTCTTCCCTTTCTTGAATTTCACATTCAGGCCCTCAGCTGTGCCCTGAGTTTGTTTCTTGTCAACCTGAATCTGTAGGAACTTGGTCTTCAGTGCATCTTGAATATCATCAAAACTGACTTGACCCTGTCTTCCAAGTAACAGTGTATCTTTGAAATTCTCCATGGATTTGGGCAGGGAATTCAGGAGCATCAATGCCTTGTCAGCATCTTCAAGCTTTACATCAAGACTTTCCAGATCATCAGCCAACCGATTGAATTCATCCAACTGATCTCCAAGATTCTTATCCTCTATCATCTTGAAGGCATGAAGTTTCTGTTTAACATAGAGCTTGTTGGTAACTGACTTGGTTCGGTACAATTCCTCCAATCTTTGAAGAACCTCTATGGCTGATTTGGCTTTAGCTACTTCTCGGAGTGGTTTGTCCCCCAAGCACAGAATAACCGCACTATGTGCCTTCACGAGAATCTCATCCTTCTTTGCCTGATTGCTCGAAGATGCCCATTCGGTTGCAGAATTGAAAGCCTCTGCTAATCCATGTTGTATGAGAAGAGCTCTCATCTTTATCGTCCATAACCCGAAGTCATTCTTCCCTGTGAATTTTTCAACTTCCAGTTTCATCGATGTTGACATAGTTGAATCCTTCTTCCCACAGACGGCGCCACTTGTTAGAACAAGAGTTGAGTTCAACTAATACCTTTTCTATCTACAACTAAGACTACTAGCACAGATATCCAGAAAATAACAACGATAAAACGATCAAGAACACAACAAACGATTTTACGTGGTTCGATCAATTTGATCTACATCCACGGAGGATCAGGGACGACTTTACTATCACTCAATCAAAGATTACAAGATACAACTCGTTCAATCTACCGAACATTCACCAAGTTCTAATCTATGTGATTGAGAACTTTGAATCTCTAAATGAACTTTCAATCTCTCTAAGATCTCAAGTGAATTCTCTCTCTAATCTCTCTCGAATGTTCTCCCTAATTTGTGAATTGAATTCTGATGTGAAGTTCTCTCTTTGAATCAATGACTAAACACTTCTATTTATAGAGCCCAGCCTTTCTAACAATCTCTAACAGAATCTGGCATTCGCAACTGCTTTAGATTCTCCTTCGCTCGCCTTTAAAACCGACACTAATAGATTCAGAGCTATTTTCCATCCTGAGGCACTCAGTAGACTTTTTTCGTCCTGAACCATTCAACAGACTTCTACCAACCTGAGCTGAAACACTCAATTCAGTAGACTTTGAACAACTCAGTAACATATGTCCATCCTGAATAACTCAGTGGACCTGAACAACCCTCCCTGAATTCATCAGAGCTGAAGAGTATCTCCACAGTATTACCTCTGATCCTAAAAAGTATCAGTACGACTGTTCCATAGATATTGCATTTACATCATCATCCACAACTTCTACTACATTCGACTCCACATCTTGACAACAGATCTACCCACTGTCCTTCCTCAGCTTTTTTTCATGAAAATGTTGGCAGATGTCTTTCTTCCTCTGGCCTAGCTCGATTGTTCTTTTGGTTGTCACTACATTGCTTTGATTCTTATCCACGAGTTTAGAAAGCCCAAATCAGCAATTTTGGCATTGTAATGTTCGTCCAGAAGTATGTTTTGGGGCTTTATATCTAGGTGAATGATATTTTGCCTGCAATCTTCATGAAGATAGGTCAATCCTTTGGCAATGTCCATGATGATCTTTCTTCTGCAGTTCCATTTGAGCATTTTCTTCATGACTTCCGCGGTAGATCCATCTCAGCACATAAACTAAATGCCTGTTAGATTTCTCAGCACAAAAGCCAATTAGTCTCACCAAGTTGATACTTTAAATTTCTGCTAGAAATACTTCTTAACGTGACCGACTCCATCAAGATGCTTCTCTGCAATTCTTGTGCCATCATTGAACGACCCTTCGAAAACTAACCCAAGTTTTTGTCGAAGTTGTCAGTTGCATTTTCCAACGCTTCAAAAGAAAATCCGGTGGGAATGCCTGGCAAATGATCTATAAATAGTTCCTCCATTTCTTCAGATCTGTAATCCAAAAATGCATATCCAACGATAACAACTAAAGCAAGAGCTCAGAGCACAATTCAGAACACAGTCAAGTTGTATACAGAATATACTGGGTATATAGTCCGATCATATACCCTCAATGAAAAGATTTGGGATGGCATATAGCAAGAATAATTATAAATGATAGCAGCTTTGCAGGGACAATTTTTCAAGCTGGCCTCCTTACAACTCTTCAGACATCCTGACACCATTGGTTGACAAGATCTAGCCTCTTCTCATGGTCGCTCTGCAGACACCACGCTGAAACTTTCAACATTTTCTCGATTTCTCCTGCATTAGACACCACATTCAGACAACCATACTGTCCTTGCTCGACTCTTTTCTTGAAATAGGTCAGTAGATATCTTTCCTCCTCCGGCATGGATTGCTCAAAAATCTTTCTACCACACATTATTTCAAGAATCACAATTCCAAAGCTGTCAATTGATGAGCCAAATCCTCCTTCACCAAGTTTCTTATTGAAGTTGTGAGTTGTAATTGCTAACTCATCAAAAGAAAATCTAGTGGGCATGCCTGCTACATGGTCTAAATAGTCCTCCTCGCCTCCTTCGGTACACAAAAACTATTGTTCCAATAACAACAGCTACACACAATAGTCCAAGACGAGTAGGTCTAGTGTGAAAATTTTCATGTATGAAAATCTATAAAATCGTCCTAAATCAACCATCTACACACTAAATACTAAATAATAAACCCTAAATTATGACTTATTCGGGTCGGGCGAACCATGAACTACTTGGGCCGAGTGAACCATGAACCACTCAATTTTATCTTAATTTCACCAATTGAAGAATTTGGTTGTAAATTAAAGTTTTTTCATGTATGAAAATTTTCATACTAGACTTTGCCTAGCGGGAAAATAGCATTTTTGCAAGAACAATTTTTCAAGCAGGCCTCTTTACATAACTTGTTTCTATTTTCTTTTTAGTTCTAGAAAAAATATTCTGATAATACATCTGTGGGGGATCCGATTGTATAAAAGTTTCCAACCAACCTCCATCAGTACTCCAATTTGTTAACGAAGCACTTGCTGTGAGATTCGTACCACCACTGTTTGTTTGTGCTATTAATATATATAGCAAACAGATAGGTCTCACAAGTGCCATTGCAATAGAAACCACAAGCATACGACTGACCGTTTGTTCCTCTAAGAAGGATGGGCTGAATTGTTAATTAAAGTCGCGGAACGGCCTATAGAGACACTGTTGATCCAAGAAGAAGAGAGATTTTCAGTTGGATAATCAAACGGCTGGGAGTTAACAGAAGCAACTTTGGTGATCCGAAATTGAGGATCGTTGATCACTTTTCCTAAGGTCTGAAAGGATTGAAGCAGAAATGATGGATTCAAGAATTACTTCATAATTGGTAGCTAAAGTCAACGATGCATTGTTTAGTAATGGATGCTACATGTTTGACATAAGACAATGGTAAGATCAAACTAGGGGCATCTACCACCTGCTGTTTCCAGATGCAAGTTGATAATCTTCATGGTTAATATATAAATATATACCAAAGTTGGTATTTTTTTTACATTTTACAAAATATTAAATTGTTATATGTGACCTTGAATATCAGAATACCTCATTAAAATAAATAAAATTTAGGTTGAGATTCAATGCGTAAAACTATCACATAATCGGGTTTTCGATCCAATCGTTAACACAGTAAATAGAACTCAAGCTACCTCTAATTCTTATCCAATTCCAAACTCTAACACGAAAGAGATCAAAACATTCCTCGACATTGGGGATGGTTCCATTGAAAATTACCGAATTCTTGTGTTTCCATGTGCCCCATACCAATCCCAACAACAGAGCGTTCCATGCTTTTGCTTTAATTTTCCGAGGTTTTGCACCTCCGTGCTATAAGAAGTTGGTAACTAAAGAAGTATGGCTGACCATAATTATCCCAAGCCATCCCCATAGTTTTGTCCAAATTTTGTACACAAAGGTGCATTCGGTGAAAAGATGATTTTCATTTTCTTCATTGCTTTGACACAACATGCACAAATTTTGGCCAACTCCCCTCTTTGCAAGGTTTTTTTTTGTTGCAACTCTCTGTAGGAATGCTCTCCAAGCAAAAATTTTAACTTTGCCCGGAACAAGAGCACTCCAAACTTTCTTCCACAATGAATCTAAGTCTCCACTTTCCTCCGCTCTCTCGACTAACACTGAGTAAGCCGATCTCGTAGTGTATATCCCTTCATTCTCCCAGATCCATCTCCATGAATTTGCCTTTCCATTACACTGATTGTACCTGCTAATGACAATAAGTAAAATGTTATATAAATTACCCTCCCACTCAAAAAAGTTCCTTCTCCAATTTAGTTTCCATTCCCATTCTCCCTCATCTCCCCACTCCCCTAACTCCCTCACACTCTTGCCTTTATCACCTGACAATAAAAAATAATTAGGAAATAGCTCACAGAGGGCTGCTTCCCCACACCATTTATCCCCCCAAAAGTTGATATCCCTACCATCCCCAAGCTTCCTAACAACATTCTTATTCACCCATTCTCCCTCCTCCCCTCCCTAAATATTAAGAATATCTTTCATCCATCTCGAAAAGTTTACCCTCTTCTTTTTCCTCTCCCCCATCCCAGCCCCCCTTCCCATAAAGAAATCATTCCCATAGCGAGAACAAAGAATTTTATGCCAAAGTTGGTGTTTCTCATTCAAAAAACGTCATAATCATTTACCGAGTAACGCACGATTAAAAAGAGAAATGTTTTTAATAGCAAGACCACCATTCCAATTACTCACACACACTTTATCCCATTTCACCCAATTGATTTTATTTTTCTCACCACTCGCTCCCCAAAGAAAACGTCTCTGAAGGTTCACAAGGGTACTATTGATTTTTATTTTTTTTTGGGTAGGAGGTAGAAGGAAAGAAGGAAGGTAGGTAAAGCGTTCAACACCGAATTGATAAAAGTAATTCTTCCCGCAATCAACAGATTCTTGCTCTTCCAAAGGTTCAGCCGTTTACGAAATTTAGAAACAATCGGTTCCCAAACACTGCTGTCCCTAGCTTTGCTTCCAACTGTAACACCCAAATATGTGAAAGGCAACATTCCTTTTGTACAATTTAAGAAGAAAGCGACTTCATCGGCCCAATTCTCCTCTTTATTAAATACATAAACAGCGCTTTTGGAGAAATTGATATTCAGTCCAGAAAGGAGTTCAATCCATCTGAGTACAGCTTTAAGGGCAGTGACCCTACCTCTATTTCCTTCCCCAACAAAAAGCATATCATCAGCAAAGTGGAGAATTCCTACCTCAACTTTGTTGTTCCCGATTTTAAATGGATTGTACATCTGAAGATATGCCGCCTTTTTCATAATAGCCTTCACTCCCTCAGCTGCAATAAGGAACAGGAACGGTGAGATCGGATCCCCCTGTCTAAGACCCTTAGTTGGTTTGAATTCACTAGTTGGACTACCGTTTAGAAGCAATGGACGCTGAAGACAAGCATTCCTTAATCCATTCTCTCCATTTTATTCCAAAGTTCATTCTACTCATTACTTCATCGATGAATTCCCACCGAATCGAGTCGTATAATCAACTTTAAAAATGACTACTTCCTTCTTTTTCTTATGAATGTCATCCAGAATTTCATTGATTATGACCACACCATCCAGATCGAAGTTGCCTATTAGCGACAAAAGCAGATTGTTCTTGTGAAATGATTTTCTCCATAACCTCTTTCATCCTAATTGCAAACACCTTTGCTATTACCTTGTTCATGCAACCGATCAGAGATATGGGTCTGAACCCCCCAATACGAGTCGGGTTGCTCTTTTTGGGGATAAGAGTTGTAAATGAAGCATTACAACCCTTCACCAATTTCCCGCTCCTCTCGAACTCTTTCACATAATTACAGAAATCCTCTTTCAAAATTCCCCAGCATTTTTGTAGGAATTTAAAGTTAAAACCGTCTGGAACCGGACTTTTGTTCGCCCCACATTGCCACACTGCCTCTTTTATTTCAGCGTCGGTGAATTCCCTGACTAGCCTTTCATTATCCTCATTGCTTAATATATTAAGCTCAACATCCCTCCAGCTTTGGTCTGTTGATCCACACCTCATCAGTAAAAGAGCTGCATGTTGAAGTAATTACGAACAGCCACTTTGGTGTTATCAACGTACAACCCCGAGCCGCCGTAAAAAAAAAAAGAAAAGAAAAACAAACCATACCATATACTGGAGCCATGTAACCACTACAATGAGAGAAAAAAAGCTTGTTGGTCCCATAACTTTCATATAATCAATTTTTCATCCCAAAACATTTAATATTCAATTTTGGTCCCATAATTATCTCGATTGTCCAATTTTGGTCTCATTTTTTTCGAAAAATAGAAAATTGCATCATTTCATTCACGCACAAGTCACTTGTCGGTTAAAATTGGGGGTTTCCGACCTTGTAGCTTGCGTGGACGCTATCTATTACGAAAAAATTCATTTTTCTGCAACTTAGGAATAATTTTCGTGTTCTTTCTAATATTTTTAAAAATAAATTTTTATTGTAACAGTCAACGTCCACGCCAGTTACAAGCTCGAAAACCCACAATTTTAATCAACACGTGACTTGCGCATGATCGAAAACGACAAAATTTTCTATTTTTCGACGAAAATGGGACCAAAATTGGACAAACGAGATAGTTATGAGACCAAAATTGGATAGTTATTTTTTTAGACGAAAAACGGATTACAGAAAAATTATGGGATAAAAAAAAATTCTCACTAAAATGACCTTTTGTTTGTTAGGTTATGGAAAACTTAATATTTCTGTACATTACTATAAAGACATATACGAATGGAACTTACCATGAGAAGAATGTGTGATAAAAGACCATCAATTCAAGGAACTATTAATAATTGCAGCTGATATTCTACGGGTTTTGATTGTCACGTTGATGGAACGTGTGTTGTTGTTAAGCAATGTTTTAAAGCGGTTAGGATAGTTTGATGACAATTGGATGGATTCATGTTTTGGAAGTTGAAGGAAAATAAAATGGGAGACCTACTAATAGGTACATTTCAGGATTGTAATTTATTAATAGGTACAAAATGATTATATATATATAGGTACATTTGTATTTTCGCATGCAACTTTGGCTATATATGCAATACCGTTTGTACCTATTAGTAATTTGCATAAAAAAAATTGTACTCCCTCCATCCCAACTCTTTTTTCACACTACCTTTTTTCTCGTATTTTAACGAGCGAGTTGTTTATTATTATTGACAAAAATTCATATGAGACGGTCTCATGAATGACACGGGGTACAACCTAGCACAAATCACATACATTCCTTCCAAAGTGTTAAAACGTCAATGCTCAACTTATACCCCGTCTCACCGTGAGACCGTCTCATGCAAGTGTGTCTCTTAGTATTTGAAATGATAAAGTGACTTTTAAGAAGGGGTATGATAAATATACCTCTCATCTATTATAGGTCTCCTTCAAAATTACTTTATCATTTTAAATACTAATAAAAAACTCGCTCACTAAAATACGAAAAAACAGAAACAATTATAGGTCTTCTTAATATGCTCTAGTATTAAGACTAGTCTAAAAATTGCTGAGCAAGCTTTATTTTAGTTGTAATTCAATGCTCTCCTTATTTATTTAGGAAATATCCTACCGTTAGTTAACAATTCATTGACGGGTGGAATCACTCAAACTTCAATTCGGGGAGTCGTAGTACACAAAACGAAAATCTTGAGTTACCAAATTGAAATTCAAACAATTTTATATATATCTTTTTTCTTTTTTTGGATTCATAGGAAAATGGGTGCACCGGCTACATATGGTGGTGAATTTTAAGTTTTCCTGTGAAATTGGACATAAGTTACACCAAATTGGTACTTGGAGGGAATAAATTACTACCACACTAACATCAAAGGCAAGTTATGTTATAACCTCAAATCTGATGGGCGTGTTTTGTAATTTTTCCTAAGTATATTGTAAAATAATAAAAATAAAATATCATTTAATCAATTATATTTATCACCCTCTAAATAGTTGATTCCATCAGTTAATTGATGACATGATATAATGGGACCAAAGCGAACTTTCACCTATTATGAGTGTGAGTGAAATATGGGGATCAAACATGAACATAAAATAAACTACAGTGACTAAAAAATAATATCAATTAATAAAAATTTGATTAAATGATTATTTTAATATTTAATTTTTTATTTTTTATTTTTTAATTAATTAAATTTATTGCTAGTAATACTATTTAACTTTGATGTGGCACTGATATGGAACACTGTTATGCAAAATAGTTCAACTATAGTCCATTTCTATTCACGTGTGGGTTACATGTGAAATTTAGTCGGAGTTAAAGCATATTGGCTCAAAATTAATCCAACAACGCGACGTATGGCGAAAATAACAAAAATTAGAACCAATATAACAAAAAAAAAAAAGTAGAAAAAATATATTGTATAAAAAATTGAAATTCCCAATTTTATTATTCACATAACACATTTAAGAAGAAAACAAACACCCTTAAAACACACATAATGACTTAAGTAACAATCAAAGACATATAAACTACGTAACACCACATCTGACATGGGGAATGAACATTGAAATTGGGATTGATTCCTTTAATGACATCCTTCCAGCAAAGCTCAAGGTATGCTGGTTCAGTCTGATGAATTTACATACGTTTCCACCTACATTAGTAAATGGATCAATATATTACATTCATTCTGCTATTATAAGAGCACAAAATCAACAAAAATACAAAATTAATAATATCAACAAAGTCCTTAGCTAAACATTAGAAATAAACGAAAAAAAAAAAATCACCAATTACATATATATCAATCAAACTAAAATTAATTTAATAATTGCATTAATTAGAGTGAACATGTAATTAATTGAATGAGCATTCAAAATAATATAATTACCTTAGGGGAGGAATGACTAAAATATAGACAAAGCCAAAACCAAACATAGTTGCAGTAAAAAGAATGGAGGGGAAAAAAATATGTATTATTAAATGGTGATGAGCAGTGTGAGAGGTGAGTGAAGGATCCATGATAAAAAGTATGTATTATATAAGAGACACTGCCCCTTGCCATGGAGACACGTGACAAACCTTCCTCACCACGTGTGGGTCTTTCTTTGTCACGCGTCCAGTATGGAGACACGTGTGTAACTTCCTTGCTATATGTTTAGTAAACATGGTGAAATTACATAAATGGGTCAGAAAGACAGTTAGTTGGAAGTGAATTGGGTGAGATTGGGCGGGGATATAATCGACTTTTGCGTGTACAAATTAAGGTGATCTAATTACATAGGTCAAATGAGAAGTCAAATAAGAGATCCTGCCCCTTGCCATGAAAACACATGGCAAACCTTCCTCACCACACTTGGACGCGTCTAGTATGGAGACACGTGTATAACTTTCTTGCTATACATTTAGTAAACATCTCTGAAAGTGGATTGGGTGAAATTAGGCGGGGATATATATAATCGACTTTTATGTGTATAGATTAAGGTGATCTAATTACATAAGTCAAATGAGAAGTCAAATAATCAGTTACTATTTTTTTATTTTTCTTAGAAGCAAAACTCATTAGCTATTAAATCCCTTTCATTGAAATTGGAAAAAAAAAAGTAATTGATTTTATTTTTTATTTTTGAAAGGAAAATAGTAACTGATTATTTGACTTATCATTTAACCTATGTAATTAGATCACCTTAATATGTACACGCAAAAGTCGATTACAGCGAACTAACCCAATCCACTTCCATCTAATTCTCTTTCAGACTCATTTATATAAGTTCATTATGTTTATTAAACGTATGACAATGAAGGTTACACACATGTCTCCATACTGGACGCGTGTCAAAGGAAGGTTCGAGAAAAAAAGTTTTTTGGTCCCATAACTTATCTACTGTCCATTTTTCGTCCCAAAAAATTTAACTGTCCAATTTTAGTCCCATAACTAAATTGATTGTCCAATTTTGGTCCCATTTTTGCCGAAAAAATGCGAATAACGCCGCTTTGATGACGTGTAAGTCACGTGTTGATAAAATTTGGGAGTTCTCTATACTCTCGATGACGTGAACGCTGATTATTTATTATTTTTTTTTTTTTACGTTTTTCAATCAATTAAACTACACATGTGTAAATAATCCAATAAATCTAATCAAAACTAAAATTTCAAATATGTAAATGTAACAACAACTAAATTTTACCGGCACGTGACTTGCATAAGACCGAAAATGACGTTTTTTCCAATTTTTTGGTGTAAATGGGACCAAAATTGGACAATTCATTTAGTTATGGGACTAAAATTGGACATTAAATTTTTTTGGGACGAAAAATGGACAGTGCATAAGTTATGGGACCAAAAAACTTTTTTCTTCAGGAAGGTTCACACGTGGTGAGGAAGGTTTTCCGCGTGTCTCCATGGCAAGGGGCAGTGTCTCTTATATAACCAACTTTCCATCATGGATCCTTCACTCACCTCTCACACTGTTCATCACCATTTGATAATGCATATTTTTTTCCCTCCATTCTTCTTACTGCAATTATGTTTGGTTTTGGCTTTGTCTATATTTTAATCATTCCTCCCCTAAGGTAATTGTATTATTTTGAATGCTCATTCAATTAATTATAGGCTCACTCTAATTAATACAATTATTAAATTAATTAATTTTAACTTGATTGTTATGTAATTGGTGATTTTTTTCGTTTATTTCTAGTGTTTAGCAAAGGACTTTGTTGATATTATTAATTTTTTTTTTGTTGATTTTGTGTTCTTATAATAGTAGAATGAATGTAATATATTTATATCCATTTGCTAATGCAGGTGGAAACGTATGTGAAATTCATCACATCGAACCAGTAGACCTTGATCTTTACTGGAGATGTCATCAAAGGAATCAATCCCAATTGAAATGTTCATTCCCCATGTCAGTGGTGGTGCTACATAGTTATGTGTTTTTTATTGTTAATTGTAATTATGTATGTTTTGAGGGTGTTTGTTTTCTTCTTAAGTGTGCTATGTCAATAATAAAATTGGGGATTTCATTTTTTATTTGTGTTTTTTCTACTCTTTTTTTTTTTTGTTATTTTGGTTCTAATTTTTGTTATTTTTGCCATTACTTCGCGTTAATGGATTAATTTTGAGCCAATATGTTTTAATTCGGGCTATATTTCACATGTAACCCACATGTGAATTGAAATCGGACTATAGTTGGACTATTTTGCATGACAGTGTTCCAGCTTATCACCAGTACATCATTCAATTTGAGACCTCACATATCCATATCAGTGCCATATCAGAGCTAATTAATAATATTACTAGCAATAAATTTAATTAATTAAAAATTCAAAAATATAAAATTAAATATAAAAATAATTAAATCAACTTTTTATTAATTGATATTATTTTTAGTCCCTGTAGTTTATTTTATTTATATGTTTGATCCTCATTTTTCACTCACACTCATAATAGGTGAAAGTTCACTTTTGGCCCCACACTCCCACTTTTTATCATGACATCAATTAATTGATGGTCTCAAACCCCTTTTTACTAGCAGCCAATTAACGCTTAAATATATGACATACATTTTTTTAATTTACCTATATCTTTAATTCTTTTTTTAAAAAAATTATTCTCGTGCTTCTTTCAAATTAAATTTTAACCGTCATAAGTGCATAATAATTTTAATATAACTCTTTGAAAATATGGGATACACATAACTAAATGTATCCCCAAATCCTTTATTAATTTATTATTTTCTTAGAATAAAATTTAATAAAATCCTTTATTTTTATTACTTTTTAGCGTCAAAACATTCATGTCTAAATCTTTAAATACTTCATCCATTTCATATTATTTATCGCTTCAAGACTCAAATTTTACTTTAAAATAATCATTATTTCTCTCTTTTTTTTTTCAATTCTCTATAATGTACTCTTTAAAAAATCTCTTTATTATGGAAAATATACTTTCCCTCACACACCTCTCTCCTCTCTTTCTTTTCAAATATTTGTAGTGCACGAGAGTAGAAAAAAACCGTTTCAACCTTCAAAGTATAAAATTCGGGTATTATATATTATTTTTGAGTTCATATATAAAAAGACTATAAGAGGGCCTAATTTTAAAATCAACTCTGACTCTAGAATTCCTAGGATCGGCCTTGAAGCCGATCAACACAGATCTGTGTTTGTGTACCACGACAATTGAAATGTCCCGAGTCAACCGGTGGCAAAGCCTCTTAATTAATGAAATAATCAGGAAAGAATGAATATCTTTCATACTCTTATCTCATACAATTTTGTCTATTAATTCAACTACTAATTTTGTATCAAATTCAGTAAATATATGATTTTACCCTATGCTCTCTTATCAGTTAGTTCCCTACGCTACTACACATTTAAGCTTGGAGAGCCCCACTTGAAAAGCCCTTATTTCAAACCGCTCTCCAAGCTTAAGTTTGGAGAGCGGTTTTATTTTAAAAAAAATAAAAAATAGACAGCGGTTTGTAACCGCTGTCCAAGAAAATCACTTAGACAATGGTTCAAAACCGTTTTGCAAGTTCACTTGGAGAGCAGTTATGAACCGAATTTCCACCATTTTCTATAGCTTCTCCAAAATTTTCCTCACAAATGCATATACTCTCTTGTTCCTTATTCTCACGGTGATTTTTTCAAGTTTGTCAAATATATGATTGTCAAGTTTGAAAAATATTTTATACAATTTGAATTGGTCTACAATATCTCATTTATATATATATTTTCCTATATATATATATATATATATATATATATATTAAGAAAATTGAATTGATCTACAATATTTGATTTATATAATTTTCTAAATATTGGAATATATTTTATGGAATTTGAATCCGTCTACAATATACTTAATTTATGAGTAGGTCTTCTGTGAAACTTGTTTAAAGAAAAATATTACTTGTTTAGATGAAAAAGTATTACTTGTTTAAAGAAAAACATTACTTATTTAGATAGAAAAGTGTTGGTCCCGGTGCAAACGAGTCTTACACGTGTATGGGGGGAATACACGTGTTCAGTGTTTTTAAAACATTTTTCTTCGAGGTCGACTTGGGTCGATAATCACGAAGATTAGGTTCGAGAAGCCTGGGATCGCTCTGAGTCAAAGTCTCATCGAGACAGTGATCCCGAAATGCTTTCGATACCTCGAGATAATCCCAACTGAGTCCTGAGTGTCAGAGATCCTGAGTTGCTTGGATCAGATAACTAACTTACTGAATCCTCAGAAGAGAGTTCAGTTTGGTAACTATCTGTTCTAGCTACTAAGTCGTGTGGAATGGTTGGCCCTTTAGTTTATACTCGTTTTAAGCTTTGCTGAAAACCTTCCCTTTATGAATTAGTGATTAAGCTGTGATTCACTTATGCAACTTCAGTGGATTGATTCCAACTGAATATCAGTGAAAAGTATGCTTTCAAAATCAAATCAATGCAATAGTTAGCACAGATAAGGAAAGCAATAAAGAACACAACAATTATAGTGGTTCAGAGACTCAAGCTCCTACATCCACTCTCTCTGATCCTCAGAGAAATTCACTAATCATACGAGAGCTTTACGACTACCTCGTAGTTTACTTACTCAACTTCGGCCTGAATTTTTACACTACTCCATGGTTGTTACTTACTCAACCCGACCTTGAGTTTTTACGACTACCTCCGTAGTTTACTTACTCAAACACAAACAAGCTTTCAGACTACCCCTGTAGCTTACTAACTTCTCCTCTAGAGTTTTCTGACTACTCCGTGTAGTTTACTAACTCTTTACAACTCTTCTCACCAACAAACACACTCCAACTACCTTCTCAAGGGTTTGGGGTTTCTCGGTTGGTTTCCAACTAGGATGAGATATCCTTTACAATGAAGCACAATGCAAAGGGTTAGGATATCTCGACTAAGCTTTGGATAATTCTTATTAAGCTAGGCTTAGTATAGTGAGCTCTCTTCAATATAGAAGCACTTGGGAAATTCTAAGTTTTTCGAGTGCTTTAACTTTTGCAAGAATAAGTTTGAGCTCTTGAGTTCCGTATAAATTTCCCGTAACCTTACAATGTAGAGGGTCACCAGTATTTATAGGCATACACCAAGGTCACTCTTGAAAACTATCCGTTGGAGAGATAGCTTCGTGAGTTCCCTCTTATGGTGTGTGAGGAACGGCTATATTTAGGATTTGAAACTCCCTAACACATTTTAGGCAATAGCCTTTCATGTAGCCGGTCTTCACTTTTTGCAGTCTGGAACTTTTGTACATCTGACATCTTTTACAAATGACACATCCTTTGTCGGTTATCGATATGGGCATGCGATGTCGTCTTCCTCTTTTTGACTTTTGTCTCCAGTTAAAGGTAGACACCTTCAACGACTCTTTTGGTTACAAACTCGAGTTTGATATAACCTTAACAACACTTCCGACTTAGTTCCTTTTTTTCGCATTTTGAATGTCTTGGCAAATATCTATTTTCTAAGGAATCGCGATCTTCTCAGTATTGCATCCTTCAGATAGATATATTCAGTGCCTTGGAACATTCGAGTTCATCTTGAGCATTGATGCATTCTTTGAGTCTTGATAATTCTTGTGCCTTCCGATATTCTTGATCTTGATTCTCGATCTTTAGTCTTGCTTCTTCAGAGTCTTTTGAGTCTTCAGGGTCTTCTGAGTCTTCTGAGTCTTTATAGTTTATCTTGGCCGATGTCTTTGAGTCTTCATCTTTGAGTCTTGATTCCTCGGTATCCTCTTGAGTCTTGATATCTTTAGTTTCATCTTTTGAAACTTGGTTTCTTCGAAAACATCTTGAGTTCTTGAGTCTTGAACCTATCTGAACTATATCTGTGACTATACATTTTGCAGATAACATCCTGAGTACTCTAAAACTGAATCCTGACTCAACTATCAAGATCATTCTGATCATGTCATACTCGGGGGTTTTGGGATCTTAATCAAAATCATATATATTAAATTCATCTCCCAACAATTTCCCCCTTTTTGATGATGCCAAAACCTATCTTGTTACAAACATATGACCTATATTCAGGGTTTTGATTTATCCTATTACAAGATTGGTTGTCTCCCAACAATTTCTAAAAAACAGAGAAACTCCTAACAATTTAAATCATTCAGTAATTTCTTCAGTAATGAATCTCTTTAAGTAGTTCATTACTAAATACTTAAACAATTTCCCCCATATTCAGACAATTTCTCTTTATCAACATACAATCAGTTCAGAGACATTCATTCAGCATATCAAAATAAAAGACATGTAAATAAGATAATGAGATATTATCTTTTGAGCATAATGATAAATCTTCATTGATGATTGGTATCCCATTCTGATTACAATGTGTTTTTATCAACAAAATCAAAAGACAAAAATTTAAAGATTACGAGAATCTTACGAGTCTTGATCTTGATCTTGATTTTTGGCTCTTGGTCTTACGCTCTTGATTTGCTTCATTCTCAACTTCATCAGCGGGCACCTCCAGGTCGAACATTCCGAAAAATCTCTTCTTCAGCTCATTTCTCTCCTTGATAATGTCCGGACTGTTCCCTGTTAAACCCAACTGACCAAAGATCTTGAGCAATTTCTTGAGTAATGGCCTTTTCATTCACCAAATCATTACCAAGTCTTGGAGGAGGATAGGAATATGGACCAGGGGCTACTATCTGTACCTCTCCTTCATCCGCAAGGTTAATCCAGCCCTGTAGATACTTTGGATAGAAGGTTAGGAGATATTCAATGAATGCTTCATTACGATCCGAGCTTTCCCTCTCCATTCCCCGAGAACATCATAATTGAACCAGAAGGTTCTCTTGACTTCTTCCCACATATCGTTGAGTTTGATAGGCATCCATTTATCAACGTGGGGCCACTTTAGTGCATTTGATGTCCCTTTCCTCTTGCTCGCAAACTTCCTGAATTCACTCCTTCGCTTCTGCTCTTCATCTATCTTCTTTACGATCCACAGGCGCTCCCCGAGACCGGCAACAGCTTTCTTAGCTTGTTCTATTTGGAGTGTCTTCAGAGCATCTCTCGTGTTGAAGACTTTCTTCTGAGATTGAGACTCAGATTCTTCCGTTTCTTCATCATCCAGAATCAGCTTTCTCTGGATTGTCTTAGAAGCCTTTGCACGCTTGATTTCAGATTGAACACCGCCCAAGGCTTTCCTCTTCATAGGCATTTCAGCAGCAGCCTGGCTTGTTCCAACCTTTGCTCTAGCACTCAGTTTCTCTCTTGCAACATCAAGCATGGTTTGCTTAGAAACTCGAGTGTAGATAGGCTTCTCCACCTAAGCGAACTTTAACTTCTCAGTAGCTTCGACTTCTTTTAAGGCTTTGGATAGGTTAAACATTTCAGCATCTTTCTGAGCCTTCTTCTCCAAAGTACGTGCCATGAACTTTCTGAGGTCTTCACCTTCCTTTTCCCCCTTCTTGGCACCGTAATTTGGAAGAAGTCTGGAGAGTGTTGTGTCCATGTGATATTGCTCTTTGCTCACACAGCGGATCTCTCCTGCTAACTGATCTTGTTCAGCTTCCATCCTCCTGATGTGGTTCTTAGTCATAGAAACTTCTTCAGATAAGTGGGCAAACTGGCCAGAGAGTGCTTCTTTGAACATCTCTTTCATCTTGGTCATGAGTACTGAGCTCATTTCCTCAACAGCAGACTTGATTAGCACCTCATTCTTCTCTGCCAATTTCACCTCTAAGAATTCAGAACTCTCCTTGTGTTTCTGCTTCAGTTCAGCACTTAACTCAGACTTGACTCCCTCCAGCTTCTCATTCAGCTTTTCATCCATGGAGGTCATCTGGGTGGTCAGAGTGTTTTGGATTAGCACCAGCTCTGAAGAGTGACTAAGACTTTCCATCTTTTGAGCTTGGTTGGCCAAAGTCTCTTCCATCTGAGCAATTTTGATCATCATTGGCTCAACCTTCTCAAGTTTCTCCATCAAGGGAGTGAGATCAATCTCAGGAACCTTCTGCACCTTCTGTGTTGTTTGATCATCCTGAGCTTCAGCTTCATTCTGAGCTCCAGTCTCCAACTGAGCCTCAGTCTGTTTATCAGACAATTCAGAATTAAAGATAGAACTTTAAGTAACTTTGGCATAATTGTTAATAGTGCCAAAAGGTACCTGAAGAGTGCTAACCCGGTATGATGAGTTGACCAATTTCGGTTGATCGACAGCGAGAGTCTCCTTTTCCATCTGAGACTGATCCTCAACATCTCCCTGTTGGTCCCCATCTCTATCTTGAGATTTGTCTCCGCTGCTCGGGGCACCAACTTCAGTCGCTCTCCTCTCAGCCAACTTCTTCTCGAACCAAACCATCAAAATTGGAGTTTTTCATCCCGAGCTTTGTCCTCCACGAACCACGAGAAGTCGGTCGGGAAGGCATATCCTCATTCCACCCGGTCTTCCCCCTCAAATGCAGAATATCAAGCATCTCGGAAGAGTCGATTGAGGATGAACACAGTTGTCCTTAATCCAAGAATACATCTTGGCGGATCGGGGTATGAGTGAGCTCGGGGTAGCGGTCAAGAATGAACCGTTCCCCTTGCTCCTCCACTCGCCTTCTTGACTTCTCCTTCTTCCATCTCGGGCTCTCTGGTTCGGTTGAAGCATCAAAATGGGATCAAGCGATGAGATCACTTTCGGAGCTCATCAAGAATATTCGCTCCGAGCCTCGGCCCGGATCCGAAGTTTGTGCGATTAGGTCCTCGGTTTTCATCCGAGCGGGTTCACGAGGCTGAGTGGCATATCTTCAGATCGACTCTGCTGGCTCTTCCGTTCGAGCCTCGCACATCTCGAGGTAGGCATCACTTAAGTCTCTCTTTAAAAATTTCCCGAAATTTTATCTGAATCGAAGCGATGTCTCGAGCACCTTAGAGAAGACCGCTCCTCCGATCGATCCTGTGTCCTAGAGATAACCTGAGCCAACACTTGCAATGGTGAACTCTGAGCGGTTTGGCCCTCAGGTTGAATCTCTTCAGAATCACTTCCATCTTCATCGGTGAGAACCATCAATCTTCTGCGTTTTGGGGCAAGGTTCTTCTGCTTCATTATTTTTGCACCTTGCTCCATCTTTGCCTCCAACAAAACCTTCCCCCTGGTTTGTTGAGTCTCTTTTTCACCAAGAATCGGTGATTCTACCTTCTTTTCTCTCTTCCCCCTGATGGCCTGCTTCTTTGTAGCAATGGGCTTAAAGAGAATTTTGGACTTAGGGAATGGGGTCGAATTGGCGAAGATATCCTCCTCCTCTCTGCACATCTCCAAAATATAAGCAATTTTGGTGGCATGATGGATCTTGTCTTTGATTGAGATCACCCCGTCAACCTTCCTCAAAACTTTGGTCTGCTCACTCACCATCTGAATCAGGAATTTCAGCCAGTTGAAGTCAGTGGTGGGTGAGGCCTCGATCGCCGCCATCAATCTGAGCTTCGGGGTACTGATCTGCTCAAAACTCCCCGCAAGACTCATGATGCACTTGCTCACAATATCCATCAAAACACGATATTGTGGCTTCAGGTGCCTTTTATGCCATTGTTCGCCTCAAACTTCACAGGATTCTCAGCAATCCTATCTAAGTACTCCTGCTCTCTACCTGACATATACATCACATGATCCTCTCCTCTATCACAGAGCTCAAAAACATCATTCAGATTTTTTGGAATTATGTACAAATCCCTCTCAAAATCGACGTATTTGGACGACCGCTCTAAATGTGATACGATAATCGAAGAATACATACCATCTTCTTCATCTATTCTCAAGTTACAGATGAATTCGATTACCTCTTTCGCGAACTCTCCCGTGCAGTGCCTGGCTGCGACTAGATGGGTGAGTTTAGCCAGTCGAATCATATGCAGAGCCTCCTCTTCTGGCTTTGAGTTGGTTGTGCTTTCGAGTGAGACAACGAACTCGTACCACGGCTTGTTGGTTTCGGCTAATCTCTCGAACAAGGTTGGGGCCATTTTAGAGATTTGATTGGAGAAATGAAGCTTTAGGGTTTGGGAATTTCTGGGCAAAGGGGATTTATTTGCAGAGGATTTGGAAACGAAGGGTTTGATAAAATTTTGGCTTGAATGGCTTATTGGGGTATATATAGCTTCGAAATCGTGGGGAATCGTGTTGGTTAGGTGAAAAATAACGGTTGAGATTAATCTCCGATTAATCGGGTATACGAACCGACGATCTCCGAAAAGTAAGCCGCCAAAACATCCTCATTGGTCATTAATGTAGCAGAGCATTAAATGACTGTTGACCTTCTTCGGAATTTAAAACGATCCCGCCCAAAAACATTCCTCAGGTGTTTTGTATTTATTGCTAATGATTACGGAGCTTCACTTAAGCAATAAATGAGTCGCATGAGTCATTACTTCTTCAGACTAATTTCCCTCTATCAGTCTTCTTGAAAGTAATCGACCTTGATAAAATGTCGATAATATCGAAATCTTGAATTGGTTCAAGATGCTCTCTTGAAATCTTGACCTTGAAGAATCTGAGTTTCACGAGACTCGATTCAAGATTTCCATTTTATCCTAAAGCTTCTCAAGAGAATTCTCGAAAAACTTCATGCATCCGAAAATCTTCAATTTTTGATTTTTTACTCTATACACCGTTCTAACATCCCTAATTCAATCGAAAGTTCATGAAATCTTGATTCCGCTAAAGGTTTAGTCAAGATATCGACTCTTTGCTTATCGAGATGAATTTTCTCCATCCTTATGTCCTTTTTCTCGACATGATCTCTCGATGAAGTGATGTCGATATCCACATGCTTGCATCGGTGTGTGCAATAACGATTTTGTGAAATAGCAATGACACTATTATTGTCACAAAATATTGGTACTTCATTGGCTTCAACTTTATAATCCCTTAATTGTTGTTTGAGCCAAAGAATTCGAAAGCACAACGACTTCCTGCGACCATGTATTCACTTTCCGGAAGATCTTGGTTTGCTCTTGAGGTCCATTTCTTCCCGAAAACCAAGATATCGACCACTTCCTAGAAATTGACAAGTTCTGAAGTGGACTTCCGTCAATTCGCAACCTCCATAATCGACATCCGAGTAACCGGTTAATTCGGGTTATCATCACCGATACCATAATCCTCTATTCATCGTGCCTTTAAGATACTTCAGTATCTTTTTGGCAGCCTCCATGTGACTAGCCTTAGAATTAGCTTGGTATCTTGCACATATCCCAAAAGCAAATGTTATATCCGGCCTACTTGATGTGAGATAGATCAATGATCCAATGATTCCTCTATAATCAGTATGGCTTACTGATTTGCCTTCAGAATCAGGATCCATCTTATAGTTAGTATTCATGGGAATCCTAACTGTATTGCAATTATGTACACCATATTTGGCAATTAGATCTCTGGTGTACTTTGCCTGATTGATGAATATTCCTTCCTTTGATTGTTTCACTTGAAGACCTAGAAAGAAATTCATCTCTCCCATCATTGACATCTCAAACTTGCCTTTCATCAGTGTTGAAAACTTTTCACACAACTGATGGTTTGGAGATCCAAAAATGATGTCATCAACATATATCTGAACTAGTAAGATATCTTCCCCATCCTCTATCCTGAACGAGTTCTATTCAACAGTTCCTTTGACAAAACCATGGTCGATGAGAAACCGAGAAAGAGTATCATACCATGCTCGGGTGCTTGTTTGAGACCATATAAAGCTTTTTCGAGCAGCCTCAAACTTGGTCATTCTGTTTGAAACCGGGAGGTTGTTCCACATAAACCTCTTCTTTAAGCACACCGCTTCATAAATGCACTTTTCACATCCATTTGATAGATCGTGAACTTCATGTAGGCAAGATATGCAAGAAACAATCTGATGGCTTCTAGTCTTAAAAAAACAGGTGCAAAGGTTTCATCATTATCCAAGCCTTCTTCTTAGGAATAACCTTGTGCAACTAAATTTGCCTTGTTTCTCACAATGTTGTTGTTTTCATCTCTTTTATTCTTGAAAACCCACTTGGTTCCAATGACATTGTGCCTTTCTCGTCTATCTACCAAAATCCCATACTTCATTCCTTGAGAATTGATTCAACTCATCTTGCATAGCAATAATCCAATGAGAATCTTGTAGAGCTTCACCAATCTCGTGAGTTCTTTTCTCCGATAGAAGCGACAGAATAGTGCACTCTCACCATGGAACCTTCTTGTTTTAACACCTTCGGTTAGATCACCCACAATCGACTTGTAGGATGACTATCTAACTATTTCCTTCTTGATGTTCCCCTTCAATAGTATCCTCAACATTTGAAATGTTAGGTTCGATTAAATCGATAAACTCGAGGGAACAACAGAAAAGAAAAGGAATCATCTTCCTCGGGGAAATTCTATTCGAAATATTGTCGAGACATTTGTTCCCTTTGGTTGATAGATTCGAGAATTTGCCTCACCGTGACCACATCTTCATTGGCATCACATACACGAGTCCGGCCGGTGTCTGCTCGGATTGGTCACCTTTGGAGTGTTGGTTTTCCCCGAGTCTCACCATCCCGAGTTCCATCCCGAACTTCTTTATTCGAGTCCGAGTCACCCAATCATAGGATGTGACCGACTTCTTCTTTTCGGTTCGATGGATGATTTATCTTTACGCTTTCGGGCTTAATCTGGTGATCCTCTTAGTCAATTCATCTCGCATCATGTTCATGTTTCTTACGAACACAAGTAGATTCATCAAAAACAACATGAGGTGTTTCCTCCACAATAAGAGTCCTACAATTTGTAAACTCGAAAGCTTTATTGACTTGAGAATATCCTAAGAATATTCCTTCATCGACTTTTTACTATCAAATGTTTTCAATCGATCTTTACCATTATTGTGTATGAAACACTTGCAACCAAAACACACGAAAAGAAAGAAAACAAGAGGCTTCCTTTCATTCCAAAGCTCATAGGGTGTTTTTTTTCCTTGACTCTTGGTCAAGATGGATCCGATTCCGAGAGTAGCATGCAAAGGTGTTGTGACTTCAAATTTCAAAATCTTTTAGAAATATCGACCCGGTATCATTGTCCTTGCAGCTTCTTTCAGAGTTCTGTTCCTTCTTTCAGCAACACCATTTTATTGAGGGGTCCTTGCAGCTGATGTTTCATGTGAAATTCCATTCTCTGCACAATAATCAGATATGATATGATTTATAAATTCATTCCTTTGTCGATCCGATTTTGACCACACTCGATTTTTTCTCAATCTTGAGCCTTTTCAATGATGCAGCGAATTTTATCTCGAGTCTCTTTCTTCTTGATTAAGAATATGACCCAAGTATATCTTGAGTAGTCATCAACTACTACCAATGTGTATTTCACGCCATTAGTGCTTCCTGGTGTTATTGGACCAAAAAGATCCATATCGCGATGAATCGGTGTATTCTGTCGAGAGAAACTTCTACTTTGCTTTTAAATGATGCTTTTACTTGTTTTCCTTTCTGGCACGCATCAAAAATATGTTCCTTACTGAACACTTCATTAGACAACCCTCTCACAAGAGATAATCTTGCAAGCTTGTTCAGGGTTTTGAAATTTAGGTGATTCATTCTTTTATGCCATAACCAACTGGTATCTGTGGAACTTTTAGCAACTAAACATGTATCTTTAGGAGTTGAACTCCAATCAACAAGATACACATTCCATTTTCTTGTACCCGGTCGAGAATACTTTACTCGTGATGTATCATCTTTCACAAAACATAAGTTCTTAGAGAACTCAACATTAAAACCCTTATCACAGAAATTGGCTAATTGAAAGCAAGTTATGCTTCAATCCGGATACATATGAAACACCATGGATATGAATCGAGTCGATTTCCAAAGTTCCATATCCTTCATCGTCCCCTTGAGTTATCTCCAAAAGTGATCTCAGGGCCTCTCTTTGTTCAACATAGTCACCGAAGTATCTTCTTGTATCTTTGTCATATGTCTTGAACATCCACTGTCAAGATACCATATATCAGGAGCTTTTTCATCTCTGCTCATCAGTGCCATGTGATCTTTAGTCAGTTCAGTGCCCTTGTTTTCCTCCTGAAAAACAGATCAATTCTTAGGTACCCAATTTGTGTAGGGTCCTACAAGGTTAGATGTACCTTTCGGAATCCAAATATGCCTGACAACTCTAATCACTTTAGAGTGGCTAATTTGTCTTCCATAAACATCAACATATACATCAACTACTCTGGGTGCCTTAGCAGCTTTCTGTATATGTGTGCTAGCTTTAGCATGAACATGGGCTTGTGAATTCTTCTTTGGTTCAGGCCTTCTGTTCAGATGCTTAGGCTTTTGTGCAGCCGGTCTAAATCTTTGATGACTCGGGTTTAGATAACCTTTACCCTTAGGCAAGTGGGGTTCAGGTTATGCATCTTTGAAATCTGGGTCTTCGAAGATCTTTGAGGACTTGGTCTCTTCGATTGAGAATGTCTCTGTTGAGTGTTTCTCATCCGAGGATTCCTCGATGGTTCGATGTGGAGCCTTTCGGGTTTGCATTCTTAGCTTTGAGGCTTTGAAGTACTTGCTGAAACTTTCCAATCGACTTTCGGTTTTCTAGCCTTCACCGAGGTTTGGGCTTTCTAACCCGATCATTCGGTTTTACTTTGAGACCATAGGTCCTTTTCCTTATCTACAACCTTGGGCATTACTTGATTTGACGTGTGGGTGCCATCGGTTTTACAAAGATTGTCTTCTTGCTACTTGATGCGAAGATTCGGATGACCTTGTGAGGTTTCCCTGGAATGTATCCCAATCCAGATTTTATAGTGGCGGATCTCTGGTAACTCTGAAATTTCATCTATTACATTAGATGCTTTATTCAATAGAGTTAACTTCTTACATGCACTATCCTCACGATTCTGTAGAGTTTCATGCTTCTCGAGAGAGGTCATTGAACTTAGTCTGATTTAGTTTGAATCTCTTGATGGATTTCTCTAGCTTTTTCGATTAGGGACATTATCAACTTCTCTTTCTCTGCGAGAGTTGTACTTTCGGAACATCCATTCATCGAGAGCTCCCATTAATTGAGAAGTGATTTGATATTGCTAGAGTCTTTCCATTTTAGATTTTTCAAATTTTCGTTCCTTTATTCTCGCTCTTGAGTTCTATTTAGCGATCCTTGCAAAAACAAGATAGTCCTTCATCGATTCTCAAAAGAATCCATCGAGTCAAAATAGACTTTTTTTCGGTGGAACTTGAAAACTCTTGTGCTAGTGTAGGAGCAACAACAGAGAAAGAAGAGTTTACCTCCTCAATGGCCATCGGACCCGATGTCATCACTTTCCTTTGTCCGAGAATATCTCATCTGAAGAGCTAGTTCCTCCTCGGAATGTTCTTCTTCTGCGCAACCATGGCCTTTTTGCTTGAGAACTTACGGTCTCTCTTTTAGCTTGCCTTTCTCTTCTCTCCTTAGCACTCAAATCTGGACAATCATACTGGAAGTGACCTTTCTTCTGACAATTATAGCATCTGTTGGTATCATCATCTTGATCATTTTCTTCTTTGGACTTGAAGTCTTTCCTCTTGGATGAAGATCCTTCAGCTTTCAGGTCCTTCTTCTTCTCAGTTGATTTGTCCTCAGGTTTCTTCTTGTACCTGTGGTTCCTGTAATAGCTTTTGTATTTTCCAAATCTACTATTAAGTCTGTCAAACCTCCTTTCCATCGATCTTTAGCTTTCCCTCAAGCTCATCCCGATTTTTTTGGCATGGGGGTTCTCGAACTCTCTAGTTTTATGGTTTTTTCTTTTGGCTTTTAAAGCCACATTCTTACTAGATGATGAATCATCTTTCTTTTGTCGACCTTTTTGGATTTCTTATCAATTACAAATTCATAGGCCTTCAGCTCAGAGAAGACTTGTTGGTATGGCATTGAATTAATGTTCTTGGTGTTTTCAATCACCACTGCATGAATATCCCACTTCTTAGAAAGACCTCTAAGAATTTTCAATGCCACTTCTCTTTGTGGATATTTCTTTCCAAGTGCATTTAGATCATTCATGATGCTAGTGAATCTGACTTCCAGTTTGTCTATTGATTCACCATCATCCATTTCAAAACTATCAAACTTTCCAATTGCCACTGAAAGTTTGTTCTCTTTTATATGATTTGTGCCTTGGCACATTATAGCTAGTGTATCCCAAATCTCTTTAGCAGTATTACAGTGAGAGATCATTCCCATCACACCATCATCAATTGTACTGTATAGTGTGTCTTTTGCAATGTAGTCTAGATTGACTAACTTTCTCTCCTCAGGAGTTAGTTGGTCATCAGACTTAGGAAATTCTGCTCTAGGATCAATTCTCTCATCTTCTGTTCCTCTGGGATTCACCACAGTAAATGGGAATGGTCCTTGAGAGACCACTCTCCACATACGCTCATGTTTGGAATACAGATGAGCCTGCATTCTCAGTCTCCATAGATCATAGTTCTCCACTGAGAACATGGGAAGTTTTTTAGAAGACATTTTTATCTGATCTTTTGAAAAGTAAAAAGATTCAGCAAATAAGATCAGTTCAGATAGACAACAAGTATTTTTGAAAATAAAACTTTGGTCAACACAGCAGGTGGTCAAGTTGAACCACTGCTCTGATACCACTTGTTGGTCCCGGTGCAAACGAGTCTTACACGTGTATGGGGGGAATACACGTGTTCAGTGTTTTTAAAACTTTTTCTCACTGAGGTCAGCTTGGGTCAGATAATCCTAAAGATTAGGTTCTGAGAAGCACAGATCGCTCTGAGTCAAAGTCTACTGAGACAGTGATCATGAGCTGCTTTCAGACACCTCAGATAATCCCAACTGAGTCCTGAGTGTCAGAGATCCTGAGTTGCTTTGATCAGATAACTAACTTACTGAATCCTCAGAAGAGAGTTCAGTTTGGTAACTATATGTTCTAGCTACTAACTCGTGCGGAATGGTTGGCCCTTTAGTTTATACTCGTTTTAAGCTTTGCTGAAAACCTTCCCTTTATGAATTAGTGATTAAGCTGTGATTCACTTATGCAACTTCAGTGGATTGATTTCAACTGAATATCAGTAAAAAGTATGCTTTCAAAATCAAGTCAATGCAACAGTTAGCACAGATAAGGAAAGCAATAAAGAACACAGCAATTATAGTGGTTCAGAGACTCAAGCTCCTACATCCACTCTCTCTGATCCTCAGAGAAATTCACTAATCACTTCTGAGCTTTCTGACTACCTCGTAGTTTACTTACTCAACTCGGCCCTGAGTTTTCTGACTACTTCACGTAGTTTACTTACTCAACCCGACCTTGAGTTTTCTGACTACCTCCGTAGTTTACTTACTCAAACACAAACAAGCTTTCAGACTACCCCTGTAGCTTACTAACTTCTCCTCTAGAGTTTTCTGACTACTCCGCGTAGTTTACTAACTCTTTACAACTCTTTTCACCAACAAACACACTCCAACTACCTTCTCAAGGGTTTGGGGTTTCTCGGTTGGTTTCCAACTAGGATGAGATATCCTTTACAATGAAGCACAATGCAAAGGGTTATGATATCTCGACTAAGCTTTGGATAATTCTTATCAAGCTAGGCTTAGTATAGTGAGCTCTCTTCAATATAGAAGCACTTGGGAAATTCTAAGTTTTTCGAGTGCTTTAACTTTTGCAAGAATAAGTTTGAGCTCTTGAGTTGCGTATAAATTTCCCGTAACCTTACAATGTAGAGGGTCACCAGTATTTATAGGCATACACCAAGGTCACTCTTGAAAACTATCCGTTGGAGAGATAGCTTCGTGAGTTCCCTCTTATGGTGTGTGAGGAACGGCTATATTTAGGATTTAAAACTCCCTAACACATTTTAGGCAATAGCCTTTCATGTAGCCGGTCTTCACTTTTTGCAGTCTGGAACTTTTGTACATCTGACATCTTTTTACAATGACACATCCTTTGTCGGTGTTAGTATGGTGCGTGTCGTCTTCCTCTTTTTGACTTTTGTCTCCGATTAAAGGTAGACACCTTCAACGACTCTTTTGGTTACAAACTCTCGAGTTTGATATAACCTTAACAACACTTGACTTAGTTCCTTTTATGCGCATTTGAATGTCTTGGCAAATATCTATTTTTTTCTAAGGAATCGCGATCTTCTCGATTATTGCATCCTTCAGATAGATATATTGATGCCTTGGAACATTGTGTTCATCTTGAGTCTTGATAATTACTTGTGCCTTGATATTCTTGATCTTGATTCTCGATCTTTAGTCTTGCGTCTTGAGTCTTCGAGTCTTGAGGTCTTCGAGTCTTGAGTCTTCGAGTCTTTATAGTTTATCTTGGTGATGTCTTTGAGTCTTCATGTTGAGTCTTCAGTTCCTCAGTATCCTACTGAGTCTTCAGTATCTTTAGTTTCATACTGAAACTTCAGTTTCTTCAGAAACATACTAAGTTGTTAAGAGTCTTCAGAACCTATCCTGAACTATATCTGCTGACTATACATTTTGCAAATAACATCCTGAGTACTCTAAAACTGAATCCTGACTCAACTATCAAGATCATTCTGATCTTGTCATACTCAGGGGTTTTGGGATCTTAATCAAAATTATATATATTAAATTCATCTCCCAACAAAAAGTATTACTTGTTTAGAAGGAAAAGTATTACAAGTTTAAAAGAAATGTAGTACTTTTTTTAAAAAAAGTACAAGTAAAAAAATATAATTTTAATATAATTTAATTTAATTTAAATTTTAATTTATATAAAAAAAATTATTATATAAAAATGTGATTGAATTAATAAATAAGATAATTGAAATAAAGAATTTTTAAAAAAAAATTATAAGAAAAAATTATTTTTAGAACATATAGAATTAATTTCATTAAATAAACGCAAGAAAAGTATTACTTGTTTAGATAAAAAAAGTATTACTTGTTTAAAGAAAAGAATTACTTGTTTAAATAGAAAAGTATTACTAGCTTGTTTAGATAGAAATGTATAACTTGTTTAAAGAAAAATATATATTACTTGTTTAGAAGAAAAAATATTACTTGTTTAAAGAAAAATATTACTTATTAAGATAAAAAAAAGTATTACTTGTTTAGAAGGAAAGAAAGGTACGTAGTGTACTTTAAAAAAAACAAGTTAAAAATATAATTTAATATAATTTAATTTAAATTTATATAAAAAAATTATTATTATATAAAAGTGTGATTGAATTAATAAATAAGATAATTGAAATAAAGAATTTTAAATTTTAAAAAAAAAAAACGAATTCTAGGACATATGGAATTAATTTCATTAAGTAAACGCAAGAAAGCTAGTGTCCGAGCGTAATTGATCCCCGCTCAGGCACCTAAGGTCCCGTGTTCGGTCCCTCATGGGAGCGAATAATTACCTCAATTAATTGTGAGGCTTGGTGGCTTATATGTGAGATGCTCGGTGGGTCTGTGCCTAAAAATCGATTTTTTTTTTAAAAAAAGAGTGTTCGAGAGCAGTTTTTAACCGCTGTCCAAGTGTATATGCTTGGACAGCGGTTGAAAACCGCTGTCTAAGTTTCCACTTGCAATGCGGTTAAAAATCGTTGTCCAAGTGCGATTTCTTGGACAGCGGTTTTTTATGAGCTGTCCAAGCTTGGACAGCTGTTACTTGGAGAGCGGTTATAACAGCTCTCCAAGATCATTTTTAACAGTTGTCCAAGCCCAAATCTATATTAGTGCTATATGATCTTGCCCTATACTGTCTTTCAGTTAGTTACCTTCTAGTGTTTGGATTATGGATGAGAATTCTTGCCATGGAAAAGCAATTTTTATTTATTTATACATGAATAAACAAGTAATGACTATACTTAACGTGACGAAATGATTGCACATAGGTTAGTGTTAAATTCATTGTGGTTGTTGCATTATAATATCGATTTATAGAGCATGTGTGTATAACTATATGAGTGAACACTATCATATACCATTTCTTAAATCACTCAATCATTTTACAGTTTATTCAGTATTTATCTGCGGGGCAATGACTGCTAACTACAATCCTAAACTGAAAATTGCCACGGGGTACAATTCCACAAAAAATTTACTCTCCAATACAAAATTTTCATGCAAATGTTCCTAATTTGCCCTTCAATTTTCTTCCTTCTTTTTAAAAAAAAAAAAAAAAGAATGGTTACAGGTTGATTTGACGGCTGCTATTTTAAGTTTTCACATCAACTTTTTAATGGATACCCACCCCTTTTATGTTGTCATCTTTATTTTTCAAATATTTATCCATATTAAATATTTGTCCATATTAAATATTTGTCCAGCTTTATGTGTCAAGACAGTTTTTTTGAAATAATTATCATCTCTTAAATATTTATTTTTATTTAAATAATAAGTTAAAATTAAATTTAAAAGAGATGCAGGTGAACGAAAAATTGCAAAGTTCACGATACAATGGATTGTTCATAAAAAAAATTGCATTGTTCACGATGTACAATGTATATGCGCCCATAAAACGCATTGTTAAAAAAAATATTTACACACTAAAACGATTACATACAAACATAATACGTTGCATATAAACATATTTTTTTTACAAATACAAATCTAAACATCCACAATGCAAAAATCCTCCATCAAAAACATAACATATATGCAAACAAAATCAACAAATGCAATTCCTCCGTCAAACGTAATATATATGTTGCATATACACTAATTAAAATACATTCCATATACACTAACTATTTTGTATTCACATATAAGCATACTCAATATCCATCTTCGCCAACCAAAAACAAATCCTCCTCCGCCACCACCGCCGCATCCATCAACCAAAAATAGATCTAATCCTAGCCTAAATTAATACTCAAGCTATTAAAATAAACTCATATCGCTAATACAAAAATATTCCCTTAAAAATTATAAATCAAAGAATAACGAGTTCTCTTCTAGTTTCAAATTAAAAGAAACAATAGTATATATATTAGCTAAATCCCAATTTGAGTAATTAATAATTTTTGGTTCCTGGATTTCCAAAAAAAAAAAGCCAATTGAGACAGATTTAATTTAAAATAACAAATTGCAGTCTTGTACAATCCACAGCCTCCATCCCCTACACCACTCTCCCACCACCAACATCGTCCCCACCCCCAGCCGCCCCAGCCATCCCCAATAGATCCCTATATCCTCCACAGTGGATCTGTACAGACCCCATAATCTGCATGTACATAAATAATATTTTATTTTAAATCTTACATATATTATTTAGTTGAAACAAATTATTTTTTGTATTTACAATATATCTAGTCTATATTATCTTTTACATGTTACATTTATTATTCATTTAGTTTGATTTTTTTCAATTATATAAATTATATATATTTTTTAATTTTTTAGATTATACATAATTTATTATTAGTTTAAACATATTTATTTTTTTGTATTTTATATTATTTACTGATTATATATATTTTTTATTTTTATTTTTAAAAAATTATTATTGATTTGGAAAAAATGTTATTTGTATTTAAATACATATTTTATATTTCTTTTTAATATTCAATTTTATATAAATTATTTAGTTTAAAAAATGTTTATTGTGTTTATAGTCACATTTAAATTCACTATATAAGTTTACCATTAATTTTTAAATTTAAAATTTTATTTTATTATATAAATTAATTTTTTTAGTATTTTCAAAAAGTTAACGGACACCGTTAGAAACTTAACTATTGGGACCATTTCTGCACAAAAAATGACTACAGAATTACCATGGGACTTAAACTGTAAACATAAAATTCACATGGGACAACTTCTGCAATTAACCCGCTAAATAATATCCCGTGTTGTATTATTTTCCTTGGATAACATAATGTGCAGAGGAGCAATGCCTCTATACCTTCTGAAGTGTAGATAAACCAAGTATGTCAATTGCATCATGACTTCTTTTTACAAAATAATGATCATGATTTTTTAATAGCATTAACAATTTGAAGAAATAAACTTCAAGACATGCAGAATCGGCGGCTAACAAGATTCATTATACCTAAATTTTCAGCAAAATAATTATTAAAGAGATTACGATCTATAATTTCTCAATCAGGATGTATCACTTTATGACCAACAATGGAGCCTTCACGAGTAGGCTCGATATTTGAATGTGTTAGCCACTCGCAAAGGAAATAATTTTTGGACATTGCTGTCTGATAAAGATTTTGATTTTGTTGTTTGAAATTGGTTATGATGCATTTATACTCTTCATCCATATTAGAAGAAGAAAACATATTTGAAGAGCTAGCGAAATTGGAATTCATTTTTTGAGAATTTAAGTGAGGAAAGCGAAAATCTTTTGAATAGGAAATGATAATTTTGAAAGATGAGATGGAAAAATTGAATTAAAAAATGTAATAAATGCTACTCATTTTATAACCACAAACGTAAATATAATAATCCATGTGCAAGCACCACAAATGTAAATATAATAATCCATGTGCAAGCAACCGTAGTCATAATAATCAATTTGATCTTTTAATCTCAACTGTAAATTAAATTTGAAAAGTAGTGAGTGTGTGAAAAAACACAATTCATATGCTTGCAACCGTAGTCATGGATAACCAATTTGATCTTTTAATCTAAACCATACATTCAATCTGAAAAAATAGTGAGTGTGTAGAAAAATACAATCCATTCATAAAATAATTTATTTGTCTAATAATAATGTATTTGTTGCATTCAGGGGCATTTGTTACTATGGAGAAATTAAAATAGTTTTTCTCGTCCTCTAATTTTACAACTTTTTATTTTCATTTTACTAATTCTTATATTTTAATTTTCATCATGTAATTAATTTTTATTCTAGTGACTTATAAATATTATATTATAAATTATCCAAGAACATAAGAAATAAAGGTTGAGAGATAAGACAAAACAATAGTTCTTGTTAGGTAATCTTTTATCATCTAAAGGTGAACCACCCCATTTCATATGGTGATTTTATTTCAAATCTTTCAATTTTTGTGAAAAATTATTTATGATATCATTATTAGTTTTCAATTTTTTAATTTCAGTCATTCATTATTTAATTTTGATATTTATTATCTATTTATCCCTTATTTATTAATTGTGTATCACACCATATTCATGTGGTTGCTCTATTTTAAATCCTTGAATTTCTACGAGAAGTTATTTATGATATTATTAATAATATAATTTCTATCCCTAATTTTAATTTTTCTAATTTAATTGATGTCATTCAATCTTTTATACTCCCTCCTATTCTTTTTAGATATCACTAGCACTTAAACTCGTATTACTACGAAATTGAAAATATTTTTTATATTATCAATTTTAAATTAAATACTTCAAGTATTTTATTAGTTTGAATAATTCAATTATAGACGTAAATTTTATTTTATAATATTGTATGTGTACTTTTCAATCATTTCTTATTGTAAATTACTCCTCCAATTCTTTTTAAATGTCTTTTTAGTCTTTTAAAATATTTATATAAAAAATATCATTCTAACATTTTCTCCCCTCATTATCTCATATATACCCCTAATAATATTTTTATAGTCATTTAAATTTTCTTATGCCAACATCAACCTCAATTTATGATAATTAAATATTTTTAATGATAATTATTATTGGCCGGAAAAATTATTCACACTACAAATTTTTAGAAAAACTAAACTTTTAAATGATCATAAAACGTAATCATTAGGGGTATATGTGAGATAATAAGGGGTGAAAATGTCAAATGACATGTATTATATAAATAATATATAAGACTAGAATAAGTATGACATCTAGTTTTAATAACTCTTGCATAAGACCGTCTCATCGTGAGACGGAATGTAATTTGACATTGACTCTTTAACACTTTGGGAGGGACGGGTGTTAAATGTACTAAATTGTACTCCATCTTATATATATAAATTTTTGTCTATTAATAAAAGGAAGTATTTTAAAATAAAAATGAATAAAAATATGCACATACGATATTAGAATATAAAAATTATTTATATATTTAAATTAATTAAATAAATTTAAATATTTAATTTAAAATTAATAATATAAAAATTATTTTAAATTTTGTGTAGTACGCATGCTTAGTTTCCTATATTGATTAGAAATTTAGAACTTTTCAAACTCGCAACACAAATGAGGGATGATTTTTAAAAAAATAATAAGAATAATAACATAATTAAAGAGGCAAAGGGTAATTTTGTGAACTCGGTAGAATAGAAACCTTGTAGGCTCGTTTAAGTGATGGTGACGATAGTAAATACTAATTCACTAATTCTTCTTGTTAAATCTCATCTTATCATAGATACCTATATTTTAAAATTCGGGTCCAACCAGCCAGTTGGACCGGAGAACCGGTGCTGGGCGGCTCAATAGGGGTGCCTAGAACCGCTACGGGTGAAAATCGGGAATCGGTGAATCGGCAGTTTTAATCAGTTTTCACCAAAAAAAAAAAAAAAAAAAAAAGGGTTTTCACTGGTTTTCGAAGCCGTCGCCGGAGAGGGAGGTTGATGTCGGCGTCGCGCTCGGATTTGGCGAAGCGCGTGGAGGAGACGAGGAGGGGGCGGCGAAACCCAGGAAAAAGAGGAACAAGTACATCACGACTATCATTACTACGCATTTCAGGAAAAAGAGGAAGAGCTTCCTCTGGCTCCGGCTCAGGATCTGCGGCGGCGGGTGGCGACGGAGGCGGTGGCTTTCCGGGATGAAAATTGGCATGTGGGGAAAATTGGGGATCTGTGTTGTTGATTGATTGTGGGATGAATTGAAGGGGATTTTGGGATGAGGGAATGGAAGAAGATATTTGGAGGAGAGGCGCCGTAGGTTTTCGTCGGGAAGGTCTCTTCTGTATTATTCCTCGGGAATGGAAGAAGATATTTGGGAGAGGCGACTCGGTTTATAGAGAAAAAAGAGGATGAAGATTTCTTGAGATTTGGTTGCTGAACGTTTATTTGGATTGGTTTTAGGAATTGGGTTATTCAAGCCATATTTTCAGGGAATTGATGGTAAGGTACAACGTTCTACTACTTTCTAATTTCTATTAAATATTATTTATTTTATTAAAATATGATCAATTTATTTTAGTATAAAAAAAATCCACCAAATCATGCATACTATTTATATATAATATTTATTATGACGTCATACCGGCTCAATCCGACCCAACCGATTCGACCCCGATTCAACTTTATTTGGAGGTCGTCCGGCTCAACTTTCGGTTCCGGGTTTTAAAACATAGATAGATACAAAGAGAAGAATGTGGTTCAACTACACATGAATTGCTTCTCTCCATTATTTGATTAACCCTTTTCTTCATATTCCTAGTCCCACATTATTCACTCACCAAAATACTAGATATTTTTCGAAGCCCAAATTTGATTTTGGGGGAATCCGTCGGCCGGATGATGCTATCTCTCTGTTTCACGAAATGATATCATTGAGGCCGCTTCCTTCCGCCGTTGATTTCACCAAATTGATGTCTGCCCTTGTCAAAATGAAGCAATACTCTGTTGCACTCCACCTGTTCGACAAAATGCTTCAACGGGATGCTCCTGTTGACACTTACACTTTCAATATTGCAATTGATTGCTTCTGCCTTGTCAATCGTGTCGATTTTGCGTTTGCAATGTTGGGCAGCCTTGTCAAGCGTGGCATTACACCGGATGTCGTAACCTTCACTACTCTGATCAAAGGCCTTTTCTTGCAAGGAAAGGTTGGTGAGGCCCAAAAACTTTTCTTGAAATTGTTGAGAGAGAGAATATGTGAGTTGAATGAAGTTACACATCTTATTTTGATAGATGGGTTATGCAAAGCCTGACGCACTCTCAGGGCCCGCGATATGCTCATGGTATTGGAGAAAGCTAAATGCAAACTTAATATTAAAGCTTATAACACAGTAATTGACAGTCTATGCAAGGACAGAATGGTTGATGATGCCCTTCGAATCTTCTCCAAATTGACGGAGAAGGGAATGTCTCCTATTGTCTATAGCCTAAAATCAATTCGGTTTCTTTTCATTTTGGTGGCTTGCCTATTGTATGTTGGTATCCGATTAGTTTCTCTTGGAATCCAATCAGTACCCCTTTCTTCTTGGCCCATTTTAACTCAGTGGAGGTAATGGTCTGTTTCCGTTTAAAAACGGAGAAATGCTTGATAAAAAGACGTCTATTACTTCCATGGTACTTAATTTGTTCATTAATTTGATGTTTCATTTCAGTTTCTTGTATGAGCTCCTGAAAGAAATTTAATAATGCTAGTAGCAATATGTTTTTATGATGGACAAATCGTTGCATTCTTCACAAGAATTAAACTTTACTGGAAACTGGGTACGATGGAATGTTGGAAATTTTGAGTGGTTATTTGTGTATATCAAATTTAGCAAACGAATATAGGGGAAAGATGAGTATATATATCTGGTTGTTTGACCTCAAATGAATGTTAATTAAGCTAATTGTGACCTATTAACCAGCACATAAACACAATTAAAGAAGACTTGTTGATAATGTTTAACTCTATGAAAATGAGTTGATCGATGGAGTGACTAATGAAACTTGTGGTTGCTTGATTCCGTAGAAGCAATATTTGCTTCAGGTTAATGATTTTCGTCCAATAAGTTTGGGTATCTTCACAATATCATAGCTTGTTGACTTTAAGATTGAAGACAGTTCTTCATTTCATAACGGATGACAGACAAAGTGAGTTTTTGGGCGTAGATAGATTCTGAATTGTGGTCTCATGGCTCATGAGGTGATTGATAATTACAGGGTTCATAGGAAGAACGGTTTGATCTTTAAGTTCAACTTTTCAAAAGCTTATGGTCATGTTAATTGGGATTTCTTTATCATCCAAATACTTCCATGGGTCAATTTCCTCTTGTACTTTATTACTCTATGCTTTATGAGTTTTGATTTTTCCCTTTTGTTTGGTTTTATGTCTTTTTTCTTTTTGTGTTGTGTGAGTGTATATATATGTCTCTGTTGGGAAATTTATTAAGTTTTGATAAAAGTTTCAAAACAGATGTAATAGGATCAGTCAGAATATGTTAGCTGACTGACATTTTATATTGAGAACTAGACTGACCAATTGAGAACTGATGTATAGAGCAATTGATGTATAAATTAGATTAGAACACACGTTGAGGGGGAACTCAATGTGTATAGCTCTTAGTCTTGAAGATCAGTTATAAAGATCACTTATGAAGATCAGAAGAGAAGACTTGAAGATCTGAAGATATCAAGACTGAAGACAGATAAAGCACATCAGATGAAGTCAGTAAGTTGAGCTAAGACAACTTACAACCGAAGACTTCAAATAGGGCAGATCAGTTCACCTGATCTGTTCAATTCTAAGAAGTGTTCTGAAAGTTCGTTATACTTTCAGAAAGGTCGATCAGACAACAAGCATAAAACCTATCAAGATCAGATTGAATGGTACTTGCTAGCCTATGAGAGATCGACACGACTGTATGGAACTGATAAGACTCAGGGTTGGAGGCTCAATGTTCATCGGCTAGAAATGACAAAGTTGCATGCTTTTAACCATACCGCCTCTGAGAAGAATCATATCAACCCTGCAAGCCTACCTGAAAATAGACCGAAGTTCGAATTGCTCTCCAACGGCTAATTCGAAATCAGGCCTATAAATAAGGGATCAAACCTTCTAAGTAAGGTTACGAAAATTATTCACAAGCAAAAAGCTCTCAAGATTTCCGCAAGAAGAACACAAGCTCAAGATTATTTCTTAAGTGTTCATCCCTTAAGTTCTTAGCAGAATACTTATCCTCTAGCTCTTGACTACTTAGAAGATAGGATAGTATTCCAGTTGGAACAAAATAAATCTTACCCAAACACTGTTAGGTTAAGTTTGTTATAGCAAGATTTCTATCTAGGGTTTCTAGATTAGATTTCTGGGATTGGTTGAGTGTGAACTCGTTAAATATCTGTTGGTTGTACTGTGTTGGACTAACACAATAAACTAAGTCCAAGTTGGTTAAGTTGGTGCCCCTTACTCATAGGGAAGAGTGGACGTAGGACAAGTTGTCCGAACCACTATAAATCTGTGCGTATCTATCTTGCTTTACACATCTGCACACAACTTGTTATCTGCATGCATATTTTGTACCAGGATTAGACTAGCATCAAGCTACTGATCTGATCAGATTAACACTTTAGTTATCTGATTCAAACCAGATTGGTCAGAATCTTTTGTTGAGTAAAATTGGTTTTCACACGGGTTAACTAATCTTCCGCACCATCAGTTAAACTGATAGACGCCAAACTGATCTGCCTGTAAGATCAGTAAGTCGGATATCAGTCCAAACTGATCCACTTCGCACTCTGGTCAGATAAACGTGCCAATCACATTTGATCCACGAAAAGTTTTTGAAGTCTATTCACCCCTCCCCTTTAGACTTCAACCCTCACTAAAACCCGTTCGGGACCTACAGTCTCTCTCTTTGTTAAACAAGAAATAATCTGCAAAGGTTTCTCACAAAAGACCACCTAATAAGCTCTTCAAATGTTTCTTGTGAATAGTTTGCAGCATGTTATTGTTAATGTTCTATGATGTTTGACCTTTAATTTGAGAGAATAAATTTTGTCTTAATTAAAAAGGGGTTTCTCTCTCTCTCTCAATATTTTAGGTTTAAGAAAATGAAATATCTAGCATTTTCATAATGATAATTAGAGGTTTTATTTGTTGGATTATTACTTGTTCTTGTTGGTCAGAATCCTTGTAATTGGTCTGAGGTGGCAAGGAGGGTCGAAAGTTACCAAATTGAAGAAGCTGAGTTTAGTCCATTTAATAAACACTTTTGTAGTTTGATGAGTTTTTGATTTCTGCTTCTGTTGTATGATGCTAGGTCAGTCAAATGATGCTCTTCCTCTTTCTTTTTTTTTTTCAGTTGCTTAGGGTATGTTTGTTTCGCGACTATCTCGGCCGGACTTTGAACTTTACAATCTCAAATCCCCTTTTGTTTTGAAAATTAAGGTAAGGATTTTGAAATCCTATTAACCCTACTCTATTTCATCACCTACTACTACTCAACTTTTTATTCTCTCTATACACTCACATCATCTACTTTTTTATTCTCCCAATGCACTTAAAATAATATAATAATATCGCATCAATCAACTTTTTTATTATCCTACCCTATAAAATCACACAATAAACATTCATCTTAACTATTTATCAAGATTTTAAAATCCTAGGATTTCAAAGTCCGAGATTTCTCACGCCCACTATAAGCCCAAAACAAACATGCCCTTATAGCCTTATACATTGAGAGGCTCCATTTGGAAGGCTCTAGTAGCCCATAATAATTTGCAAAATTAAGACGGATCCGAATTTTATCTGGCCGATCCGGAAAGTATTATGGTAATTTCACTGTATTCACGCTGACAATTTAATACCTTCTCTCCGAGGGTGTTCAAAGAAGAGGGCTTCTACAGTACTCCTTTCATGTCCAAATTACCCCTTCCCATAGTTATTATATCATATTACTCTCTCCCAATTTGTTCATTCTCGTTTCGTTTCGTTTTTGTAAAACCCTAAACAAGATTCACCCGCTGCATACTACGTTTCCTCCACTGGCGTCGTTTTCAGCGGTTTCGTCAGATCAGCTGGCAGTTGCGGCGTTGTTCGGTTCCTCCGTCATGGCTGTTTCTGTGACTTTCCTTTTCTTGCTTTATTATATTCTGTTTTTGCGTCGATTGTGTGGTGAATTTCGGTGGAATTTGGGGGAATTGTGGAAACATTGTGGGTTTAACTAGGTCTTTGGTAATCTATTGCATTAAGCAAGATCCTGTAGTTAGTAATTTTATGTTTTTGATTCAAGAAAATCACATTAGGCAGTGATTCTTGCTTCTTGAATTGAAAGCTAAGGATCAGAACCTATGCAATGCGCTTAGTCAACACTGTGTAGGCATATGGAGGGTAGTTGAGCAGTGATTTGGAATCCTCAACTAAGTTTGGCTAATATGTTGCTTTATCCTAACTTGATCATTTTTGGCTTCTGCTTTCTGGTTACATTAGGAGAGAGAAGTGAAGTTCTTCACCGAGACGGAGGAGAACAATCAAATGCGTGAGCCTAGAACTTGAGTACCTTATTTCCTTTGAGATATATTTTTTGATTTCCAAGAAAGGATAGCACAATTTAGGCGCATGATGCTGTTGTGCTAGTTGGAATGTAGAGAAAATTAAAAAATAATTGTACGAATAACATTCTAACTTGCTATGTAGTTATTATTGTGTATTCAGGATAGCTTTGCCCTTCCGTGAGTTGAAAGTTTTATATTGATACCTTGATGAAATGAACTTTCATTTTTAATGTCAGATTAGAACCACTCAGGTGATGATGCTTTTGCATCAATGTGGGAAATGGTTAGGGTTTTCTATACAAATTTGTATAAATTGCAACTCTTTGAGCCCTCATGCTCTGCTTCTTGATTTTTATCAATTGCAACTCTTATTTCTGAAAACTTTGATGTTTAAGGAAATGAGGAATAACCTTTGGATGCCTTTTTGTTGAACTTCATATTAGATTAATAAAGTTCAACCTTGAACGCTTAGGTAAAGATTTGACTAGGGTAAAGTCGCATTACTTGCTAAGTTCAATCCTTGTGCTTGCTTACTTAGATATACTTGCTATGTTCTAGAATCTCTATATATTTATGCTTGTGCTAATATGTTTTTACAAGATTTCATGAAGTGCTTTGTGAACATGATCTTATTTGAACCAAATAAACAGTTTCTTGTGTGTTTATATTTCAGTACAGGGATTATAGCTCTCTTAGATGCACGTAATGGTTAATTTTATATTTGTATTTCAATGATTTTGAATAATATTTTCCTACTACTAGGCTGCTAGAATGCTTTTTTTTTTTTTTTTATCGGACAAAGTTAGTTGTTAGAAGTTAGTAGTTAGTACATCAAGCACCCAAACACTCCACAAATTCACCAATCCACCTTATAATTCTCATACTCCAATTCGTTCCCAAAGGGAATCGAATCTGGGTCTCCCACTCAAGTGAGGAGCCCCGTGGCCAGGTGGGTTAGCCCACCTGGTTTGCTGGAATGCTTATTAATACATTGTTTTGGGTTATAAACATTTGTTTTGCAATCACGCACAAATTTATCTGCATCTCAAAATATTTTGACACTGAAACTTGAACCAAAACAGATTTATGCAAGTATGCAATGGTGTTGCACGGCCTGGAGACATTTGGTTATATTTTGTTTCGTTTCTTAAACTTGGTGATCTGTGACTGTAAGTTAAAATTGTTTCATGTTTTGCTTGGGTAAAAATGCTTAATTTGTTGCTTATTTTTTCTGGATTAGAGAGTGGTTGTGAGGGATTTACATGAGCAATCGCTGTTAAGCACTTGGTTTAAGTCCAAAGACTCTTCTTCACTGGAATCTGTGAAATTGAGATTTCTTGAACTCGATGATGGGGATTGTGATATATTTCAGGGTAATTGGGTGTGGGATGAGAGTTATCCGCTTCACCAATCGCGGGATTGCGTGTTCTTAGATGAGGGCTTTTGTTGCACTGAAAATGGCAGCCTCATGGTTGCAACTTACCCAGGTTACTCTCTTGTTATTTTGGTTCGTTGTTTATAGTGATTGCTTGTTAATTTTTTACTATTGTGAGTTGTATTGACAAAAGAAATTGGGGGTGTTTTTTTTGAAAAGGTTTATTGGTTGAATTTGAATCTTGAATTCTAAGTTTTCTTGGTTGAATTTGAAAGTGACTTGGAAATGAAATCACAGCTTTGATGTGAGATGTTTGGATCCATGAAGATGTGTTTCTTGCTTTTATGCTGCTTCTGAAAATAGTGGAAATAGAAATTGACTGCTCTTGCTTGTTTCTGGTGTTTGATTGATTGGGTTGGGTGGGGGGTGGGGGACATGTTTGTTCTATGAAACAGTGGTTTTAGCAGCATGAAATTTGTTTTACTGGGAATTTATAGTGATAATTGAATTACGGTGGTGTTTTTCTTGTGATTAAAACTACTTCATCTTGCAATGAAGTATATTGTGTAAATAAAATCCATAGTTATATACTTATATTTTGGATATGAACGTTTAATCAAAACTTAAATCAACATTTTTTTTTTTTTTGAATTCGCAATTGAATATGTAGTTAAATAAATCCAATCCATTACTCAATAATCTCAAAGTGAAGCGCTAACCATTCACATCGTTAAACATATGATGAACAAACACATATAAGCATAAAACATTAAAGAAACAGTGAACCAAGAATCCAATCACTTAATTCAGATTTATATTGCAAAGGATTCAGAATGAAAGCTTTGTTTCATGACGTCACATAATTAACATGAGCAGAAATAAGCGGAAAAATGTGTTACCTTAATTCATCTTCGGCTGAATCTGTTTAAAAACACATTGGCAGTTACGTACAACCAATTCCCGACAGCATCAAACAAGTTAAAATATGCATATCTCCAGGATCTCTTCACCACCAAAGAACCAACCAACCCCTTATGCAAAATTCTTGCCTACTAGATAAGCCCGTAAACCCGCAGCCATCTTTCTCATTTTTATCATCTTCTTGATTAGTACTAATGGATGTGTTAACGCACAATGGATGTGGGCGTCCACACAATCCATTATTCCCAGCGTAAACAGATGCATTGAAGCCCCGTAGTTGAGTACTTTGTGGAATTTCGCCACTCAGATTGTTGTTTGCCAAATCAAGAACTGCTAAATAATTCAATTGGGCCAACCCGATGGGTATCTTACCCGATATTCCGTTCCAGGATAGATCAAGAGTCTCCAGTGTCTCCATTCCACCAATACCTGGAATTAAATTCCCTGTCAGACTATTTCTCGATAGGTTTAATGAAATCAATCCCTTCAGATTGGAAAACGATTCAGGAATGCTTCCAACTAACTTATTGCTCGAAAGATCAATAAGTTTAAGGAGTCCCAGAGTTCTTGTGTACTCTGCCCTCCCACCTTTCCATTGAACCAATGCATAGTCAACGTAGCCGTAAGTAGCTATTCCCGGGATGAAAATCCTTGTGATAGTCGTACTATTCTTGTCGACCAACGCAGTGAAATTATCGAAGCATTCGGGAATTTTTCCTGTTAGATTGTTTTCCGAGAGATCCAGGAGCTGGATCTGCTTAAGCCTGCATATTTCAGGAGAAATATCACCATAAAACATGTTTCGGGGTAAGCTCAGAAACGCCATACTTGTAAAGCTTTTATCCCTAACCAACTCGAGATATTTCCCGTTAACTTGTTTTCTCCAATATCTACCTGTTGCAAAAGTTGACAATTCTTTAAATTCGAAGGTAACTCCCCGGAGAAGTTGTTGCCCCGCAAGTGCAACGTTTTGAGGTTGGATAAAGAGCCCAAAGTATTCGGAATTTCTCCAGAAAAGTTATTGTAATTCACATTGAGAATCACTAAATCTTTCATGTTCTTCCAATAATCGGGAAGCGCTCCTTCCAACTGGTTATTCGATACATCAAGCCACTGGAGCTTGCAATGGGCATAGGGGCATATAGACGAAACGGATCCTGACAACATATTGAAGGACATCTGGAGAACCCGAATCTTGGGGTTAAGAAACGGAATCGAGCCCGATAAGTTATTAAAACTAACATCTAACATACTCAAAAAACTGCCATATGACAAATCCGGAATGGTGCCCAAAATCTGATTATGAGAAACATTTAAGTACCCAAGATTAGACATCTCCCACAACCATCCCGGCACTTCGCCTGAAATCCCCGCAACAGAAACATCAAGAAACGACAGATCACTTTGTGTCCGGATCCATTCCGGGAGAGATCCACTGCCCATTTTGCAGCCAGCTAAATTCATCATTTCCAAACTAAACGACGGAACCCAGTCATCGCTCAAACCCAATTTCAACGAATTGAACGACAAATCCAGGCTCTTTAAGCTGCCAAACCCGACGAAATTCGCCTCAACGATTGTGCCTTTTAACAAATTATAAGAAACATACAACTCCTCAAGCTTGGGCAGTTTGCCTAGACTTGCCGGCACTGTCCCCGTAAGCCTATTCCCTTTGAGATCCAATATTTTCAATTCCGGGCATGCCCCTATATCCGGAACCTGACCCGTTAACCTATTCTCGAATAACCACAACATTTCTAAAGATACCATCGCTTCACAAGAGAGATTCGGAAGAAGGTCATCAAGCGACAGTGCCATATCATTCTTAGACAAGTCCAAAAACCGCAAACTACTTAAATTCCCCAAAGATTTAGGAATCCCCCAGAGCAAGTTACCAGAAAGGTAAAGATGCTCGAGGGATTTCAGCTCCGAAAAGGCATCAGGAATCGGACCATATAATTTATTATCCACAAGGCTTATATCAACAAGCTCCGTACTTAAATTAAACAGCCAGTCAAATGAAGTGAGCTCATTAGACGTCAAATAAAGGTACGAAAGAGACGAAGAAGAAGAAGAGTTGGAAACGACATCTGTCGTAACATCCGAAAGCATACAACTAGACATGCCCAATTCCTTCAGTGAAGGAAGGCTCAGTATCACATGGTGTAACCAATTGGTATCACTTATAATGGAACCACCCAAATCAAGGTGAGTCAACAAAGATAAATGAGATAACCAATAAAGATTCTCTGACCAAATGTCGTTATCCGTGAGATAAAGTGCGCGTAAGTTGGTCAAGTTCCCTAATCGCGGGGAATAATCCCCGAAAAATTGGAGCCCCCGAGATCTAAATACTCTAAATTTTTAAGTGAAGCGATGAAATCCGGAATTTGGTCACCCCCAAAATCATTCCCGCCCAAATCTAAGTACTTCAAATGATGCAAGTCGAGCAAAGCTGGATTTATTTTACCTCTAAACTGAGTTGAACTAGGGTTAAGCACGAGGCTGGTCACGTGACCTGTGGAGTTGCAGCATTCCGTTTTTGTTCCCCATGATGAGAGAGCGCCGTGCTCGTCGATGAGTTGTTGCTTGAACCTGAGAAGGGCTCGTCTCTCTCTGCTTATGCACCTCGTTTTTGTTTTTCCATATTGTATGAAAACGAGGATGAGTAGGAACATAATACCAATTTTCTTTTGAACAAACATTTTCTTGAGAGAAAAAGAAGAAGTGAGATGGTTTTTATAATTTCATGCATGTTTGAGGAAAGACCCCTAGTTTATGAGCCTCGGGAATCTAAATTATACTTTTATGCATAGTTGATATACTAACTGGCGAAGCCAATGGCGGGGTTCTTAAATGCACACGGTTTTCCATCACCCCAACTAAGATTAACAAGTCATTTTTTAAATTAAAAATTATCATGCATAATTAATGTTTCCGAATCTCAATGTATGCAATAGTTTTGGTAATGCAACTGGAGGTATAAATGTAATAATTGGTTGACTATGTTATTCTGTTTTCACTTGATTGTCATAAGTAAAACTTTATTCTTGAATGGGTAGTGGAACGTGCGTTGTTGAATTTGGTGTTGGATTCCATGAGTTTTTATTAAGCTCTGTTGTAAAGCGATTAGGATAGGTTGATGATAGTTAGATGCATTGTTTTGGAAGTTGAAGGAAAATAAAATGCTCCAGTGTAATTAAGACTAGTCTAAAGATTGCAGAGCAAGCTTTATTTATACTCAGCTTATAACCTTTTTAAAATAGCTTATAAGATGTTTAGGAGTTTATAAGTTGTCTAAATTTATTTGGTAAAATTAATAAGATATTCAACATCTTATAAGGGTGCAGAAATCGAAAGTTAAAAGTGGAACTTTTTTTGACCGCCTAGGCTTCTCTATTTTATTTTATTTTTATTCAAGGAAAAAAAATGAGCAAGGGTGTATTATTTCCTGGGGGTGCAAATAACTGGGCCTAATGAAATTAGAACAAAGTTCAATAACTCATTACATTGGGCCTGATATTATTTCAATCCAATAAAATTTGAAGCCCTTATTCCTCCAAATTCACGTTGTTGTCTTCCTCTGAAGAAATCCCAAATTGCACTATGTATGCACCATAAATTGGCAAAATCGCCGTCTGTAATCAAGGCCCAAATCATTTCGAAGGCGGACGGACTGAGCAAGACGAACACATGCGGCGGGGCGGCGCGCGGCGAGCACTTCATGAGCAGGCGACGGGCTGCGGCAGGCTACGTTCTGCAGGCTGCTGGAGATGGGTGCGGCGGTGGCGCAGCGGCAGCAAGGTGACCTGGGTTTACCAGTTTAGAAGCAGACGACGTGAGATGGAGAAGAAATCACCGGGCGTTGTGAGTATTGTTTTTTATTTTATTTTTAAATTAATTAAAAGATGCAAAAACCACATAGATGGTGGAAACTGAGGCCGATTTTGTCCGCCTGGCGCCACCCAGAGGGAAACACAATTTTTGTGATCAATTTTTGATAAATCGGGGAGGGCGGCGGCTGCCTAGCCTGATTTATGCATCTTGCTTATAAAATCTTAAAATAAACACTTAAGAATTTATAATCTCCAAATAAAATTTAAAAAAAAGTTTGTGATACCCCAATTTATTTTATTAAATTTATATAAACTATACCTTATCTAAACACTCCAATTCCAACCCGGTCCAAACATGGCCAACCAGCCTCGAATCTGACCCGATCCCGACCAGCCTCATCGCAGCCCATCCAGATCCCAATACCAGCCCAGCCCGATCAACTCAATATGCAAAAAAAAAAAAAAAAAAAATTTTTATATTAAATTAAAATTAAAAAATATTTTTCTTAAATTATCAAATAACTTATAAGCTTTATTATAATTCAAATATTTTAACAACTTATAATATACTTAAAAATTATATCTTATAAGCTCTTAAAGTATTTTATAAGATATTAGAACTTATAAGTTGATTAAAATAAGTTTAGCTAAACGAGCCCTTAATTGTAAGGCAATCTCTCCTTACTTATTTCGAAAATACACTTTTACTCTCATAGTTGGTCCTACCATTCCATTGACCAACAGAATCAATCAAACTTCAATTCAACGGAGTTGTAGTACACAAAATGAGAAATTGGAGTTACCAAATTGACATGCAAACAATTTAAGAAAATGATTCTTAGGTAAAAAAATAGAGACAAGTGACTCTTAGGTATAAAAAAATTGAGTAGTGACTCTAAGGTACAAAATAAGACATATTTACCCCTAGAGTCAATCTTTTATTACACTTTTGCCATCATTCTCTATTAAATTGTTCGTCCCTCTCTCTATTCATTATAATTTTTTATTCATTCTCTCTCTTCACTCTGTAAAAAAACCCTCGTCTCTCTCTCTCTATGAGCAGAATATGGTGGGTTCGGGGGCGGCGATTGTGGGGCGGAATATGGTGGGTGGTGGTGGTCGGTCGTTTCGATGGCGTGGGGGTGGCGGAGGTTGTGGGCTGCGATGAATGGAGGGGGTGATGTTTTTAGGGTTTTGGCGAAGGCGACGGTTGAGGCGGTGGTTGTGGGCGATGGCGAAGGTTGGGCGACGGCGAAACCCACAAAAAGCCGCGGTGGTTGAGGCGGTGGTTTTGAAGCAGAAACCCCAAAAAGCTGCCTCCCCAAAAAGCCACAAAAACCCAAAATGATTTAGGCTCCACCCCACCAACAAAAATAATTTATTTTCTCTATTTTCTCAAATGAAGAATTTGTTGCAGAAAAAAAAGGCGGTTGAGGCGGTGTTGTGGTGTTCGGCGGTGGTTGGTCCTGGTGGTGAGAGGGCGGCGGCGGCGGTCTATGGTTGATCTTGCAGATCTTGTTGGGACGGCGTCGGATCTGGGCGCATTAACGCTCCGTTTTCGATCTGAGAACGGCGATGAAGGTGTTGGATCTGAGAACGACGAAGACGATGAGGTTTGCGTGAAGACGATGAGGGTTGCGTGGATCTGAGGTAATTTTATATTTATTTGCTGTTAATTTGTGGTGACTATGAGATGTTTTTGCTGTTAATTTGCTGATATCTGAATATTAGAATATTAATTGCTGAAATCAAATGAGGGTTTTTTTGCAGTTAATTTGTTAATTTGTTGCAGATGAATTGATTTTGGTGAAGAGTTTGGTCGAAGCCGTCGGTGATTTTTTGTAATGTTTGTGTAATTTTTGTAATTTTTTTCTTTTTAATTCGTGTAATTTTTTGGATCTTTGATGTATTTAAGGTTTGATGTATCTAGAATTTTCTGTAGTATGCTGGTTTTTTTTTTTTTGTAATGTTTTTTTTTTCCTGTAGTATGTTGGTTGTTTTTGTTTCTGCAGTATTTTAGTATGAACAATTTTTGTAGATTGGTGTTGCATATTTTTAGTTTTTTAGGATGCAGATTTGCATATTTTTAGTTTGCAGATTTGTTGTTCTGCAATAATTTTACAGATTTTGCAGTATTTTAGGATGCTAGTTTTTTTTATAGGAAAAGTAGAATTTCTGTAAAATTTGGGGATGTATAATTTTTTATAGGGAAAGTACAATATTTTATAGGAAAAATACAATTTTAAAAGAAAATGCACTTCAAAATCGGCCCAAAAGTGCATAAGTTTGAGAAGATTATTTTCTTAAAATTGCATACTGTTTGGGCTTCAAAATACCTCTGTTTTAAAAATCGGGTCCGACCGCCGGTCGGTCGGACCTGTGAACCGCCCCAAAGCGCCCAATAGAGGTGTATTGAACATCTATTGGACCGCCCCCCTCAAAATCGGAAAAACCGTTCGAAAATCGGGAACTGGTGAACCGTCGGTTTTCACCGGTTTTCAACAAAAAAACCAAAAAAAAAAAAAAAGAAAAAGGCCGCCGTCCGCCACTAGCCGTCGCCTGTGCTCGTCGCCTGACACCAGCTCTAAAGGCTTTTTGTCTAACCCTCCACCGCCTCCCCCTTGTTTGCGGGCCATTCCGCGTCCCCTTCCTCCGGCAAGCGAGTCTCCGGCGAGCTCTACGCCGTCTCCACAGCGGCGCTATGGACGAATTGGAAGGGCTGAACAACGGCCACTAAGAGAGGCTGCCGATCCAGATCGAGATCGACGACTAGAGGACGGATCTGGCGGTGGAGGTGTACTACGGGCACCGGAGCTACGCGAGGAGATGTGGCGGAGGAGCGGCGAGGAAAGGTATAACTGCTACACGGAGAAAGTGGCGAGTGTCATGAGAATGGATGCAGAGGAGATGGGTGATTATTTCGATGGAGAGGTTGCAAGGGAATTAGGGTTTTCAGACAAGATGAAGTCAATGGTTCGAGTTTCTTGTTTAAATAATGTTGGTGAGACGCGTGAGGTGGAGAAGGATTTGGGCCTCATGTTAGTGGGCCGAATACTTTGTGGAGAAAGAAGGATTTGGCCATTTTATTATCAGCACAAGTTAGCCCAATTAGTTGTTATTTTAACTCCAGCATTTAAAATTACCTCAAGGAATATTCACTCAGGTGGGAACCCCATTGTTACAATTTATGTTAAATAATTTCTGTTTATAATAATAATAAATTTTTAAAAAAAAGAATCAACGGTTAATAATAATAATAAAATTTAAAAATCATGCATACTATATATATATATATATATATATATAATAATTGTTATGACGTCACACTGGCTCAATCCGGCTCAATCCGGTCCGACCGGTCCGACCCCGGTTCAACCTTTTTTGGGGGTCGTCCGGCTCAACTTCCGGTTCCGGTTTTTAAAACATAGCAAAATACAATTAAAAAATATGCACTCCAAAATTGACTCAAAAGTGCATAAATTAATTATTATGTACTCTAAAATTAGCACAGAAGTGCATAAATACAATTTTGTAAATTGGTTCAAAATACAATTTTTTTTAAAAAAAATGCACCCCAAGATTGTTAAAATACAATTTTTTTAAAAAAAAATGCATTTCACAATACAATTGTTTTAAAAAAATGCATTCCAAAATTGACTTAAAATATAATTTTCTTTAAAAAATGCACTCCAAAATTGATCAAAATACAATTTAAAAAAAATGCACTCCAAAATTAGACTAGAGGTGTAAAAATTAAAAGAATTTATTTTTTAAAAGTTACATATTTTTTTAATTGAAAAATGAGTTAATAAAATGCACTTTGAAATAAATAATAAAATTATATTAATAAATAATTTAATTAATTTAATAAATTAAATATTTGGACTTTTAAAATTTAAAGTATAAAAAGTCAAAATGCGTCAGAAGTGCAGAAAACGTGTCAGGAGTGCAGAAAACGAACAAAAGGACAACTTAGATTTTTTAACCATAATTTTGTATCTTAGAGTCCACAATAAAATTGAATTGTACCTTAGAGTCACTTGGGGAGTGACTTTGTACATTAGAGTCACTCCTCCAACAATTTATTAATATATATATATATATATTTTTTTTTTTTTTTTTGGATTCATAGGAAAATAGGTGCACCAGCAACAAAGGGTGGGGAAATTTAAATTTTCCAGTGAAATTGGGCATAAGTTGCACCAAATTGGTAACTGGAGGGAATAAATTACTACCACACTAACATCACAGGCAAGTTTGTTATCCCCTCAAATCTAATGGGCATGTTTTGAAAAAATTTTTAAGTGTAGTTATAAAAGAATAAAAATAAAATATCTTTTAATAAATTACATTTATTCCCCTCTAAATAGTTGATTGAATTAGTTAATTGATGACATGATATAAAGTGGGACTAGTGAACTGTCACCAATTATGAGTGTGGGTGAAAAATGGGGATCAAATATGAAAATAAAATACACTATAGAGACTAAAAATATTATCAATAAAAAAAATTAGATTTAATGATTATTTTATATTTAATTTTTTATATTTGAATTTTTAATTAATTAAATTTATGGATAGTAATTTTTTTTTTTTTTTTTTGGAAAAGTTATGCATAGTAATATTATTTAGCTTTGGTGTGGCACTGATCATATGTATACGTAAGGTCTCAAATTGAATGATGTGGTGATGATCTGGAACACTGTCATGCAAAATAGTGCAACTACAGTCCAATTTCTATCCACATGTGGGTTACATGTGAAATTTAGCCTGAATTAAAACATATTGGCTCCAAATTAATCTAATAACGCGACGTAATGGCTAAAAAAAAAGTAGAACCAATATAACCAAAAAAAAAAAAAGTAGAAAAAACACATAAAAAATTGAAATCCCCAATTATTTTTATTGACATAACACATTTAAGAATTAGACAAACACCCTTGAAACAAACATAATGACTTAAGTAACAATCAAAGACACATAAACTACATTAGATAGCACCACCACTGATATGGGGAATTAACAATGCAATTAGGATTAATTCCTTTATTGACATCCTTCCAGCAAAGCTCAAGGTCTGCTGATTCGGTACTGATTCGGTGTGATGAATTTTACATACGTTTCCACCTGCATTAGTAAATGGATATAAATATATTACATTTATTATGTTATTATAAGAGCAGTAAATCAACAAAAATATAAAACTAATAATATCACAAAGTCTTTACCTAAACACTAGAAATAAAGTAAAAAAAAAAATCACCAATTACATATGAATCAAATTAAAATTATTTTAATAATTTCATTAATTAGAGTGAGCATATAATTAATTGAATTATCATTCAAAATAGTATAATTACCTTAGGGGAGGAATGACTAAAATATAGACAAAGCCAAAACCAAACATAGTTGCAGTAAGAAGAATGGAGGGAAAAGATGTATGTATTAAGAAATGGAGATGAGCAGTGTGAGAAGTGAGTGAAGGATCAACGATGGAAGATTCGTTATATAAGGGACCCTGCCCCTTGCCATGGAGACACGTGGCAAACCTTCCTCACCACGTGTGGACCTTCCTTTGCCACGCGTCCAGTATGGTGACGTGTGTAACCTTTCTTGCCATACGTTGAAAAAAAATGATGAAATTACATAAATGGGTCTGAAAGAGAATTAGTTGTAAGTGGACTGAATTAGGTTTGATGGGGATATAATCGACTAAGGTGATCTAATTACATGGGTCAAATGCGAAGTCAAACAATCAGTTACTATTTATTTCCTCTTTCAATATAAGGAATTTAATAACTAATGCGTTTTGCATATAACAAAAAAATAATTAATAAGGTTTTATCTAAATTTTTATGTCCTCAACCTTTTCTCCTTCCCTTTTAGGGGAAACTTGTTGTGCCAAAATTATTATTGAGAAGGTCTTGTGTGAAATATTGTACACTAGTGTTATGTGCAATACAACATAAATAAGACAAAGATTGACCAAATTCCTGGGGTCACAAATGGGTTGGTGAGTCGGGTCGGGCGGGGGTGGGGGGTGGGCATGAGTTGTGGGCTGTGGGCTTCAGTTTGGGAGGACGCATATATAGCGTAGTGGTTCAGGCTTGTTGTTAATGTATGTGGTTGCAGGTTCGATTCCTATTGAGCACATAATTTTTTAAATATTTTTTTTATATGTTACTACATGAAAAAAAATGTGACACTTATAGAAACGAAATGTGTTACTACATGAAATAAAAATTACATTATCATTTTTTAAAATACATTATGATATGGTAACACATTGTTGTTCATATGGTAACACGTGAATATTCATTTAGTATCACGACGACAAGTGTACAGTGTTACATATTATTAAAAAAACATGTGTTACTACATGAACAAAAAGTGTAACCCTATGAAGAAAAACGTGTTACCACATGAACAAAATCAGTACAAGCTCGAAAAGAAAATTTGAGTCCAAAATTACAAATTTAAAGAACAACTTGTTGTGTTACTACATGAACAAAAGAGTGTTACCCTATGAACAAAAAAATGTTACTACATGAACAAAAACTAGTAGCAGCGCAAACAGAAAATCTTCAGTTCACAATTACAGATTTAAGAGTCCATAATTATAGATTTAAAGAATAGCGTCAGAAGAGTGCATAAAGATCTAAAAGACTGCATTAAAAAATTAAGAGAAAGAAGAACAGATTGGATCTGTAAATTTGCGAGGATGAAAAACTCTATAAAGGGAGAAAAATATGGAAGAATTTGAATAAGGAAGAGAAAGAAAAAAAAGAACAAGAAAACTGAAGGAAAAATCTAGAACCACGCCGCTGCAAAATCCGTTAAATTGCAAGGAAGAAGAGGAAGAAGAGCCGCTGCAAAATCCGCTAAATCGCAAGAAGAAGAAGAAGAAGAAGAAGAAGAGGATCCAAATTGGGTTGGAATGACCCGCAAGAAATTAAAAACCCTAATTTGGGCCTAATTGCACATATCACTTGTATGCAATATTGCATACATATTTTTGTGTTTATTATTATGACTAGCGTGTAACCCCGCGTATTATGCGGAATTCAAAATAATTTTTATATTATTAATTTTAAATTAATTATTAAAGTATTTAATTAGTTTGATTAATTCAATTATAAACATAATTTTTATATTTTAATATTATAATTATCGTTTATTTTTTATTCTAAATTACTTCCTCCCATTAAAATTAGATATCATACTCATTTCAATCTTATATATTATTAACACATATCACATATCATTTTGACATTTTCACCCATTATCTCATATACACCCCTAATGATTACTTTTCATGGTCATTAAAATTTTTAATATTCCTATGAATATGCTGAGTGAATAATTATCCAACTAATAATAATTATTGTTAAAAATATTTAATTATCATAAATTAAGGTTAATGTTGGCATAAAAAATGACCATTAAAATTATTTATCAAGGGTATATATGCGATAATTAGGGAAAAAATATCTGAACAATGTTTATTATATAAATATTTTAAAAGATTAAAAAGTCATTTAAAAAGAATGGAAGGAAGTAATTAAAATAAGAAATGAATGAAAATATGAGATACAATATTAAAAGTAAAAATTACGTCTATAATCAATAAGATGTGATTCACAATTAATAGATTAGGGATAGATAGAAAGTAAATGTCAAAATTAAATAATGAATGACTGAGATTAAAAAATTAAAAATTAATAATAATACTATAAATAATTTCTCACATAAATACAGTGATTTGAAATAAAGCCACCATATGAATTGAGGGTGGTTCACCTTTAGTAGATAAGAGATGTGAAAACTAGTAATTAAACCCGTGGGATGAACGATTATAATTTTATAATTAATTATATTAAATTCTTATAAATATTTGTATTAAAGTGTATTTTCATATTTAAGAGACGATAAATTTTTTATTGATGTATTTTTTTATAGAGAAAGTATTATATATCTCTCAAAAAATTTAAAGTTAATATAAAGTAACAAACATTTGTTGTTAAAAAATTCAAATAAAAGTTTAGATTTATTTATAAGGAATTTCAAATAAGTCACGCTCTTTATCCAGTTTCACGCAAAACTTGTTCATACTATACTTTGTCATTTCCAAAGCCCGTGAAATTTTTTCAATGATATATCCAAAACCAGTGAAAATTTCGAACACAGGTCTCTTGGGCACAATGAAGAAAGCCTTTCCACTCTTTCATAGCCGCTTATGTTACAAAAATTGAGGTTAAACCTATATTTAACAACTTTTTTTTTTATTTTAATTAAGAATGTATATTCAATAGATAAAAAAAAAAAAAAAACCCCACAGTTTATGTTATAAAAATTGAGATTTTTCTATTTATTGTTTTCATTTTAATTAAAAAAGTTTAAGATTGAAACTTTCTAAATAATAAATTGTGTTTAATCATTTTAATTAGGTATAAATTATGTTTAATCATTAATTTTAATTAGGTTATATATTTTAATTGTTTATAGACTACATTCACAATGGATTTATGAATGAAACATATTTTACTTATAGTACAATCTAAATTGTATTTTTTTCTTATTGTAATATTATTGTGTTTTGCTTGTAATATTGTTCTGTTTTGATTAGATTACCTTCATAACTTGCCTTAAACTTTTTTATATTTAGATTGTAATTTTTTTTGTAGTACTATTATGTTATTTTATTGTAATATTGTTATGTTTTGTTTGTGATACTGTTATGGTTTGTTTGTAATATTGTTTCAATTTCTTATTTAAAATCAAAGTAAAAGACATTAATGATTTTTTATTATGAATTTCAATACTGTTTCAGCTATGCATTTAATACCACTTCAAATTTGTAATTTTTTTCTTATGTTTTGATGTAATACTTTTATACTGATATATGTAATACGGCTACGTTTTGACATGTAATATTGTTTTAGTTTGCATGTATTCTTTATAACTAAAGAGCAAAGCTAAATAAATTAGTGAAAAATTATTTGATAAATATTCAATGTGTTGAGTCTGCTTATATGTGAGTTATTTTATTTATTATTATTTATGTGATTAGGGTTTAATTCCAATGAATGGCTGATTTTTTTTTAAAAAAAAACTCTAAATAAATTAGTAAAAAAATTATTTATTTAAATTATTTAATAAATATTCAATGTGTTGAGTCTGATTTTATTTGAGTTATTTTATTTATTATTATTTATGTGATTAGGGTTTAATTTCAAGAATAGTTTTTTTTTAAAAAAAAAATTCCTCTAAATAAATTTGTAAAAAAATATTTAATTAATAAATATTTAATTTGTTGAGTCTGTTTTTGTGTGATTTATTTTATTTATTATTATTTATGTGACTAGTGTTCAATTACTTATGTATGTAACTAGAGTTCAATTATAAAAACGAGCTGACTTTTAATTTATTTGAAGAGCAGTAGTTGAGAGAGGAAAGTAGGGACGTAAGTATGGAAATATAAGACGTGGCTTAGGAGTTGAAGATATCTCCAGTGTTGAATCAAGGTAAGTAGAAATTTATTTTCAATTACTATGCCTAACCTAGAATTTTGTGATTTAATTATGTTAATTGGTGATCTGAAAATATTATGTGTATTATGAGATTTGATCGTTATTCAGTGATTATCATGAAACGAATGGAGAGTCAATAATGGTTATAATAATGTTAACATGTGAGTTCGACGATATGTGAATTTCTTGAGATATTATGTGTCGCATATATCATGCATAGATAGAAAAGAAGATTGATGAATTTATTTTACCTCCGGGTAAGATCCTCAATAGAGCTCCGGGTGAGAGGAGAGAAAAAAAAAATTGGTTTCATAACTTTCCTGTAATCCGTTTTTTGTCCCAAAAAATTTAACAATCCAATTTTGATCTCATAACTATCTCGATAGTCCAATTTTGGTCCCATTTTCACCGAAAATATAAAACTTTATCGTTTTTTATCACACGCAAGTCACGTGCCGATTAAAATTACAGTTTCCTGAGCTCGTAGTTGACGTGGACGCTAAAAAATTATTGTTTCCGCACTTATGAGAAATTTTCTTGTTCTTTCTAATTTTTTTAGAAAAATGAACTTTTCTTTTAACAGTCAGTGTCCACATCAGCTACGAGCTTGAAAACTCGCACTTTTAATCGATAGGTGACTTGCGCATGATCGAAAATGACAAAAATTTCTATTTTTAGGTAAAAATGGGATCAAAATTGGACAATCGAGATAGTTAGAGGACCAAAATTAATTAGTTAATTTTTTGGGACGAAAAATGGATTACAAGAAAATTATTGGACCAAATAACTATTTTTCTCCAGGTAAGAGGGTCATTGAAAAATTTTATTGACCTCCGGGTAAGATGCTCAATAGAGCTCCGGGTAAGAGGGTCATTGACGAATTTTATTGACCTTCAGGTAAGATGCTCAATAGAGGATCGTTGATGAATTTTATTGACCTCCGAGTAAGATGCTGAATAGAACTCCAGGTAAGAGGGTCATTGATGAATTTAATTGACCTGCGGGTAAGATGTTCAATAGAGCTCCGGGTAATAGGGTCATTGATGAATTTTATTGACCTTCGGGTAAGATGCTCAATAGAGCTCTGGGGTATTGATGAATTTAATTGACCTCCGGGTAAAATGCTCAATAAAGCTCCGAGTAAGAGGGTCATTGAAGAATTTTATTGACATTCGGGTAAGATGCTCAATAGAGCTCCGGATAAGAGGGTCATTGATGAATTTAATTGACCTCCGGGTAAGATTCTCAATAGAGCTCCGGGGAAGAGGTCATTGAAGAATTTTATTGAGCTCCGGGTAAGATGCTCAATAGAGCTCCGGGTAAGAGGGTTATTGATAAATTTTATTGACCTCCGGGTAAGATGCTCAATAGAGCTCTGGGTAAGAGTATCACTTATTGAGTTATATATAGCCTACTGGTAAGATGGTCTCTAGACCGTCGGGCAAGAGGGTAATAAACCTTTGGATCGAAAATGAAGATGCTTTTTGTAAAGAGAATGAAGTGAATATCAAAGATCTTAAGTGAATATTAATTATCATGCATAATTTCTTCTTACTAAGAGTTATCTCACATATTTTATGCATTGTAGGTAATCGTGGTGTGAATTGAAGCGGTGGGTTTACTGGACAAATTGTGGAGTTCATGCAGGTTTTGAGTGGCTGTGTACATAGATGACGACCTGTTGGGCATACCATAACTTATTTTTCTTCTATTATTATATATTTTATCGTTTATGAATATGTATTGTGTTGTGGTACAAACACTAGCTAGTATGTACTAGTCTGTTGACCGGGAGTTTGGTTATGAGTTGTTGGTTTGTTGGTACTTTTCATATATAAATGAATGTGAATAGATTTGGTTGGGAATGAAATGATGTTGATGTTATAATGTTCAAAAAAAAAAATTATAGCAGATTTACAGGCTAAAGTTATATTTACATTCGTATTATATTGGATTATATAAGGGTGGTCGTGACAGTAGGTATTTAAACTTTGGCCTACTAAGACTTTGCTTGATCTCGATAGTTTGAATTAAAAAAGAAGACTATTTAAAGTTTGGGCCTAGACAATTTAGGAGGTAATGGACATCTATACATATCTAATAACAAAATGTTGGGCAAAAAAATTGTTATAATTTTCTAATAAAATTTAAACATCTTAACAAATTTAATGTAGTTCAAATGGTATAACAAATATTTTTTTTTTTTTTTTTTTGTATGCAAGAGGTACAATGTTCAATTCTCCATATCTACCACACATATATACTAATTATTTCTTGAATATTTTTAAATTATTAATATTATTTTTTAATTTTTGAACTAGATCTATTTATACATATATAATAAAAAAATATTATACCAAAAACGAAAAAAATTTGACAAAAAAATTAATATAAAATTTTGAACTAAATCTATTTATACATATATAATAACAAAATATTATACCAAAAAAAAAATCAACAAAAAAATTATTACAAATTTATCATAAAATTTCAAAATTTGCATTAATGATTAATAATATAAAATGTTATATTTTGCAGTTGATGTGGATTTTTTTTAAAAAAACCAGTTACTTCTTCCATTTTTTTTAGATTGATCACTTGATTTTGACACAGGTTTTAATGAGGAAGGTCTTTATTAATAATTGAAGGTAATAAAATAGGTTTTTAATAAAGGTATTTTGTCAATTTTTGTAAATAAGATAAAAAATAAGTTACTTTTGTATGTACAATTATTAGTGACATGTGATGTAATTTAGTGATGTTTGTAAGGAATAGCATGAACTATATAGTTACTTTATTGCTATTTTGAGTATGTGATAAAAGATGGACTTTTTGAATTTTGAGCAATCTAAAAATGACGAGGAGTATTATATATATGAAAATGTATAATTTATATACTTATTTGTATGATAATATTACATGATATTGGATTTAAATTGATTAGTCCAATTACCATAATTTTGTTGCATGAGCTATTGACATTAGACTTAAATTGTTGAATAATTTTTAATTAAATTATTAGTTGACGTTATTAGTTGAATTGTAAAATGACACGAGGTTGGTTGTGATAAAACTCGATTTATTTACTTATTTGTATGATTCTTTTACAGTATATAATATTTAAATTGATTAGTCCAATCATGGACGGATCCAGAAAATTTTCATGACGAGGGCACAAAAAATAAATAATATACAAATTAGATTCTCCTGTGAACTCAGGTTCACGTGAATTCTATTTTTTTTAGTGTCACGATTATGCATATGTATCACTATCTTAAAAAATATTTTATTTTTTAAATAGTGATATTGCATATATATAACAGATCTACAAATTTTTTTAGATAAAATATTTGTTTGATTAACTAATTATAACACTGTTAAAAACTCATTTAAGTCATCATATACATAAAATATAAGTATTACTCCTAATAATTATAATATATATAACATATACTTAAAAAAAAATTATGGGGACACGTGATCCCAACATAGGACATGTAGTCATTGAGTCCAATTACTATGAATTAGTTGCATGTACAATTGACATTAGACCTTGAATTGTAAAACGATACTGGGTTGGTTGTGATGAAGCTCGGTACCCACATTTTAAAAAGAAAATACTACCCGAGACTAACTTAGGACAAATAGTATTAATTTCGGGAATGACACTGACTTTATCAAATAGTAAACTCTCTTTAACATTTTAGAAAAATAATTTTGACTAATGATATTTTATGGTGTGACCATTAATAAATAATATAGACACTTATTAAAAACCTTGGACTTTCTTAAGGAGGTCAATTCAATCATGGGTAGTTATATGTTATCATGTTCAGAGTAACTAGAGGGGACAATTTGAAAATTTTGACATGCAATGAGAATTGGAAAGATGATAATTGGTGACAATCAAAGTGATTTAGAAGGAATAATTCAAAATTGTAAAAAAGAAATACCCTTAAAATTGCATTATTTAACAATGTAAATTTTTTAAGCAGTTGAAGCGCCACCCATTTTCCATGCCTGATTGCAAAAGAAAAATATGTTTATAAATCGTGCGTTGCATCGAAATGAAAAAAAAAAAAAAAATATATTAAAAAAATTAAAAAAGAAAGATTTTTATTAGAGTGCCACTTAACACACCCCAAAATCCTCTAAACACACCCCATTTGTTAAGCACACTCCAATAAAATTTAAAAATTAACATGCATTACTAAACACACCCCATTTTTTTCTATTATATCCTTCTTCCTTTTCTCATGAACATTTCTCTCCTAAAAAAATCATTTGATTCTTTTGTATTCATTAAATTTTTATGAGAATATTCTTAAAATTTTATATAAAAACAGAAATATATTACAAAAAAAGTCAACTAAATTATTTCAAACATAAATAAATTAAAAAACTTAATTAGAAAAAAATCTTTAAAATCATAAAAAAGCTAAATACAAAATAAAAACATTAAAAAGTAAACTAATTTTTCTAAAAATATTTAAATTAAAAAAAATTAAAAAACCATTTTAATTAAATTAATTTTGAAGATTTATTTTATTTTTTAATATTTTATTTAGTTTTAATTGGTTTTTGATTTTTTCTTAATTTATTTATTTTGAAGATTTAATAATATTTTATAAAATTTAATTTAATTTTTTTTAAGATTTTTTTTCAATTTTTGCCTATTTTATTTTTTTTATTTAGTTCATTTTAAAGATATAATTACTGTTTTATTATTTTTATATTTTAATTTATTTTTTTTAATTTTTTTTAATTATTTTTCCAAAAACTAGATTTATTTTTATATATTTTAATTATTTTTTTAATTATATTTTAATTACTGTTTTATTATATAATTATTTTAATTATTTTATATTTTAATTTATTTTTTTTCAAACTAGATTTACAAAAAGTAGAATCAATTTCAAAGTGAAAAAAACTTAGAGGACTAAAATCAAAATAAATAAAACTTAAAAGAGACAAAATAGTATCCCATATTTATATAGGGTAACTTAGTCATTTTATTTATATTTATTTTTGTTTTAAAAATAATGGGGTGTGTTTAGAGGATTTTGGGGTGTGTTTAGTGGCACTCTTCTTATTATTATTATAAGTAAAATATTTTTTATAATTTATTAATTAACAAAAAAATAAATACATTTTATATCATGTTCATTTTATACTCACAAATCGTACATCGCACGGATGATATACTAGTAAATTATTAATCACTTAGGATCCAAACAATAAATTTTAAAAGCCCAAAAATATTACTTTATATTCATATAATTATATATAATATATGTAGGGATCAAAATTAAAAAGTTTGTAAATTTTATTTCATATTTCTTTAATGTATAGAATTAAATATTATGTTTTCTCCCATCAAAAAATAAATAAAATTATTATATTTAAATAATAAAATATTTTAATATATATAATTTTATATCTAAATCGAGATTTTCCAGAATTAGTTAACATAAATAAATATATTTCGATAACAACAATATTGTGAACCGAACCCCATCTCGTGTAAACACTATATCTCTACTATATATAAAGACAAACTTTTAAGCAAAGTCAAATTACCCTATTTCAAAATTCCTATAATCTCAAGAACTCTAATTTTAAATTTAATCTCAATCGTTCATCACTTCATCTTTTAAAAGATACTATACTTTAATATATTTTATTTATCAACAATATAATAAATCCACAAAATATATCTTTTAATATATCACAAAATATAATTAATCCACAAAATATATTTTTTAATATCTCACATAATATATCTTTTAATATTTACACTAACTCCGATTCTATAAATAATATAATTAAAGGTTAAGTTACAAAGTGTGAATTATTCAAGGTCAGGTGGATGGGGTTAATTGATCAGGTAATTTTTTATATATAATTTAGGGTTGAATTTCATGTTTAGGTCCCAAGTAATCTTCATAAATTATTATGGAGGTTATGACTTTGCTGGTGATATAGTTTTAATTCATGATTTCATTCTTTATTTTGGTATGTGTAGTGAAATTAACTTTAGTGATGAAAGAAATTGAATCGTGTAACATGTAGTTTAATCTTGAGAGTATAGTTCAAAACAAAAATTATGGAATGTAAAACAAGGGAATATAGTTTGAGAGATTGTCATTGTATTCTTTGAAGGTTTAGTATGAGGGAGGGCGTCAGTTACATGATACTAAAATTCATGCAACTATTCAAAAGTATTTGATTAAAAAATACGAGAAGCTACTAAGGGAAGGCGTCAGTCACATGATATCAAATTTTGACATTGGACTAAACAATAAAAAAGTACAACCGATGGTCTACCCTTACAAACTGTATTTAAACTTCAAAACCAATATTGAAAGATGCTCCGAAGTCGAAGTAAAAAATTCAAAGGTTTCCCTTGAAAATGGAAAGTGGACTTGCGAGAAATGTAAAACCAACCAAAGTTCAGTTAATACCAGGTAGTATTTTTATATTACGAATTATATCTTTCAAAATATACTTAAATATATTTCGATATTTAAAGTATTGTACTTTAATATAATACTTCTTTTAGGTTCAAGATCACAATGCATGTTGTTGACCAAACTGGATCAACATCTTTGATTCTATTCGACCGTGACGTGTTCAAATTGATTGGAAAAATGATTTTGGATATTCTCAATGATATAGACGAGGTAATTATATAGTATAATCTCACTAACAAATTCAATGAAACAACAAATCCATGATTTTTTAATTATCAAATAATAATCCAACCTAATCTCCATGCATCTTATTATACTATGCAAAAAGGTTTGGATGGAAAATTCCTCTCAAAACTAGAAGAGTTGGTTAGCAAAAAATTCATATTTCGATTCCATATTTTCAAATTCAATTTGGATAACAATTATGATGTATATGCTGTTGTCAAGTTAGCTTCCGATGAGAATTTGATCAAAACAATAGAGGAGAAAAACAGTTCGTCCAAGGTAGTTAGTATTTTTATTAATTTAATATTTAATTTAAATCTTTTGTAAAGAATTAAAAAATATACATATTATTCATTACTCAAATAATTAATATTATTTTATAAATTTTACGTTAGTAGACTACTCCTTCATCTATTTGTGACGACCAAATGGTCGAATGTGAAGACATAACTCCCGACAACAAGAGGAAGCATGAAGGGGATGAATGTCAAAAAGATGATGATGATGATGGTGTTGAGACTCAAGTTTCGACTACTAAGCGGATCTTGAAGGTCAAACTTGAGAAGGAATAATACAACATAAAGGAGATATAGAACAACCACCTTATAGAGTAGTATAAAAGTAATTCATTATCATTATAGTTTTTTAGTTGTTAATCCTTTTTTAGTAGTAACAAACAATTACGTTCAAATAGTTTTTTCAATTTTTTTAAATTGACAAACTCCACCACATATAGGTTTCTCTATTATTTAATATACAACTGAGAATAATTTAATTCCTCAATTTATTCTTCATCATTGCTATGTACTAAATTATTCTCAAATCTATTTGGTAATATAAGTTTCATTGACCATAAAAATCATATACGTGTTTTGATATATATATGTATTTAAACAACGTGGGTTGATATTTTAAACAATAATAACATACAAAACAAATTTCAACTAATGTACACAAAATTAATTCTTAATTCTAAAAAAAAAACCATACACATACACAATTAATATAAAAAAACAACAAAACTCAACATCATAAAATAATATTCATTCAATAATCGTACTATGATATATTTTAATATTTTAACTCGCGTAGTACGCGGGCCTAAAAACTAGTATATATATATATACTAGTATGTATTCCCTCGTATTACGCGGGCAGAAAGGAAAAATATTTATTATTTTTTAATTCAATACTTCAAACGTTTATTCAGTTTAATTAATTTAATTTAAAAATCATTATGTTTTTTAATTTTTTATTTCCCTCTGAATGGAATATTAACTAATTTATGATTAATATTCTATTTAAAATAAATTATAATTAAAAGAAAAGGAGATATAATATAAGTAATTATTTGACCACGAACAAAAATATTAATAAATTAACATGTTATGTTCTAAGATAATTGAATATACAAAATTACAGATTTATGAAAACTTCTTTATAAACCACATAACCTACCTTAGGTTTGGCTTTATATAATCCAGTTAGTAGGGTTTTCTCTATCTCGCCGTCATTCATTCATTCATTCAGGCGTTACAATCTGTAGTAAATTATTTGTAAATTTATAATTAAAAGCTTATAAAACATTTTATCTATCTATGCATATATAAAAACACAATAGTCTCCTTCACAACTGTTCCCGTCCATTCTTCTCACCCTCTTTCTCTCTCCTCTTTACAATAATTATCTTTCTCATTTTTCTAAGATCCGGTTAGATCTTCCCCATTTTTCTAGGACTCTCCTCTCTCTTTCACTATTTAAATGTGTTTTGAATTAAATTTTCTTAGTAATCTTATTTAATTATTTTATATAAAATTAAACAAATGAATTTTAGTTTTACAAAATTGATATAATAAATAATTAAATTAAGAAAATTCTCAACATAAAATTTTCAAATAAACCTAATAATTTTAAAATAGTGAATTTTTTTTTATAATTTTATTACTTTTATAATTGTTGTTCTCATGACACAATATTATTTGATTAATGTAATTCATATTTTGCTATCTATTTCATTAAATAATTAATTTTTAGATGCATTTTGTTTAAGTAGATTTAAGATAATTTTTAAAAAAAAGTAAGCTTCACTTTCTTTTCTTCTTCAAATATTCAATTTATTTAATTATATATATATAAATTTATTATATCATAAAATGTCTTACTATAAGCTAACAACAATATTGATGTTGACAAATATTACATATAATTTTTAAAAATATAATATATGATTAAAGTTTCAATACGTTAAATTTTATCTTATATATAATGAATTGACAATCTAATATTAATATACATAAATAAGAAAAATAAATTATATATAGAATTATTATATTAAAAGATAATTTTGTATAAGATCATCTCTTAACGTGAGAGAAACTTTCACTTGATATTGAGATCACAAAAGTACTTCTCAAATTAAGCTGGAGCTCTACAAATTCATGAATTATTACATAATATAGTAAATGAAATCTGTGAGCATCGCTCGGGTGAATTACTAGTTAGATTTAAGTTTATCATGTTTAATTAATTTATTTTACCAAGTCAAATAGATATAATTCTCATTTTCCAACTCACGAGTGTTTCTCTCAATCAAAAACTTCTCGGTCAGTTTGCTCTTTCATTTTCTTTATTATTTACTTAATTGGTCAAAAGTCTTGACTAACAACTTAATTATTGTTGCAATTATCAAGTAAGCAAACGTGCGTCTATATATCTTTCGTGAAGTTTATGGTATTAAAAATATCTTTCTTCTACATATATTGTTGGGATTATTTTATTATTCTGTTGCTCCTGATCCTAACTTGATTATCCTAAGCTTGTTTTGTTTTATTTTGATTGTTGAATTTTCTAAAATTTTCCAACGCAATCTAAATTTCCAATTCTCCTAAATTTTTTTCCAAGTTTCTGAAGCCGATTTTGGTGGAAAAACGCGTCGATGGAGGCCAAAAATAAAAAGAAAAAAAAAAAAAAACGACTGCTTCAAAAGAATTCGCAAGTGCTTTCAAAAAAAAAAAGAATTCGCAAGTAATTTCCCGTTCTTTTTGTGTGTATATATATATTTTGTAAATGTATTTAATTATATCATCAGTTTGCAAGCATGCATGTTTTGGTGCAACTATTTTCTTTGGATCATAGGTTTAACTGCTCCAGATCTGAAAAATATCTATGGATTTTCAGGCTTTTGATTTTTTCAGTTTTTCATCTAGGCAAAACTGAGCCCCTTTCAACTTTAATGTGTTTTGGGAGAAATTTGATGTTATGTAATTTCTGAAATTTGTTTCTTGTACCTGCAACTTGAATATTAATAGACTTATTAATTAATGATTAAATAGTTATAAACATCAAAACCAAAATTGTTGCAGGTCGATCCCTTTTTTTGACAAGCATCTTTTCTTATTGGGAAAAGTTTCTTTCCTTTCATTCTTTTAGATAAAAATATAGAATTTTTTTTTTTGGTTTTTCTCTTTTGAGGTATATTAATCATGATACGATTGATTTCTCATTTTATTTTCTTGTACTCACTTTTGAAGCTCAGTTTCTCTTTTAGTTGTGATTGGTTTGGGAAGAATAGGAAAAATGAAAATGGCACACACTGTTTGAGGTATGGACTCACTTACACCTCTACCCTTGATATAACAAGTTTTTTAAGTTTAGAATTTTCTGTGTTACTATTGGCACTGTATTTGTATCACAATTGTTATATGCACCAGAGTTAAATATATGTATATATACTAAAAATTAAATATATATTAAGATTGAGATTAAAACATATATATATATATATATATTTATCTAATAATTAATGTTATTTTTTTTCCGTAGCAGTTGATATAGTCGAGAAATTGGCGAACTTCGCCATAATCAAGAACCTCATCATGTACCTCGTGTATAAGAAGAAACAGGATTTAAAAACAGCCGCAGAATCCTCATTCTTTGCAGAAGGTGTTACATCTATTGTCCTTCTAATAGGAGTTATATGATAGCCAACAATTCATCATAACTGTCAAGTCATCGGCGATTGCTTGGTAAGCGAGTGCACACACATACACATATATATAAAGAGAAATCAACAGTATGAGATACGGAAATTATCAATGGGTTTGTCATATTAATGGTTTGTCATGTCAATTGGGGGGTTGCATGATTTAGGAAAAAGAACTCGATTATTTTTTATTTCGATTTGATTCGATTATTAATTTTTTAAAAGTAGTATTTCTATTCAAGTTTCAACTTTTACAATATGAAAATCAGAAAAATTAATAAACTAACCTAATTTAATTTACATAACATGAAAATGTCCTAATTTATATTTTAAATTCAAATGGCGGTTAGTGTTTTAATATGAAATTAATCTTCACTTGAATCTTCAATGTTATATCTAGTAGATTATTTTATAACTTTAATCCTTTTACCTAAATATAATTGTGATTGTATGTAATTTTTGGAAATATTATGAAAAAAATATTTATAATTCGATTATTCATATAACGGACTTAATACCACCTTTGAATCAAGAACAAGTCAAATTTTAAATTTGAATATTCAAATATCTAACTGGAACTTCAATTCAAATTTTTAACAGGGATTGCTAATCTTAATGTTCTACCATTACATCCCAAAAATGAAGTCATATGGGTGGTTGACTTTCACTTTGGCGGTGATCGATCATGATATCTTTAGGCATTGGAGGGTTGAAATTAACCAAGTTTAGAAATGACAAATGGATATCAGTGTGATGAAGATTGCCCATTACAAAAATATGTGTGGAGATTTGAACTTAAAAATCTTAAATCTCATTTATTTTGAAATTTAAAGTGTGGTGGAAACACTTCTCAATGTAGAAGAAGATAGAAGGGAGCAACAAGTAGTCAATATGATTTTTCTTCACCACAACATGCTACTTCAAAAAATTTGTGAGATGCAACATTTTTACTTGGGTGAGATTATGAGCTTCGCTCTATTTATTTTCTAAAGTAAAAGATATATATATTACAAGACCTCAAAAATAAATTCGGTAACAAAACATACGATGCAGTTGTTGAAGTTCTTCAGTATAATACTAAAAGAAATTGTATGGAGCTATGGAACTTTGATGAACTTACGATGCAGTTGTTATAAATATCGTAATGCGTTGATGAACTTAATTGTATAAATACAATAAAGCTCGTTAATTATTTGCATGTTTCGCAACCTAGTTTGGAGGGGGAAACTATACGATTGGGAAAGAAATAACTAATTTCTATTTTTAGGATGGCACGAAGGATGAATGGATATGGCAACTTGAAACGAATGGAAGTTACTCGACGATATCAGCCTATATGGCGACAACTCAAAGGCGGGAAAGATGTTTTCTTATGCCAATTTGGTCTTATTCAGGGTCTATTGTCCTGCATTTACAGATTTTAAAATATATTGTCATATATTTAAAGATTTTAAAACATATTGTACTACATTTTCAAGCCCGTAAATTTGTTGTCCTTAAAACACAACCCTCTTAAATTACTGGCCTTAAAATATCATTATTCCCAGTTCCCACTCAAAAGGCAGACAGAAGATGCATGGAAATAACACAAAATGGCTAGCAGTGACGTAGAGTAAAATTGCACCAAGGAAGAGTCTCAGCTTTTTCGTGGCGTTTTCTGCAAAATAAAATTGCATCCTTGGATAATCTACATAAGAGAAGAAGATCTCCATTAATTCAAAGTTATGTTCGAAAAGCACAGAGAGTTGTTCACCCTTATTTTTTCGAATGCGCGCTACAAGAAAAAGGGGAAATGGCGACGAAAATGTAGCGATAAGCATAAATTTCGTCGCTAAAATCAGTATTTTAGCAGCAAAATATAAAATTTCGTAGCTAAAATACAAGGTTTAACATTTGCGACAAAACTCAATCATTTCATCACTAAAATAGCGACGAATTATTTAATTTTGTAGCTAATAATCAGATTTGCAATGAAAATTGTATTTCATCGCTAATATGTTAACGACGAATTGGAAAAATTCATTGCTAAATTCCATAATTTAATATTTGCGACAAATTAAAATATTTCATCGCTATATTAACAGACAAATTATTTTATTTTGTAGTTAATATCAGAATAGCGATGAAAATTTGATTTCGTCGCTACTATTTTAGCGATGAATTAGTAAAATTGATTGCTAAATTTTAGAATTTAAAGTTTGCGACGAAATTAAAATATTTCATCGTTATGTTAGCGACAAATTATTTTATTTTGTAGCTGACAATTAGAATAGGGATGAAAAATTGATTTCGTCGCTCATATTTTAGTGGCGAATTAGAAAAATTGATCGCTAAATTTTAGAATTTAATGTTTGCGACGAAATAAAATATTTCATCGTTATGTTAATGATAAATTATTTTATTTTGTAGCTAATAATCCTATTAGTGATGAAATTTGAATTTCATTGCTAATATTTTAGTGGCAAATTAGAAAAATGTGTTGCTAAAATTCAAGTTGTAACATTTGCGATAGAACTAAACCATTTCATCACTAAAATAGCAACAAATATTCTAATTTTGTAGCTAATAATCAGATTTGCAATGAAAATTGTATTTCATTGCTAATATTTTAACGACGAATAGGAAAAAGTCGTTGCTAAATTCCAGAATTTAATATTTGCGACAAATTAAAATATTTCATTATTATATTAAAGACAAATTATTTTATTTTGTAGCTAATAATCGTATTAGTGATGACATATGAGTTTCATTGCTAATATTTTAGCAATAAATTAGAAAATGTCGTTGCTAAAATACAAGGTTTAACATTTGCGACAAAACTCAACCATTTCATCACTAAAATAGCAACGAGTTTTTTAATGTTATAGCTAATAATCAAATTTGCAATGAAAATTGTATTTAATCGCTAATATTTTAACGGCTAAATGGAAAAATTAGTTGCTAAATTCTAGAATTTAATATGTGCGGCAAATTAAAATATTTCGTCTCTATATTAACGACAAATTATTTTACTTTGTAGCTAATAATTAGAATATTGATGCAAAATTGATTTCGTCGCTAATATTTTAGTGACGAATTAGAAAAATTGATTGCTAAATTTTATAATTTAATATTTGTGACGAAATTAAAATATTTCATCGTTATATTAATGATAAATTATTTTATTTTGTGGCTAATAATCGTATTAGTGATGACATATAAATTTCATTGCTAATATTTTAGAAGCAAATTAGAAAATTTTGTTGCTAAAATATAAGGGTTAACATTTGCGACTAAACTCGATTGTTTCATCACTAAATTAGCAACAAATTATTTGCGAAAAATTAGTAGCTAAATTTTAAGATTTAATAATTTATCAATTAAATTAGTATTTAATTTGCCGGCAAAAAGATGCGCCAAAATTAAAAGATACACATGAATATTATATTATGAAAAACATGCGCGTCCTTCCTAAAAAGATATGACTTTATATCTTTCATAAAATATTTCTCAAGATATGGATTTATCTCTTCCCTAAAATACTTTTCAAGATATGTATTTATTAACTCTTATACAAAATTATGAGATGGCGTGCTCTGCCATAAAATTTAAGATATTAATGTAATCTGGAAAGCTAAAGTAGCGTGAAATAGAGTCCCAGCTTTGAAGTTTTTTTATGTTCTCACAATTCTCTTGAAATTCAATTCCGTGAAAAAGAAAAAGGTAAATAAATTTTATGTTTTTTCCTATTCATTTGTTTAGAAGTATATTATTATTTGAAGGAGTTTATTCCTTTTGATTTTCTCCACGAAATAAAGTTGCTTAATGACATTAATTGTTTATCCCTTTTTAGTTGATTAAGTTGATTTAAATTATTTTTTTTTGCGGCTGATTCAGTTGTTTTTCTTGATAATCTTCATGCTTCATCTTTGATCAATTGTGAATCCCATATAGTGTACAGAGACCTTCCTAGGAATACGTGAGGTTATGAAAATAGTTATCAACTTCAATCATGGAGTATATAAATTTACTGTTTAAGTTTGGCACTAAATTTTTTCATCATCTTATACAATCTTGTGTAATCATGGAGTATTAGCTGAAAAAAGGTTAAATTAAATGAAAAAAATACATAAAAGACAATTATAAGTAATAATAATTAATCTTTTGATAGGAAAATAATTTTAATTATCAATTCCTCAACCCTGATGATCTGGTATGATTGAATTCTAATTCTCAGTCATTCTTTTGTTGCATGATTCTGTCTCTGCATAGGGTTCTCAAATATGGATCGAAGTTGGATACTGAATCCAAATCGTATAGCACCAGAATATATAAATTTAACAAGTCATTTAACATGCTGCTTGAGTTGTTACGAGATGCATTTCCACATCCAAATGTGATTCCTGACTCTCATTATGCGGCTAAACAAAAGTTAAAACAATTAGGTTTGGGTTACGAGTCTATACATGCTTGTGTTAATGATTGCATTCTGTTTTGGAATGAACACAAGGACAAGGATGTGTGCCCAGTGTGTAAAGAGTCGCGTTTTAAGTATGAAGAAACAAAAAAGAAGATTCCTAAAAAAGTCCTTAGATACTTTCCGTTGAAGCCAAGGCTCAAACATTTGTTCTTAACGAAGGTTGCGGCAATGGAGATGAGATGGCATCGTGATAATCGTGTTGAAAAAAATGGGGTATTAAGACATCCCGCTGATGCTGAGTCTTGGAAGAATTTCGATAAATTACATACTTGTTTTGCAGCTGATCCTAGAAATGTTCGTTTGGGGTTGGCTACGGATGGATTTAACCCATTTGGAAATATGTCTAATTCTTACAGTGTGTGGCCAATCCTACTTGTGCCATATAATTTGCCGCCTTGGAAAATGATGAAACCATCTCACACGATTATGTCCTTGTTGATTCCTGGTCCCAGGGCACCTGGAAAAGATATTGATGTTTACTTGAGTCCCTTAATCAGTGAGTTAAAGCAATTATGGGATGAAGGGATGGATGTATATGACGCGTCTACTGAAACAATGTTCCAATTACGTGCTGCCATAATGTGAACAATTCATGACTTCCCAGCATATGGGACGATATCTAAAGGCTACAAAGCATGCCCTGTATGTCTTGAGGATACTATATCAAGTCCTATACGGAGTAAAATTTGTTACACAGGTCATCGATGCTTCTTGCGCCCGAACCATTCATGGAGAAAAAACAAAAGCTTCAACGGAAAATTTGAACCGGAAAACCTCCACGAACATTCACTGGTGAAGATGTTTTGACTCAATTAAATGCAATACCTGAGGTGATATTTGGTAAACATCATGCAGTGACAGGGAAGCAAAAGCGTTTATTAAGTAATGCCAATTGGGTTAAGAAATCCATCTTTTTTTAGTTAAAATATTGGAAAGATTTGACGTTGAGACATAATTTGGATGTGATGCACATAGAGAAATACATTTGTGATGCGTTAGTTGGAACATTGTTGAGTATTGATGGAAAGTCAAAGGATACTGTTAAAGCGCGATTAGATCTACAAGATATGGGTATAAGAAATGAACTGCATATTAGGAAGATCGGTGAGAAGAATATTAAGCCGCATGCTTGTTACTCACTAACATTGGACGAACGATGAGATTTTTGTCGTTTCCTGAAATAGGTTAAGTTCCCAGATGGATATGCAGCAAATATTTCCAAGAATGTTAATGTGAATGAGTAAAAATTACACGGGTTAAAGACACATGATTGCCATGTTCTTTTGCAGAGATTACTCCCAGTTTCCAGTAAGAAAGTTTTTTGCCAAGGATGTGTGTGGAACAGTAATTGAGTTATGTGATTTTTTCAAGAAATTATGCGCAAAAAACTTTACACACTGAAGACTTAAAAAAGATGGAGGAGGACATCGTACTCATTCTATGCAAGTTGGAAAGAATATTTCCTCCAGCATTTTTCGACATCATGATTCAGTTGGCTGTTCATCTACCACGTGAGGCTATGCTAGCTGGACCAGTTTCGTCACGGTGGATGTACCCATTTGAACGATATTTGGGCACACTAAAAAAGTATGTTCGAAATAGATCGAGACCAGAAGGTTCCATTGCAGAGGCTTATATTGTTGATGAAGCATTGACATTTTCATCCATCTACATGACCCAAATAGAAACAAGGTTTACAATGCCAGAGCGAAACAAAGATGTGGATCAACCTATGTCATCTCAACTTACTGTTTTCTCACAAAGGTAAGGATGATTGGTAGCCACAGAAATCACAAGTTGTCATAGGATTTAAGGAAGAAAGCTCATTGGTATATTCTTAATAATTGCAAGGAAGTCGAGATATATATAAGGTAAGTAAGTAAACCTTAATTTCTCCCTAAGATTTTGATATATATCGATAATAACTATTGTAAATTTGATGTGCAGTGAACATATGCAAAATTTCTCCTCAAGAGTTCCTCCTAATTGTGTTCTAAAACGTCAAGAGAATGAATTTCCTGGATGGTTTCGAGACAAGATGATTAAGCTAAGATCTACAAATCATACGGAGGCAACAAATGAGTTATACTCTCTAGCATTAGGTCCTGATGTCGAGGTTCATCTTCATGATGCATTTGTGGTAAATGGTGTTCGTTATCATACAAAATACAGTGATGCTATACGAACTACCCAAAATAGTGGGCTTAGTGTACCATCATCAGAAGATGGTGAGAATTTAGACTTCTTTGGAGTTCTAAATGAGATCGTGCATGTCTTTTACAATTTCGGATGCAGCGTGCAGTTGTTTTGGTGTGATTGGTTCCAGTGTAACCCAAAAAGAAAATCAATCATTCAAGAGTTTGGCCTCACATGTATAGATACATTTAAGAGATGGTATGAGGATGATCCTTTTATTTTAGTGTCTCAAGCACAACAGGTGTATTACTTGGATGATATAAAACGTGGAAGACATTGGAAAGTTGTCATGAAAGCACAACATCGTGAGATTTTTGAAGCAATCGAGGAGGAAGATGAAAGTAACAGTGAAACTCATTATTCTGGTGGTAACAATGAACCTGATCAAGAAATATCATCTCATGACATAAGTTTAGTGGTGGGTGAAGATATGGAAACTTCTCAACTTGATAGAAATGGAGTTCAACCTCAGCATATAGAATTGGAGGAAACTCCAATGAAAAAGCCCAGTTATGTTCAAGATTTTATCAATGAGGAAGATGTTGACGATGAAGTAAATAGTGATGAAGATGAGCTAATAATTCAATCAGATGAAGATAGTGATTGATTTATTTAACAACAGGTATTTAAATAATATTTTTGAGATTTCATATTTACATAATATGTTCCTAACTTATTTCATATTGCATAATTAAATTGATCTTAATATAATCCTAACTTAATATCCTGTACTCTGGAGCTAACATGTTGATTTAATTTGTTGCAGTGTGTCGCATCCATCCAGAAACCAGAATGATGTTTCTCAGTGGTAATTTTTATTTTAGTTGTGCAGATTTTTTTTTTTTTTTATTTTGTGCTTTCTTCTGTCCTATATTGATTAAAACTTGAAACTAAAATGCTGCTTAAAACTTGGTGTCGAGGGAGTAACACAAATTCTCTGGTTGATTCGTTATGTTTCTGGTTTTGTGTAATGGTGAAGTGGCTAGTGATTATTGATGTGGTGTGAATTACACTCTAGTGTTTCTTTGATTCTCATATTTTTAGTTGTACAATTGAGGTGAGGTTAATGAAACTGCTACCTTTTTTTTTTTTTTTTTGAATTTGCACAAGTATGCTACTGGGAACTCTAAATGGATACTTTGCATCTTATGATTTATTGCATCGTTATTCCTTTGTACTTGTATCCATTTCTAAACATTACCGTAAGTCTAGGTCGTTTGAGTACTTGACGTACGAGCTTAGGATTCACTGGTGCTTTGGTGAAGATAATTGACTGTTCAAAATTTGTGTCCTAGGTACAATTAGGAATGCTTGCTTCTTATTTACATAACTTTAGTTATTTTGCTACATACTAATCTATACTCACGGTGTATTGTATTTTCATAGATATTCATTGAAGTTGTATTATTTGCCTCTACTACACAGACACGAATGTTGGCTGCTGCAGTTTCAGACAGAGTGATACTTTTGAAGATCGTTCTAATTAGTTGGACTGGTCTTTATTTTATAGATTGTATTCATCTTTATCACCTTGTTTTTTATCTTTTTGCTATTTTCTACTTTTGCACCCGAATTAAGGACAAACTTTATGTCCATATTTAATAAATTTTTGCCTTTATTTAATAAAATTATTGATGTTTATGGACGTATTTGATAAATGAGTAACCTAGTGGAACAAAATTTGTACTTTTGAATGTAATTATTTTTTAGATGTATTGAGCTATTGATCATATTTTTCTCGCTTCATATGTTTTAGTAGCATACTTTCAAAAGGCAAAATTTCTTATTGATTGTTGGCAATCAATCTCTTCCCTTAATGAGAACACACTTCAAGAATTCTAGCTATTGAGATGTTATATTACATTAATGAAAAAATTTTCTATAGAAATATTTAGTGACTTAGAGAATAAATAAAGTTTTCAAGGGACAATCAGTTTTTTTATAGGAACTAGAAGTAATATCTTTTACTCTAGAGCATTTTGATTTTTGAATGTAATCTTTTTTTTCGAAGCAAATTTTCTAAATGTAATCTAGAAAAACAGTTGTCTACCTCATATTTATAGAGAAGGTTTTATGTGATATTGGTTTACCGTGCACTGCTCATACTATTGGTTGTAGAAACTAGTACTACAATTGCTATAGTATTAGTTTCTACAAGCAATAGTATGAGTGGTACACTTCTCATATTTATATTACATCAATGAAAATTCTTGAGAACTATTTAATGACTTAGAGAATAAATAAAGTTGTCTAGAGAACTATTTAATGACTTAGAGAATAAATAAAGTTGTCTAGGACCATCAGTTTACTGTTTATAGGATCAAGAAGTAATGACTTTTACTCTAAAGCATTCTGAATGTAGTTCTAGAAAAACATTTGTGTACCTCATATTTATATTACATCAATGAAAATTGTAGAGAACTATTTAATGACTTAGAGAATAAATAAAGTTGCCTAGGGACAATCAGTTTTTTTATAAAAACAAGAAGTAACATCTTTTACTCTAGAGCATTCTGATTTTCCGAATGTAATATTTTTTTTCGAAGCAAATTTTCTGAATGTAATCTAGAAAAACAATTGTCTACCTCATATTTATATTACATCAATAAAAATTCTTGAGAACTATTTAATGACTTAGAGAATAAATAAAGTTGTGTAGGGACCATCAGTTTTTTTTATAGGAACAAGAAGTAATAACTTTTACTCTAAAGCATTCTGAATGTAGTTCTAGAAAAACAATTGTCTACCTCATATTTATATTACATCAATGAAAAATCTAGAGAACTATTTAATGACTTAGAGAATAAATAAAGTTGTCTAGCGACAATTATTTTTTTATAGGAACAAGAAGTAATAACTTTTACTCTAGTGCATTCTGAATGTAGTTCTAGAAAATTCAACTTTAATTCTTCATAACATATACTACAAAATAATGACATTGTTGTAACTAAATTATTTGCAACCAAGATTTAAATGGTTACAAAAGGATGATTTATTCTAACGAAATTTATTTTTTTACACAAAATCATATTTTAAATAATATTATGTATTTTTTGTCACAAATAGTAAAATGTTTGTTACAAGACAAAAACTCGTATGAGACGGTCTCATGTATGAGACGGGGGTACAACTTAGCACAAATCAACACCCACCTAGATTATACTCCATTTCACCGTGAGACAATTTCATGCAAGTGTGTCTCTTGTTATAAATACTCAAATAGTAACATGACTTAAATTTCATAAAATTCAAAATTAACATCAATATCATATATACATAATCACCATCATTTTTATAAGAAAAAAAAATCTCAAAGTAAAAATCTCAATCAAAATACTTTTGATATAAGTTGGAGTAATATCTTTCGGTAATATTTAATTAAAAAGTATCTTTACATAAAATATTTATGAATATAAATTAATTATAATTATGTAGTAGTTGCATAATTGGCACATGATTGTCTTTTAGTGATATATCTTCGGTAATTTGAAACTTGGTTAATCATATTTAATTAGGTAATTAAAAAAAATATAGATGGGTTAAATATATATATATATATATATATATATATATATGGATAAAATATACAAGCATATAAAATTAAAAAGTACTATATTACGGGACTGAATGTATAATTCCTTTTTAAATTTCAATTTGATAGTCAAATCTCTTAACCCCATTTCACCCGCGTGCCTTGGCCGCCCATTTTTTTTTTTTAGATAAAAATTATACCTTAGTTATTAAATTATTATTTGAATTCACCGCTTAAAAAATGACCCAAATTAATTGAAAGTGCCGCTCAAAAAGATTTGCTAAACAGAATCCTCCCTTTGCAAAAAAGATATGCACAAAGATATGAATTATCTCTTACTTAAATTAATAAAATTTAGGGTATTCAATATTCCTATAAACTTCAGCGGCTTCTTCTTCCCTGGATTTCCAATATCTAAGACAGTAATTCGGACGCTAGATCGAGCAACTGAAGAATTTCTCAGTTTTGAAGGATATTTATTTTCATTTTCGGTAGGCGAAATTCCTCTGTTCTTGTTAGTTTTATTGTAATATACATACTTCATCTCCCTTTTTATTTTCAAATACATACTTATTTGTTGAGTTTATTGCAATTTATACGATGGGATAAAACTAAGTGATCAGAAGTACTTATGTAATCAAACGAAAATTTCATTCATGAATTCCGATCGGTTAAATATCTATAAGTATCATATTATTATTTATTGGGTTTACTACTGTTTTTTAATCGACTGAATTTGTTTTTTAAACTGTTCTATTGGATTGGTTGCGAGTATAAGAAGTTGTTCGTTATACTATATAATATGCTAATAATTTACTTAGATAATATTTAAGTTAACCCAGGTCAATTAGATACTCTATCGTCATAAGTCGATCCAAATATATAAATATCTATACATAAATGCATATGACTTAATAACGTAGAAAGCTTAGAAGAGCATATAGATTTAATTTACTTGAATTATGATATATCTTCCTTTGTTTTATAAATTTATTACATTTCATAATGATTTTACTTTGTGTAGGTATGCCGCCTAAAAGAATACAAAACCACTTTAACTTTTCAAGCGAGAGCCAATCTATTGTTGAAGAGAGTGCGGAGGAAACAGAAAATGGTTAATTTAAAAATTATTCGAATTTCCACTCATATAATTTTTACTTATTTACAAGTATTTTATCTTAATATTTTAAAACAGATCTCCATGAACACATTATTGACACTAGAGGAGGACACAACGAGACTCTAAGAAAGCTAGTACAAGAAAAAGGAAAACTTACCCTTATTTGATGGCCGTCCTACAGGAACATATGCAACAACATTTACAACTGAACTAGGTCTTGTTGTTAAGACATATGCTCCCCTACAGGTTCTAGAGTGGAAGAATGTTACTAAGGAGGAAAAGCAACCTATGTTTGACCGATTACAAGTTAGTAAATAAAAATTTAGCCTTTTGTGTTAAATGGATTAATTGAATATGTTATTTTATAATTATTTTGTCTTTGTTGCAGAATTCTTTTGATGTGGATTTCGGAACTGGCCCAGATTCTGTTAGGAAAATAACAAATATTTGGATGGGTGAACTTTATCGAAATAATAGATCCAAAATGTTGAAACACTACAGGAAAATTGTTCATCAACCATGGGAGATGCGATTGGAACAATGTCCCAAAAAATTTCATGGAGAACCAGAGGATTGGGCATACTTGTGCACCTTATTTGAAAGCGAAAAGTTTAAGGTTATAGTTGTTGATTAAAGTGAACATAATCATATGAGGATTTCAAATGTTCTAATTTTTTTTTTATTAAATATGTTTCAGGCAAGGTCAGAAACGAATGCTGCAAATCGAGCTAAGTTGGAGGTTAATCATCGTGGAGGTTCAAGTCCTTTGTGCGTCATAGTTATGAAACTGTAAGTATTTTAAATTTTAAAGTTCTCATCATTCTGTCTTCAGCTTAATATTCATGCATGACCCATATTGGGGTGACAGACTTGCTGTGTTTTGATCTTATTCAATATCTTCAACTAGGGTGATGGTCCTAGACAAGTTAACCGCATAGAGCTCTACAAAAAAACACTCTGCAATGACAATGGTTGGAGTACTGGCGCTCAAAATATCTACGTATGTAACTTTTAAATTGATAACAAGATATATATTAAACAATAAATTTAGATATCTCTTTCACTTGTTGTCCTTTATTTTTTTAGTTAAAAATGATGCGACGCTTTAAGGAAATGAAAGAGGCGTTCCAACCAAGCGAAGGGGAGAGTGAAGCTATGACTGACATAGAGATTGCTGAGAGTGTCTGTGATGAGATTTTAGGAACAAGATCAGGATATATTCCAGGACATGGTCATGGACCAATGCAAAACTCAGGGGACAACTCAAATCTACTCAAGATGAACTGCAATCCGCACAATCTGATATTCAAGATTTAAGGAAGAACATGGAATTCTTTACACAAATTATTCAAAAGATTGCTCCTACAGAATATCAGTCAGTAATCGGAATGGTGAACACATCACCTCCTTCATTGTAGATGTAAGTATGTCAAATAGTACTGAATATTGCAAATTCTAATTTTTTTTTCATTTATTATAATTTATGATCTAATTCAATATGTGTTTTATGTTCACATGTATGTCTTTTGAGTTTTTTTTTTTTTTTGTCTTTTTACAGGTTATTGATACATCGATTACGAGAGATTACAAGTCTTCCCTTGATGACCACAAGAATCTTAGATTTTTGGAACTTTTTTTTCTATATTTCAAGACTAAATTGCAAACACTTGATCTTGAAAAATTATTTTTATTGATTGCAGTATTGTTTAATTTCTACATTAATATATTTTGTGATTGAGACATTGAAATTTATCTTATTACAAATTGTCTATAGTTAGTTATGGTAGATATTTTTTTTTTAATATTAATAATTTTACTATGGTTAAATAAGAAAATTTGTAGCTCATATTTATGATGAGCTAAAATATTTCAATGCTAATTTGCGATGAAAAGTAAATCTATATTGATAATATTTTGCGATGAATTGTGGTATGTGTATTGGTAATATTTGCAATAAAATACAGATTTCGCCACAAAATTTGGTAATGGAACTCGTGTTTTTATCGTTAACAATTGTGAGAAAACCCATGCTTTCATCGCTAACATTTTACAACGAAACACATATTTTCATTGCCAACATTTACAACAAAATCCATATTTCAATGCTTACATTTTGCGACTAAATTCATATTTTCATCGTTGATATTTTGTGGCTAAATTAATTTTTTCGACGCTAATCTTTTGACGATGAAACATATATTTTCATCGCTTTCATTTTGCAGCGGAACTCATATTTTCATCACTAACATTTTGCGACGGAACTCATATTTTCATCGCTAGCATCTTGCGATGAAACTAATATTTTTCATAGCCAACATTTTGCAGCGAAACTAATATTTTTGACGCTAACATCCTGCAACAAATTCTATATTTTTGTCGCTAACAATTTGCGGTGAAACTAACATTCCCATCGCTAACAATTTGTGGCGAAACTCATATTTTCGACGCTAATAGTTTGCGACAAAATTCATATTTTTCATAGCCAATATTTTGCAGCGAAACTATTATTTTTTACGCTAACAGTTTGCAACAAATTCTATATTTTCGTAGCTAACAATTTGCGGTGAAACTCATATTTCCGTCGCTAATAATTTGCGACAAAACTCATATTTTCATCGCTAACATTTGCGATAAAAATCTTATTTTCATCGCTAACATTTTGCAATGAAATCAATATTTTTATCGCTAGCATTTGCGATGAAAAGAAAATATTCATCGCAAATGGGTTAGCCACGAGTGCATTGCGACAAAGCTGGCGACAAAATAATTTCATCGCTAATCCGTGTTAGCGACGAAAATACTAGAATTTGCGACGAATTTTTTCGCAGCTATTTCCTCTTTTTCTTGTAGTGGCGACTGGGATTTAAATTGAAATGGTCGGGAATTTATCATAAAACGACGTCGTTTTTGGTTAGGTTGACCGGTCTCCGGCAATTTGGGACTAAATCGGCACAAATTGAAAATATACATACGGGACTAAATTGAAACATGTGATATATACGGGACCTTTTTAATAAAGGTGAAAAGTTACGGGACCATTTCGATTTAAATCCGGAATGCGACTTGACAAAGATATTAAGTTTGGCGGAGCCTTTATGAATGGACTGGATTATCATACTCTAAAGACACTCTAGCAAATTGGCTTAAGGAACCTCAACTTTGTATAAAAAAAATTCTGTCTGAAACTGTCTTGGGGAGGCAGATGTTTTCTTGCATGTACAATTTAAATCAAGTCTTTTGTTCAATCAAGAATTTTGTTTTTTCCAACAAAAAAAAAAAAAAAACGCTAGCTATTTCCAAGAATATATATAAAAAATAAGTGCCTTTTTTTGAGTGCTAAGAGTATACGGTCTATAATCTCCATCACTATTGAATTATGATTTAAAACACTCATCCCCAACCCACTTTTTACCCCATGCAGAAATAAGTACTATCTCCCTTCCCCACAATTTTTTCCAACTCGTTTTTTTAATTCCAACATCTACTAAGACTTTGCTTGATCTCAATAGTTTACAATTAAAAAAGAAGACAATTCAAATTTTGTGCCTAAGATCCAAACAATAAACTATAAGATCCAAACAATGGACATAAGTTATTAATAATACCTAAGATCTAAACAATAAACTATATATAAAAGCCCAAAAAATATTATTCTTATATTCATATATATATATAGGACCAAAATTAAAAAGTTGGTAAATTTTATTTCATATATTTTTATATCTAATTAATCATATATTTTAATATAAATCACGTAATATTTAAATTGATTTTTTTAAAGAATTAGTTTACATAAATAATAGGAGTACTAATTAATAAATTAATATATTTCGATAACAACAATTAATGTTGTGAACCGACCCCATGTGGTGTAAGCACTATATATATAATCCATCCAGTTACTAGGGTTTTTATCACTCGCCGTCATTTGGAAATCACGCGGTGATGGAGGCGAAAAAGAAAAAGAAAAAAAAGGCTGCTTCACAAGAATTCTCAAGTAATTTCTGGTTCCACCTTATACATTTATATTTTCAAGTGTGTTTTGATGCAACTATTTTCTTTGGATCATAGGTTTAACTGTTCCAGATCTGAAAAATATCTATTATTTTTTAGGCTTTTGATTTTTATCAGTTTTTCATCTCGGTACAACTGAGCCCCTTTGAACTTTAATGTGTTTTGCTAGAAATTTGATGTTACGTATTTTCTGGAATTTGTTTCATATTTATGATACCTGCTGCTTGAATATTAATAGACTTATTAATTAATGATTAAATAGTTGTAAACATCAAAACCAAAATTGATGCAGGTCCGTTTTTTAAACAGGCCATCGAGAGCATCTTTTCTTAGTGGGAAAAGTTTCTTTCCTTCCATTCTCTTAGTTAAAAATATAGGATTTTTTTTTCGGTTTTTCCTTTCATTCATATGATTGTTTCTTCATATTATTTTCTTGTACTCACTTTTGCCTCTCATTTTCTCTTTTAGTTGTGAATGGTTTGGGAAGAATAGGAAAAATGAAAATGGTGCAGGAACTCCCAACTCCGAGGTATCTTCTTCTACTTAAAATAGAGTTGTTGATTTATTTTTTGAAGCTAGTTGCATGAATGCATACATTGAAGTCTTTTACAATCCTCAATAATTCAATTGATATTTTATACTATATATTGCATGTAACATATTTATTGATGACGGTCTATTATTTTACCTGCATTAAAAGTATTGAATGGGAGATAGATTATGTATATTTAGAATTTCTTTTATAAGATACATTTATTTAATATCCATTTTTATTCCAAAAATCATTAGATGCACGTGTGACATTGGCGGCGATCGTCTTTTATGGCTTCGAGCATAGCTTCCAATCTCAAACTCTTTCACTCTAGCAAAGGTAATAAATATGTAGTATTCTCTTGATTCCTGATTTTTGATGACTCAATTGCATGTCTAATTCTCTATCATACTAACTGCAGGTGCTACTGGAGATCAAAATGCTCTATAAAAAACAGCATCTCCTATGATCATTACCGACCTCCTTGGATGTTTATATTGATTCGGAGGTCGTTACCATAATATTCACCTGTCTCACTCGCTCCACTATGGATCCACACATTCAGTTTCAGCTTTTTTTGCAATTGGAAAGTTACTGAACTGACGATGCATGGTGCTTTCCAGGTAGGATACTCTATTGAAGTGCGGTCAAACATAGCACTTTGGTGGTCAACATATGGTACAGAATGTGTGCATCTGCAGAGGTTAGCTATTCGGATTCTGAGCCAGACTTGTGATGGTGCTTCAAAACTTCAATTCAAGAGAAGCGTGGTGCAAACACTTCTCAATGTGGAAGAAGATCGAAATGTGTTTGCATTTTCTTGCAGCACTTTGCTGGTCAACATATAGTACAGAATGTGTGCATCTGCAGAGGTTAGCTGTTCGAAGTCTAAGCCAGAATTGTGATGGTGCTACAAAATTTCGGCTCAAGATGAGCGTGGTGGAAACACTTCTCAATGTGGAAGAAGATCGAAATGTGTTTGCATTTTCTTGTAGCACATTGGTGGTTAACATATGGTACAAAATGTGCGCATTTGCAGAGGTTAGCTGTTCGGAATCTGAGCCAGACTTGTGATGGTGCTTCAAAATTTCGGCTCAAGAGGAGCGTGGTGGAAACACTTCTCAATGTGGAAGAAGATCGAAATGTGTTTGCATTTTCTTGCAGCACTTTGGTGGTCAGCATATGGTATAGATGTGTGCATCTGCAGAGGTTAGTTGTTCGGATTCTGAGCCAGACTTGTGATGGTGCTTCAAAATTTTGGTTCAAGAGAAGTGTGGTGGAAACACTTCTCAATGTGGAAGAAGATTTAAATGTGTTTGCATTTTCTTGTAGCACTTTGGTGGTCAACATATGTTATAGAATGTGTGCATCTGCAGAGGTTAGTTGTTCGGATTTTGAGCCAGACTTATGATAGTGCTTAATTTCGGCTCAAGAGGAGCATGGTGGAAACACTTCTCAATTTGGAAGAAGATCGAAATGTGTTTGCATTTTCTTGCAGCACTTTGGTGGTCAACATATGGTACAGAATGTGTGCATCTGCAGAGGTTGGTTGTTCGAATTCTAAGCCAGACTTGAGATGGTGCTTTAAAATTTCGGCTCAAGAGGAGTGTGGTGGAAACACTTCTGAATGTGGAAGAAGATCGAAGGGAGCAACGATTAGTAGATATGGATTTTCTTCACCACAATATGCTACTTCAAAAATTTTGTGAGGTGCAACACTTTTACTTGGGTGAGATCATGAGCCTAGCTCACTCTATTTATTTTCTAAAGTAAAAGATAAAGACCTCAAGAATAAATTAGGTAACAAAACATACGATGCAGTTGTTGAAGTTTTTCAGTATAATACTAAAAGAAACGGTATGGAACTATGGAACTTTGAAGATAGGAAGGCAACTCATTGTGAGGAAACATGTTTTTTTAAGCTCATAACTTAGGGGGTTGTGTTTTAAGGGCAATAATTTTAAGGGTGTTAAGACGTAAGATAATATATTTTAAAATATATAAATATAGAACAATATGTTTTAAAATATGTAAACAAAAGACAATCGAGTCTGAATAAGTCCAAATTTGGCTGAAGTATCATGTGAGTTGCACGATTGTCCTACATTTATATATTCACGGACTTGTGAATATAGACACTATGTGTTGAAATATATGTAAATTTAGGACATTTTTGCAAATAATGTGATATTTCAACCCAACTTAGATTTATTCGGGGCTTTATTGTCCTATATTTGAAAATTTTAATACATATTTTCCTACATTCATAAGTCCGTAAAATTATTGTCATTCGGTCATTGTGAAGTCATTACAAAATTTAAGGCACTACTCCAGCGTGCGAGACAGATGAACTCAATGATATTTTTAAGTTTTTGACAAATGGATATATTCAAGAATCAATCAATCGGCACTCTTCTGATGGCATCGAAGATGATATCACTAAGACTATAGATAATATAGCTTAGACTTGTTAATTTAATCTTTTGAGGTTGTTGAACTTCATACAAAATAATATGTAACCTTTATTTTTGAACATCACTCTGAATTTTTTGTGCAATTGAATTGAATTGGTTGGTGACGAATTTATGAAACTGAATTAGGACCTAATAAAAATCAAACTTTTGTTTGATCTGCTCAAATAAATCATCCACATTGATGCACTGATTATTTAAAATAACATTGTTTAATTTCTATATTTCTATTCAACTACCATCCCATACTATTCCCAGTCACTCTCCCCTTTACCAAGTGACAAAATGAAAGCCTAAGAAATAATTCACATAAATAAAGACTCTAATTGTCGTTGGTCCTATTTTTATAAGCACTGAAAAGTAACTTTGTTTCCTTTTGTTCTATTGTTACCAAATAGATCAAGATCTTTTTTCTCTTATGTAGCGGAGGCATGTTGGGGCTAAGGGGTCATTTGGCCCCTCTGGCCCCACTTAATTTTTTTTATATATATTTATAATTTTTTTTAACATGTTGGGGCCAAGGAGGTTTTATATATAATTCTTTTTTCATGTAAATTTTTTTTTTTTTTTTCAAGTGAGGAAGAGGGAGCGAAAGAGAGAAAGATATAGGTATAATTCACATTTTAATAAGAATATTAAGTGTATTTGACTCGGTTAATATAAAGATATTTAGTTCAAATAATTTTTGGAAATATATAAAAAATTCGAAAATATATATAATTGCAGTATATTATAAATTGGGCTCCCCTCGGCGCAATTCCTGGCTCCGCCATTGGTAGTAACCATGTGATTAATTTTTCCTTTTATCATTTGTTCTCAATGTTTTTTTTCTTTTTTCTTCTGTGGTGTTAATCATATGATTGATTTTTTTTTTAATCCTTTGTCATACTTTTTGTTTCTCAATCTTTTTTATATTTTATTTTGGTGTATGATTGACGTGGTAATAATGGAAAATTTTAAAATGATTGGCGGTTCTGAAAAAATTTGTGTGTAAAAACTACCGAGATCGAGCAAAGTCTCAGTAGCTAGAAATCAATTTAAAATCGGGAAAACAATTTTTATATATTCTAGAAATAGAGTTATATGCATGCAAATATTCGTAACGCGCGGCGTGCCATACGGCTATTGGAGTATACAATAGTTGCCGTGAAATAATAAATAACAACACAATTAAGTATAAGTTAAGCAACTAAGTTAGGTTATTTTTTAAAGAGCAAAAAGGGAATGTATTAAAAATTATATCTTATACGCTCTTAAAGCATCTTATATGATGTTAGAATTTTATAAGATGTTTAAAAAATAAGTTTAGCCAAACGGGTCCTTAATTGTAAGACAATGCTCTCCTTACTTATTTTGAAAATACACTTTTACTCTCATAGTTGGTCCTACGGTTAGTTAACAATCTGTTGACCGACGGAGTCACTCAAACTCCAATTCAACGGAGTCGTAGTACACAAAAATTAGAAACTAGAGTTACCAAATTGACATGCAAACAATTAAGTTTTTATAAGTATTTGTATTAAAGTGTATTTTCATTTTTGAGAGACGATAAATTTTTTATTGATGTATTTTTTTATAGAGAAAGTATTATATATCTCTCAAAAAATGTAAAGTTAATATAAAGTAACTACATTTGTTGTTGAAAAATTCAAGTAAAAGTTTAGGTTTATTTATAAGGAATTTCAAAATTATCCATTATCCAAAAAAAAAAATTCAATCCATTATTATTTATTCCAAAAAAATTTACATTACTGTTTATTAATATTTATTAAAACAAATTCAATTTAACATTGGATATACAAAAAAGATTCAATCTATTATTATTTATTAATATTTATTCTAAAAAATTTAAATTATTATTTATTAATCTTTCTTCCAAATAGAAAATTCAATTTAACATTGGATATACTACATATTTATTTGATATTTCCAAAACCATTATAATTTATTAATATTTATTTCATAGATTCGTAGAGTTTATAGAAATATATTATATAGTTTTTTTTAAAAAAAAATTTCAATTCATTATAATTTGTTAATATTTATTTCAAAGATTCGTTACCCAATTTGCCAACAATTTTGGCTGAAAAATTTAATGGTTTCTAAATGTATGGCAACAATTTTTTGCGGGAAAATTCAATGGTTTCTAAATGTAGGCCGATTTCTGCTATTATATATACACATATAATGTGATGCATGGCTATAATTTCACAATTACTTTTTAAGTCATAGTAATATAGATTTCGAAAAACTCTATAATGACAATTTTATAAAAATAAAGTGAAAGAAACTAGCAACTCTGAATTCGTATTACACACAATACAAAAATAATTAATGTAAAGACCTCGCTAAAAACAACATTTTTTGTTTGCTTCACTCTAACACAACTCAACTCACTGCAATGGATTACGAATTCAAATCATATCCACAAGAGTTCCTGTAGCAATGAAAAAATCTAAGGAAATTATGACAATTTGAAAGAAGTTCAACAATAGCATAAGGAAATTAAGACAAATCTCATGAAATACTAGGAGAGAGAGATCTATCATACTCATTCATAAAAGTCACTTTGTAACATAAGGAAGAACATATCCGAACCTCGTAATCCGAAGAACAAAAGGACTGCTTAATAAAAGCACAAAATAGTTATTTTATAGGAGAAAGAAGGTATTACTTGGGAAAAAAGTAGTGTAACTCAAATATATTGTGAACTTGACGAAAATTGGAAATAAGATCAAATAAGATCTAAATAATATATTTAAAATAGAATATAGATACATAAATATTTGAACATGGATGGGAATAATGTATTTTTAGGATAGTAACTTAGGGGAGGTTGTGTTTTAAGGACCATAATTTTACGTGTTTGGAAATGTAAGACAATAATAATATATTTTAAAATTTATAACTATAGGACAATATATTTTACAATTTATAAATATAGGACAATATATTTTTAAAATCTATAAATGTAGAACAATCGATCCCGAATAAACCCAAATCGGGCTGAAATGTTAATATATTTAAAGATTTTAAAACATATTGTACAATATTATATATTTTAAAAGATATTATCCTACATTTTTAAGTCCATAAAATTATTGTCCTAAAAACACAACCCCCAAGTTATTATTCTAAAAAAATATTTTTCCCGAACATGGGAGATATGCCACACTTACCTAAATAATGTATAATACTGCATCTTTGTCCTTTTGCTAATTGATAAGCTCATTGCAACACTTAATAATTATATATATATATATACCTGGCTCTGGCTTCCTTAATTGTCTGGAGACACACTTTTTTCTCTACAATTTCATCATCATTAACCCCATCTTCTTCAGATTGCATATCAAATTTTTCCAATTTTGCAGTAGCTTTTATAGGCCTCTTTTTCCGCTTTCTTACTGAAATTTCTCAAGTTGCAAGTGATAATACCAGAATTGTCAATAACCTCATTCTCGGCAATCAATAGATTTGGGCTTGCAAGAAGCATGGGCCCGAAGGAAAAATGGAAGGATCCAGTGATTCATCTTGCTGAGAAATTAAGAAAATAAAATTAGGCGCAAGTTATTAGCACCCCCTCTTTTAGGAAACACACCATCCAGATGAGTTCACCACCTCACAGGATTACTACAGTCCTCCTACTCTTCCTAAACTACCCTTCCTCCCTCTTAACCATTCCTTCACTAGAAAAACGTCCATACACCTCCACCGGTGCAGTTCATGAATTTTTTTTTTGTGCAAAATCGCGCCACCACCACGCATCACCGCTTCGCCGATCGCTGCGTGCTAGTCCGATATAGTGAAGGGGCTTGATAATATTTCATTCCTTGAAATCCAGTGAATACTAGAGCCAGTAAAACGTTGTCGCCCAATGCAACAAACTCGTGCTTCTTTCCATTTTTTCATTTGAAGATATACCCTTCGCTTGTTGTCTCGTCCTAACGTTGCGCCCACCGCCGCATGCCAGCAGTTTTTCGATCTGAAAACTTTTGTTCGTGTTTTTTTTAAACTTTTTTCGAATTATTTTGCCGAAATTTATGGTATTTTTCGAAAAAATTTACTTATTTTTGTTATATTCTTCAAAATTTTGATTTTTTTCAAATTTTTAGACCGAAACTTGGGGGCAATAACTATGGGGTACAATCCTGAATCAAAAATAGCTATTAGGTACAAAAGTTGGATTTGATAATTGATTGATACACAAATTAATGCAAATTTTTCTAATTTACCCTTACTTTTGACTTCATGTTTTTGGCCGTGTAAAAAAATGAACCCATGTGCAAAAAGGAGTAAAATTCAGTTTTGGTCTCACAGAACACGATACTTCACGGTTTTGGTCCCAAGATTATTCAAAAGTGATCCCGCAGCGAAATTTTTTACACTTTTGGTCCCGCAACTGGGATTTCCGTCAAGTTCTGACGGAAAGTTGCGCGTCCCGTTAACTCGCCCGTCAGTTAATTAAAAAAAATGTCAAATAATACACAAAATTGAAGCTTCGTCGAAACAACACATTTCCCCAAAACCAAATCAGATTTATACACACCATTTCCTCAATCAAATCTGAACTTTAAGTCCAAGAGTCACAAATTGAGTATTATAAATCCTAACCCCCCAATTGAGATGAACAATCTTACCCCCACCCAAATCGCGACCGAGAAATGTCAAACTCCGGTGGAAGCCGATGTCCGGTGAAATGCCACTGCAACAAGGATGCGATAGTCGTCAAAAGTAGGAAGGAAAGAAATGTTGGGCGTCGCTTCTTCGGTTGTGCAGAGTATCCCGTAAGTATATCTAACTCGTGAATGTGAATGTGTGTGGTGGTCGAAAATTGGTCGTTTCTGTTTCGAATAAATGAACAATATGAGTTTCTGTTTCTATAGAAGCCGATGTCCGGTCGAATTGGTCGTTTATGTTTCGAATTTGTTAAAACCCAAGGATGAGCTAATCAAATTGGTCGTTTCTGTTTCGAATTTATCGTTTCTGTTTCGAATTTGTAATGAATAAACTAGCTTGATTTTCTTTCCTAGGTCAATCGTTTGGTTTTGTTTAGTTTGGAGAAAGAAGAAGGCTTTAAAATTGAGTTTTGTGGGTAATTGAGTTTGATTATGTTACTTGATCCTGATCTTGACTTAGCTGCTGAATTAAACTGTGGAAGCAGACCCTTTTTGTTATCAACTTGCCGTATAATCATAAAAAAAATCATAGAATGCATGCATCAATACATTTAAAACTAAAAGTTTTAGAAAGATTTACAAATAACTTGTTCACTCCTTGCACAAACAACAAAGAGGTTATAATATCCTTCTATCTATGTTTACAAGAGCTTATAGGATTAGAACTAAATTTATAAGAAATAACTTTAGTAAGAGCATATATGAAATTAACTCCTCTTTGAAAGAAATGATACTAAATTGATAAGCCATTATTCAGTTTCAGCATATGAGCATATATGAAATTAATTAACTCCTCTTTGGTTCAGTTTCAGCATATTGTACTTTTTCTCCTAGTAAACAGTTATATTTATGATGTTGTTTTGACAGATTACATGAAACATCACATGCCCCATTGTGTGAGAGAGCTAGATACATTAGTTTTGTTTTGACAGATCACTCCTTGCACATTAGTTTTGTTTTGACTGGTCTTTTTATTCCAGAAACATGAGCTTAGAATCAGTTTTGTTTTGAGGAAGATTACTCTTCTATTTATGATGTTGTTTTGACAGATTACATGAAACATCACATGCCCCATTGTGTGAGAGAGCTAGAGACATTAGTTTTGTTTTGACAGATCACTCCTTGCACATTAGTATTGTTTTGACTGGTCTTTTTCTTCCAGAAACATGAGTTTAGAATCAGTTTTGTTTTCACAGATTACTCTTCTATTTATGATGTTGTTGATATCTAAAATGTGGTTAATTTATTTGAAATGTAGAGGTCTGGGTATTGCAATTTTTTCCAATGGATTGATGCCCCATTGTGTGAGAGAGCTAGAGACATTATTCCGGGCCTTTTGAGGAAGATGAATGATTAGAGATATGAGCTAGAAAATGCTCACAAGATAACTGAAAAACTTGAGGAAATGGTATCTGTTTTGGATCGTGTGAATGGGAGATTGCAGGAAGAAAACAAAGTCTTGAAGAATGACAAAAGAACTGGAGGGGTGAACATTAATGTCATTGTAAAGTTCTGTGTTAAGGTGCCTATTGTGGTATATCTCTGTTTTGCATTGGCTAAGGTTTGGTACTTTCTATTTGGTGAAGGAGTGCAGAAGAACATCGGAAACTTGATGTTGGAGTGATTGATGGTGACATGAAGTTAGTTTTTGTGCAGATGGTAGTGTTTATGCAAATGTTTTTGGGCAGACTCTTGTTTTTGTGCAAATGTAGGCTCTTTTTGTGAATATGTAGGCTCTTTTTGTGAATATGTAGGCTCTTTTTGTGCAAATGTAGGTTGTTTCTGGATTAATTTGACCAGAAATGAATGCTAAAATGCTTGTTTCAAATGTAATTGCTTGTAAAACAAGGTATGAATGCAAAAACTTGCAAAATTTTGAGAGAAAAATGGTAAAAAATCCGTATGGGGCCAAAAGTGTTACCTCACGCGCCCCTGTTGACATTTAAACCTATGGGACCAAAAGTGTTAAGGGAAACTTAACAGAAAAAACTTATGGGACCAAAATGATACAAAATTGGGACCAAAAGCCCCAAACACGACAACCAAATCAAAAAAATTCGACATAAAATTGCTTAATCTGAACCCTTTATCTTGCGTCCACTCTTCTTTCCTCTCAAAGCTTCAAAGAAAAACAACCAAAAGAGATAGGGAAATCCAGATCAGGTACTGCTAATTATACCAACCAAAAACCAATCCGCCGCCGCCACTGCCCCCACAACCACCGACCAAAAACATATCCATCGTCGTCGCCGCCATAAACACCGTCTATTCCGATGAAATCGGCCTTGGTGAAGACAAATGAAGACACAACGGTGCATCGATCGAGATTCCGTTGCCTTATCTGGCGTCTTGCCGGAGGAGACGCCGATTTAGTATCGCCTAATACTGTTTGTAGAGAGAATAAAGAAAGATTCTAGAGAGAGAGTGTGTGCAGAGATAAATAATGGGAATGATGGTGTGAATGTGTCTTTACGTGATGTTGATGTTGGTGAGAGAGTGGATTTCAAATTAAAGTTACTTTGAAATTGATTAAAAGGGCAAGTGAGACATTTTGCATCATTTTTTAAATCGGCTAAAATGTTTTGTACCCCATAGCAACTACACATCAATTTTTTGTACCCCCATAACAATTACCTCGAAACTTGTAACTTTTTCCGATTTACTTTTTTGAATTTGTGGCTATTTTTCGGAACTGGTTCTCCGAATATTTCAAACTTTTTTTTTGTTCAATTCTGGTTCTTATTTATTTTTATTTTTTCAATGTTGAGGTTATTTTTGCATCCGATTCAATATAAAATGTTCCTCTTGATGTTGTTTTTGTTATTTTGGCTTGTGATTCGAATCTAATTAATCTAATTTGTTGGGAAATTTATTAAGTTTTAATAAAAGTTCCAAAACAGATTTAATAGGATCAGTCAGAAAATGTTAGCTGACTAATGATTTAGCTTGAGAACTAAGTTGACCAGTTGATAATAATTGTATAGAACAACTGATGTAAAGATAGAATGGATCACACATTGAGGGGGAACTCAATGTATGTCTTGAAGATTAGAAGTAAAAATCAGAAGTGAAGATCAGAAGATCAGAACCTATCTGAAGCTATGAAGAATACATCAAGACTGAAGACCAGATCAAAGTACATCAGATGAAGTCAATAAGTTGAGCTAAGACAACTTACAGATAAGGACTTCAAGTAGGGCAGATCAGGTTATCCGATCTGTTCAGTTCCTAAAGGTTTAACTTGAGAAGTTACAACCTACTATCAAGACCAGTACTATTAGTACTTGCTAGCCAATGAGAGATTGACTTGATAGGAGTCAGGGTTGGAGTCTTAAAAGTTCAACGGCTAGAAAGGACAAAGTTGTACGCTTTCGGCCATGCAGGCTCTGGTGAAGATCATATCAACTCTGCAAACCTACCTTAAATAGACCGAAATTCGAATTGCTCTCCAACGGCTAGTTCGATTTTGTGCCTATAAATAAAGGATCAAACCTTCTTAGTAAGGTTACGGAAATTATCTACAAGCAAAAACTCTCAAGATTTCCGCACGAAGAACACACTCTCAAGATTAATTCTTAAAGTGTTCATCCCTTAGTTCTTAGCAAGAATACTCATCCTCTGGCTTTAGGCTACTTAGAAGATAGGATAGTATTCCAGTTGGAACAAAATAAATCTTATACCCAAACATTGTTAGGTTAAGTTTGTTATAGCAGGATTTCTATCTAGGGTCTCTAGATTAGATTTCTGGGATTGGTTGAGTGAGAACTCGTTAAATATTTATTGGTTGTATTGTGTTGGACTAACACATTAAACTAAGTCCAGTTGGTTAAGTTGGTGGCCCTGCTGATAGGGAAGAGTGGAAGTAGGACAAGTTGTCCGAACCACTATAAATCGGTGTGCCTTTAATCTGCTTTACACATACTTGAACACTACTCTTGTTATCTGCATGCATATTCTGTACCAGGATCAGACTAGCATCAAGCTACTGATCTGATCAGCTTAACACTTTAGTTATCTGACTCAAACCAGATTGGTCAGAATCTTTAGTTGAGTAAAACTGGTTTTCACACGGATTAACTAATCTTCCGCACCATCAGTTAAATTGATAGACGCCGAACTGATCTGCCTGTCAAATCAGTAAGTCGGATATCAGTACAAACTGATCCACTTCGCACTCTGATCAGACATACGTGCAAATCACATCTGATCCACGAAAAGTTTTTGAAGTCTATTCACCCCTCCCCTCTAGACTTCAACCCTCACTGAAACCCGTTCGGGACCTACAAGTGGTATCAGAGCAGTGGTTCTTCCGACCACTGGCTTTGAATATCATTGGTTCTTGAGGAAGAACCTTTGTGGTCACTTGAACTGATCTTTGAAAACCGTTTTCAAAACTCATATTCTTCCTAAATCACCACAAGCATGGATAACACTTCAGGTATGCATCATAATTTACCCATGTTTTCTGTTGATTAGTATGCAGATTGGTCCATAGACATGAGAGATCATCTGGGAGTGATCAGTAACAGAATGGATGAGATTCTTGAGATAGGACCGATTATCATCTATCACTTTAACCCAGCTGAAGCAGGACGAGATCCTACTCAACCAGTTGGAGCAAGAATCAGAAAGAGTCCCTCTCTGATGGATGCAGATGAGAGGAAATTGTCTAATCTGGATACTATTGCTAGACACCTCATCATGAAAACTATGGATGCTACTACAAGAGAGAAAGTGAAGTACATGAAGACAGCTAAGGAAGTCTGGGATACGCTTGCTGAAATCTGCAGAGGAAATGAACAGATCAAAGACAGCAGACTGCAAGCTGAGCTAGTTGTATTTGAGAAACTTAAGATGCTGCCGAATGAAACAGTTGATCAATTTGATGGAAGGATCACACGAGGAGTCAATCGACTTCGTGATCTTGGACGAGTAATGTCAAACAAGGATATCAACTACAAGATTCTCAGATCGTTGACTAACAAATGGGATACCAAGGTGACCGTGATTAAGGACTGTTAAGATATTGCTACCATGAAGTCAAATGATCTAATCTTCAGTTTGAAAGCCCATGAGTTCGACCTGATAGAGAGAGGACAAGGATCAGATGATGTCCCTGCTGAAGCTGCTACATTCCAGGCAACTAGCAGCAGTTCACGAATCGTGGAACCAGTTGGAAACATCATCAGCCAGGCCGAACAGATTGCACTCCTAACAAGGAAACTTGAACTAACAAATGTTCAGATGGGCAAGTACAGAAAGTTCTATGATGACTATCGACGAAGCAGAGGAAGAGATCGAAGATCTTCTGACAGATCACAAGAGAGATATCGTTCTTCAGATGATAGGGACAACAGAAGAGATGACCGAAAAGATGATCGGAGAGAGGATCGTAGAGAGAGCAGACGAGATGAAATATCAGATAAGAGAGGTTCTGATTACAGACAAAATGGAAAGTCTCCTGACAGATCATACCGAAGAAATGATTCACCGAATAGAGGAAATTCTGGAGATTCAGGGGTTTGCTACAACTGTCAGAAACCAGGTCACTACAGTCCCGATTACCCCGATTTGACTCCCAAAGAAAGAGAAGAGAAACGGAACAGAAGAGAACAAAGGTACCGAGACAGAAAAGCCATGGTTGCAGACACATTTGGAATTGACGATTCTTATCTGCCATCAGATGACTCTGGATATTCATCTGTTGAAGATTTCTGTCTGATTACCACAACTGACGATGTCGATGATTTGAACTTCTCATCTGATGACGACATCTGTCTGATGGCCAGAGAAACTGACCAGTCTGAGGTAATCTCTAAACCTTCTGTGGGTTCTTGTTCTACACCTGTTGTGCTTAGCACATCTGCTGGAGAGATTAACCTGCAGGTCTACAATGATCAATTGCTTGATTATCTCTCTAATGCAATAGATACTTATACACGAGTGGAAGTTGAGAACGATAACCTAAGGGCTGAGAATATTCGGCTTGTCAAGGATATTGAAGCTAGTAAAGCAACTGAACTAAGATCAGCTGAAACTGTTCAGAAGGTGACTAAAGAACTAGAGGTTCTGAAAATCAGTACTACTGATCAGGAAAAGCTGATTAAGGAACAGTTGGCTTTTAATGAAAGACAAGCTGGAGAACTCAAAGTCCTTCAGGCTAAGTTTGATGAACTCTTCCGACTGCATGAGAATCTAAAAATATCTGAGGACAATTTGCGTAAGAAAATAGAGGTTTTCATGAAATCTTCTAAGACTGTTCAAGATCTGAACAACTATTTTCGTACGCCAATTGACAAGAAGGGAATTGGGTATGAGAACCTTCTGGATCCTCAAAGGCCCCGTCTGGTTCACATTAGAAAAGTGTAACCAAACGAGTTTCTGATCAAGATACACGAAAAGCCAAATCTGTATCAGATAAAGGAAAAGGACCAGCTGACCAGGCAAGGCAAGTGCCAGATCAGAAAGGGAACATAAATGGGCCCCAACTTATCAGACACCAGCCGAGGAATCAACAGAAGAATCTTGTTCTTCTTTAGAGACCTCGACCAAATCGATGAGAGTAGGCCTCGATCCGACCATCTCGTAAGGACAAGATCGTCCAAGTCAACTCAATCCAAAGTTTGCCTCGACAAGCAAGCTAATGGTAAACTGCTAAGACCATCTATGCCAAAAAAATATGAATCTTTTAATGGTAGCAGTTGTACCTACCCTTACAATCAGAAACCTAGGGCTGCTGCACCTGAGCCCCACTGGATTAAAAGAAGACAAGTTTCAATGAAAAATCTAAAGTTTTTTGATTTGTCCAAAGCTCACACTAATAATCATACTGATCAGATTGAATATGAAGAAATGTATGATTATGTAGATGTTTATGGGAGACAAATCAAGCCTTCTGTGTTCAACAAAGGTGCCAGATTTGTTTGGATCCCGAAAGGTACTTCTAACCCCCCCAGGACCCAATTCTACTGGGGTACCTAAAATCTGATTTGTTCGCAGGCTCTAGTGGGACTGACTAATAAAGGAGGTGTACAAGCAACTATCTGGTACATAGATAGTGGATGTTCAAGGCACATGACTGGAAGTCAACATCTCCTCAGCAACTACATTGAGAAACCAGGCCCACGAGTTCTCTTTGTAGATGACAACTTTGGTTTCACCAGAGGAGTTGGAACCTTAGTGAACGATGATGTACATGTGTTTCATACGTTGATGGCTTAAGGCACAACCTGTTATTTGTATCACAGTTCTACGACAACGGATTCAGTGTTGAGTTCTCATCAGATCAATGCACAATCAGAAATCGAGTGACTCAACAGATTTTGCTAACTGGCTCCAGAAAAGGAAGGATTTATACAGCAGATTGGGACAGTTGTCCAAGAAATGCATGCTTGATTGTTAAGAGTTCAAAGACCTCCAGTTGGCTCTGGCACAAGAGAATGAGTCATCTGAACTTCAAAACTCTTAACAAGATAGCAAGGATGTCCTTGGTTGAGGTCTCCCGAATGAAGTATTCTCTAAGGATCAGACATGTATCGCATGTCAGAAGGGAAAACAAGTAAAAGCTTCATTCAAAGGGATACCTTCTCCTCCATCCAGCAGAGTATTGCAACTGCTCCATATGAATCTATTTGGACCAGTTACGCTATCTATCTTGCTTTACACATCTGCACTCAACTTGTTATCTACATGCATATTCTGTACCAGGATTAGACTAGCATCAATCTACTGATCTGATCAGATTAACACTTTATTTATCTGATTCAAACTAGATTGGTCAGAATCTTTTGTTGAGTAAAACTGGTTTTCACACGGGGTTAACTAATCTTCCGCACCATCAGTTAAACTGATAGACGCCAAACTGATCTGCCTGTAAGATCAGTAAGTCGGATATCAGTCCAAACTGATCCACTTCGCACTCTGATCAGATAAACGTGCAAATCACATCTGATCCACGAAAAGTTTTTGAAGTCTATTCACCCCTCCCCTCCAGACTTCAACCCTCACTGAAACCCGTTCGGGACCTACAGCCTAAAAACCTGATGTTCCAGTTTTGTCACCCCTCCCTAAGTCAGTATCCTAAAAAAAATGTCTACAGGTGTCGTTGCCTAAGGGTCGGCGGGTCATATTTCTGCGAAAATGACCCAAGTAGAGGGAATGCGGTGGGCTTGGTTTGAATTCTTGGAAACTATGTTTTAAAAAGCGGGATGACACAACCAATCGATTCAAAGCTGTTGCGAGTCGTTTTATATGGAGAATATTATGTGGCTAATTCGATGACAACTCACAAACAAAATATGTACGTGTAAAATATACTGTAAATAACAGGAATTTGTTGACCCAGTTCGTCAAGAAATGACTACTCTGGGGCGTTCCAAGCCAGGGATGTAGTATTGCGAGTTTTACATGTACAATACATGATGCATCTCATGAAGATGAATCGCTATAAATGAAGATGATTTGGAGAGTAAGTATATGAGTGCTAGGGATTTTTGTGAGCTCTGGAATTTTTCTGAACCTCCCCACTCTGGAAATTTTTTGTGAACCTGTCTCTTGTTCTTTTTTCTTCTATTTATAGTACTTTGACAAACATGAGCTGGAGACTTCGGGTCTTGCAAGAACTCATGTGATGCTGCCACGTTTCCAACTTCCTGGTTGATCTTTGCATTTGCTTGTCTATAAGGCACTCTTTTAATCGTCCAAATCAATCTTTTGCTCGACTGATCGCCTTGTTCGCCCCTTCGGACATATCAATTTTATACAGGAAAAGTTTCCTCATCGAGCATGTCTGAGTCCTCAGGTTATCTGAGTCCTTCAGGCTTACTGAGTTCAGCTCTTCTGAATTCGGACATCCTGACCCTCAGGTCACTTGACTTAGGCTATCTGATTTCTTTTTGTCTGATCTGATCAGTTCGACTGATCAGATCAACATATCTTCAGGATTATCTCAGGATAACACCAGGTCATTATGTCAGATTTTGGCGAGCTGCAAGCGTATTTGCTCGTTTGGTGAGCAGTGGGCTAGCGAACAAACGTGTTCGATCGGCGAGCGGTGAGCCGACGAGCCGCCGAACAAATGATGCTTGCTCGGCGAGCTAGCAAACAAAACTCACTTTAGTCGGCGAGCATGCTCGCTTGGTTGACAAGTGGCGAGCTGGCGAACAAACTTGTTTGGTCGGCAAGCGGCGAGCACACTTGTCCATCGGGCACGATTAATTTGATAGTTGATTAATACACGTGTCCCTTCCACGTGTTCGATAAAATTGAATAATTATATCGAACACAACAATACCCCCCAGCCGGGTCGCTTTGTATTCATCATGGGGGCCCGGCTGTTATAATTTGATTTGGCCGTACTGAGCGTCGTTTCGTCTTCAGTGCCGAATTTTCAAAATTAAAATCCGGTATCTATAAATACCTTATTTTACCGCCTCAATCTCTTTTCCTTCTTTTCATCTTCTTGTCTTTGTCTTCATACTCTTTTTCGTCTGAAACTTCCGGCAAGGGATTTTATTCAGGTAACTATTGTATACTCTTTTTAATTCCGATTATGGCTTCTCGTTCAAATTCTTCTGCTTCAATAGAATCGGACCACCATAGTTTCTCCTCCCCCTCATTCTGTACAATCCCCCGTAGCGACGCTAACGCTTCAGAGATGAATGTCTCGGGTTCAAGGTCTCGTTGGCAAGTTCGGCAGCCGTTTGCCGTTCTTTCCTCCGATTCCGATGATGCCCTAAATGAATTAGATAGGGATTTAGCCCGTACTGATTTTTTGGATGATTTGAGTGAGGATTCTTTTCCCCAACCCCAAATTAGGTCTAGGTTGTAAATAGGGAGGATGATAATGTGAGGGAGGAAACCCTGATGGCTGAGAACGTTGATGAGTCAAACAGAGGATTCGATGGCGAGCAAAACACAGAGCTCGATATCCCTGTTGGTCTTCCTCATAGACCAACATATAGCGAGTATAATGCTCGTTATAATTTTGATTGGCCCGAACAACCTCATAGGACTAGGGTTGAGAATGAGTACCCGACGAGCAAAATTGCGAGCATAATTGATGTTGATATGCTCGCTCAGCTGTATAGGAATTATGAAACCCCGAAAGATGTGTTTTTCTGGGCGCCGAGTCCCGATGAGCGAGCAGATCAACCTCTTGAGGGTTGTGTTGCTGTGAATTTAGACACGATGGAAGCGGGCCTTCGATTCCCACTCCATCCGGCTATCACTCATTTGCTCGTAGAATGGAACATTACCATCACGCAGCTGAAGCCGAATGGGTGGCACATGATTATGAGCTTCTTGACTTTGTTCGGTAAAACGAAGCCCGTATATTATCCTACAGCAGCTGAACTCGCACGACTAGTGCATTTGACCCGTTCGAAGGGCGAACATGGATGGCTATTCATGCAGGCAAATGCTAAGTGCAAGGTCATTGAGGATGTGCCGAACAAAATTAGTGATTGGAAGGAAAAATTCTAGTTCGTTGGGGGCGATTGGAAGAGCCCAGCTTCTGGAAGCGAACCAGATGCTCGCTTAGATATCCCCACAGATTTTGGGGTTTGCCGAAGTAAGTATTTTTGTGTGTTTTGCTCTTCAGCTTGAACTGATTTTAACTTATTCTCAATTTCAGGAATTCCAGCTGCGACGGACAAGGAGACCAACGACGGCTATTTTAGCAGCATCTGGAAAATCGATCTCGAGCCTCGCTCAGAAAGATCTGTGAAGACTTTGAATACCGCCGATCAAAGGAAGAAATGAGGCTTGTACGTGCCCCCTCACCATCTTGTTGTTGTTAATCCCGCTGGTAAGGATTGTTTTTTACATTTTCATATGTGTTGTACTCTTTGTTCGCAACTTCTCTTTCTTTTATAATGAACTATTTTGTCTATAGCTTTCCCTACCGTCACTGTTGCCGTGAGTACATCCGAGCATACTGAAATGGCTCGAACAAAAAGACCTCAGAGCTTGCTCGAATTCAAGCTGAGCGGGATGCTCAGCGAGCAAATCGAGGGGAGGGGAGCAGGGTGAGAAAGGCGAGCCGAGCGGTTACATCTGAACCTGGGGAGTCGAGTCGACCAAAGAGGACAACTCGTTCGGCCGAGCAGGGGGCGAGCAAACAGGCTCCGTTGCCAAAAAGACCAAGGAGGGAACCTGACGAGCAGGGGGTAAGCGACTAGGCTCAGACGAGCATCGATACTGTTGGGGAGACCCCTACTGCCGAAGTGATCAAAATGGCCACCTTCGTGGTCGGTCCGGTCACGGAAATAGTCAAAATGGAGGTCGGTACATCTTCTCCACCTCCTGCAGGACCCCGAACTTGGACCCCTTTGAACCCTCAGCTCCGGTCCCCTGAGGATAAATCATTTTTAGGATGGGACCCGGCTCGGGCGAATAGGTACGTTTGTTCATTTTATTGGAGTATTTCTTTTTTCATTGATTTTGGTCGCTTTGTCATGTTTGTTTGCTCGGGTGTACATGCAGGTTGAGCAGATTGGCGCCTTTGATGCCAGAATTGAAAAATTACTACTGCTCACCAAGTGTTCGCAAAGTTCCTGGCATTCCCGAGCATGTTCAGAAGGCATGCGAGACCCCCATACTAGCATGGACTACTGAGCTTGAAGAGGCCACCAAGGGTCCAACACCTTTGGAAACCATCGACTTGGCCTGGTACATCAGGGCCAATCTTTGGTTCTCCTTGAGAAAGTTTATGCTGAGTCCTCCAATCTTCATGTCAATTACTTGGCTCTCATCAGAAGTTTTGAAGAAAAGGTGAATGAGCTGGGCAAAACTCAGGATGAAGTGAAGTTGGCTCAGGGACAGGTATCTTCAGCTCAAGCAGAGGCTTGCAAGGCTCAAGAGGATGCTCGCCAAGCTCGGGAAGATGCTCGCCAGGCGAGGGAGGAGCTAGGCCTTGCTCAGGGAGGAGGTGGTCGGCATAAGAAGAGTTCAGAATGAAATGAATGTCGAGCTTCGTAAACTCCGAACTGACATCGAGGTCATGGAATGCGAGAAGAATTTGCTCGGCCAACAACTCATCATTGCTGAAGAGACCAACACTCGTTTGAGTCTCGAAAATTCAAGGTTGCACAGCGAGGAGTATGTGGATTCCATGTCGAACTTCTCTTACATATGTGCGTTTGCCGATGCCATTCGTTCTGCTCGACACACGCTTACTGCCGAACAAATTTCCCCGCTCATATCTCATTTTCAGAAGTACCTGATCGACAACCCGCCGGATCGCAACCTTCCGATATCTGATCTGAGTGATGTGTGCGACTTCTCCAATCTTCCTGAAGGGATCGAGATTAATGATCATATATTGGACGAGGAAGATGGCTCGGATGCGGACATTGTTGATCAGGTGCAGAACGAACAAAGGAAACCTCCCGAAGTCGAGCAAAATGTGCTATCTGGCGAGCAGAGTAGGCCTGAAAATGTTGGAGGAGTTGTTCGTGAAGGGGCCGAGCAAATGGGGCATGATTTGTTCGATACTTCGCTTCCGTCCACCCCCAACAACGAATTTGTTCCTTAGTGTGATTTTTGCTTTGCTGAACAATTGTTGTGTAATTTTTGTCTTCTTCTTTCTTGCTCGAACAATTTCTTTTGAACTTGTGTAATTTTTTGCCTTCTTCTCTCTTGTTCGAACAACTTAGAAATTGAATGGTTGAATTTGCTTATTGAACAATTTCCTCTAACCTGATTGCTGAGGATGAATGTTGTTGTTGATGAATGACTGATACTTGTGTTGCTTGATGTTTGCCTTGCTTTCTAGCCTATGCCTCTTTTCTTCTGAATGAATTCGGACATTGTTTTTGTCTATGTTCCCTCCTGACTTCTTTCGTTTTTGATTGTCTTATTGAGGTGCAATCGGTTGATCGTCTTATTTAGCTGCGACCATATGGGTTAACTTTATGCAACCCCCACTTTCTTGGTTCGTGATCGTCTTATTTAGGCGCGATCACTTAGTACTCAGGCCGTCTTATTTAGGTGCGACCCCGCACTCATCACTCGCTTTTGCTACGGGTATCTGTAAGTACGAGTCGTCTTTTGCTACTGCGTACCCATTACTCGCTTTTTGCTGGGGGTATCAGAGTACGAACTGGTTCGTCAGGTGAACATAAACTTTGGCTCGTTCATCTTTGTTCGGGTCGTCCGGCTTAGGTGCGACCTCTGATAGGCTTCAACTAGAAAATCTTAACAAACAAAAATGTTTTTGCAACACGTTGTATTCTATTACAACCTTTACATTTGAAGAAGACTGTCTATTACACATTACTATAGACATCAGACTATGGTTTTGAATTTAAACCTTGTCTTGAATAGACATGAGCTGGCCTCATCTCATCCGTGGAATTGATGTTGACAAGCACGAGGCGGATCAGCCTGTCTACCCTTCTTTAAGTAACATGCTCAAGCAGCAGCAGCATAAGCGTTTGTCCTTCCTGGACAAGTTGTGATTATGCGGGCAGCTGCGGACATGAGCATGTGGCGAGCAGGCGCGAGCAAAATCCTCTGCTCGCACCATTTTGTCCCCTTCAGTAGATGCCTGAGCATCAGCATCCGCATGTTGTTTCGAGCGGATACCACGACATCCCTCCCCTTCGGAGGAGATTTTGGGGATGCGTAGGGGACTAGTGATTTACTACTGCATAAGCAGTGAGTAACGTGGAGTGGCAACCATGACTCTGCCAAGCATCTTGAGTCCGTAACGAGCGCCAACCTGTGCTCGGAGTGTCTCATGGGGTATAAAGCTCGTACTAGGACAAGTGCTAGGACAGATGCTCGATTCAGCAGAATGATAGCCGAATCGAGTGCTGGATTCTTGGTCTGGAGGCATACTGAACAAACTTTCTTCCGATAACTGTAGTATTTTTTTTCTTTTTATCTGTTTTTCTCTACTTTCTTCAGCTATCAATATGCCTATTTATACTACTATCCCAAGCTGGTGCTGGCATAGCTAGTTGGTTCTGGCATTCTTGCTTTAACTCCTCCTTTTGACATTTGTCCGCTTTGAATCTACTTTTGACATCTGTCCGGTTTTTTGCCAGTTCTTATTCAAGGATTGACACGTTCCTTTTTTGGTTGCCACCACTTCTCAACTTGTTTTGACACGTATCTTCTATCTTTCAATAGCGCTGGCCAAAATTTTTTCTAGAAGATTTGTGTCGAACACGGTGTGTTCTTCCTTCATGATTGTCCTGCTCGTCTTAGCTGAATGACTGTTTATGGTCGGCCATTTGTGCTCGTTTCAGCTGTGTGGCTGATTATGTTCAGCCAACTGTGCTCGTTTCAGCTGTGTGGCTGATTATGTTTGGCCAGTTGTGCTCGTCGTTACTGATAATATTTTTTCAGATTTGATGCATTCCACGAGTAGGACAAGGGGACTCCATTCAGGTTTTCCAAATCATACGCCCCATTTAACAAACGTTCTGTAACTATGAATGGACCTTCCCATGCTCGGCCGAACACACCACCTGATACCCCCCGTTGCTCGTCTTAAAACCAGCTCGCCCACATTTAACCTGCGTGTTCGGACATTGGAGTTATAGAACTTTTCTGATCTCTTTTTGTACATGGCGTTCTTGAAATCAGCCTCCGTCCTTTTTTCTTCTAACAGGTCTGCACTCAGGGCGAGCGCCTGGTCATTGATGTGCTCTCCAAAAGTCATTGTCCGATGACTCGGAATCTTCATTTCTGTGGGTATAATAGCTTCCGCACCAAATGTCAGGGCAAACGGGGTTTCCGCAGTTGATGTTCTGAAAGTAGTTCGATAGGCCCATAATATTTCGGGCAACTCTTCAGCCCATCCTCCCCCCTTGGAATTATCAAGTCTGGCCTTGAGGGTATGCTTGATAATTTTATTAACGGCTTCAACTTGTCCGTTTGACTGGGGATAATACGGAGTTGAGTAATGTTTTTTTATGCCCCAGCGAGCACAATTTTGTCGGAATTCACTTCCATCGAACTGTTTGCCATTATCCGTTACCAATGATTGGGGAAGCCCAAAATGACAAATGATATTTTTCCAAACAAAGTTCCACATTCTTTGTTCGGTGGCTTTAACAATAGCTTCGGCTTCCGCCCATTTAGTATAGTAATCAACGGCAACCACAACATATTTTACTCCCGATGTGCCAGTAGGAAATGGGCCAATCAAATCGATTCCCCATTTAGCAAATGGCCATGGGCTGTAAACTGACACTAGTTCTTCAGGTGGGCTATGAATAAGTGGGGCATGTACCTGGCACTTGTGACACGTTCGAGCATACGCGAGCGAATCTTTTTTTAGGGTCGGTCAGTAATAACCTTGTCTGATAATTTTTTGTGCTAGGACAAGCCCACCTATATGGTTTCCGCATATTCCATCATGAATCTGCTCCAGAATTACATGACCCTCTTCAGGAGTAATACACTTCAATAGTGGAAGTGAGAAACTTATTTTGTATAAATGATCGTCTAAGATTGTATAACGAGCAGCTTGTAATCTGAGGTGAGTAGCTTGTGCCTTATTCTCAGAGAGAAGTCCTTTTTGTAAGTGATTTAAAATTTGAGTCATCCAGGTTTCTTGCTCGCCTGTTACATGGGCGACCATAACTCTGGGAATTGATGACGAACAAGTTGTGATGACCACAATGTCCGTCGTGTTCGTCACTCCTTCTGCTGTTGCCAGGCATGCCAAGGCATCAACGAATGAATTACCCAATCGTGGTAATTGTTCTATGTAAACTTGTTCGAATTGTTCAAGCAACTCCTTTGCTAGTTGCTGATATTGTGCCATATGTTCGCCTCGGGCCTCATACTCGCCTGTTACTTGGTATACGATTATCTGAGAATCGCTGTAAATCATCAGCCTCTGAATTCCCATTGTCATAGCCATGTGTAACCCAGCGATCAAAGCTTCGTACTAGACTTCATTATTTATGGCTGGGAAATCAAAACGGATGGCTGTTGTGAAAGTTTGTCGAGTTGGGCTGATGAGAACCACGCCTGCTCCGGCTCTTGAACTTGTTGATGAGTCATCTACATACATATGCCATGGTTGGTCGACAGCTCTTTCAGGCATTTGTGGATATGTCAACTCGACCATGAAATCGGCCATAATTTGGCCCTTCAATGCTGTTCGCGGGGCGAACGTAATGCCAAATTGGCCTAACTCCACCGCCCACTTGAGTAATCTGTCCGCAGTGTCTGGTCGGTGGAGGACTTGTCGCAATGGGAATGTGGTTAATTCCTCGATTGAGTGATCGAAAAAGTATGGTTGCAGTTTTCGAACACTCATAACGAGAGCATATGCAAGTTTTTCCAGTGGAGGGTACCGGAGCTCGGCTTCTTTGAGCACCTGGCTTACATAGTAAACGGGCAAGTGTGTCGTCCCCTCTGCCCGAACGAGCACATCGCTAATTGCATGCTCAGATGCAGCAAGATACAAATAGAGTTGTTCGCCTGGAACAGGCTTTGATAATGTTTGAGTATCTACAAGGTACTGCTTTAATGACTCGAATGCATTTTGGCAATGCTCTGTCCACTGGAATTTCCCTTTCTTTAATGCATCAAAGAAAGGTTTGCATTTGTCCCCAGTTCGTGATATAAACCGGCTTATGGAAGCCAAACGTCCGGTTAATTTTTGGACCTCTTTCAGACTCCTGGGGGCCGTCATGTCGAGCATGGCTTGAATCTTTGATGGGTTCGCTTCAATCCCCCGTTGACTGACCATATGTCCTAGGAATTTTCCTGAGTGAACCCCAAAGCTGCATTTCTTCGGATTTAGCTTCATGTTGTACTCCCTGAGAATATCAAACGTTTGTGCGAGGTGGGTGATGTGGTCTTCCCTGTGTTTGGTTTTTACCACAATGTCATCAATATACACCTCAACTGTTCGGCCAATGTGTTCGTCAAACATTTTGTTCACCAAACGTTGATATGTTGCTCCGGCATTCTTTAATCCTAATGGCATGCGTTGCCAACAATACATATTTTTTTCGCTGCAGAATGCCGTATTCTTTTGATCGTCCGGATGCATGGGTATTTGGTGATAGCCAGCAAAAGCATCCATGAAGGTCATGAGCTCATGGCCTGCTGTATTATCGACCAAATAATCGATATGTGGCATCGGGAAATTATCTTTCGGGCATGCCTTGTTTAAATCAGTGAAATCAATACATAGTCTCAAAGTTCCATTAGACTTGCGGATGAGCACAGGGTTCGCAAGCCATCTTGGGCATTTTACTTCTCGAATCAGTTTACTGTCGAGCAACTTTTTGATTTCACTATTCATAGCTGCATACTTCTTCGGACTGAACTTTCTGTGTTTCTGGATTGCTGGAGTTTGTGTTGGATCAAGGTTGAGGGAGTGACATGCATGTTTTGGATCAATGCCAACCATGTCCTCGTGCGACCAAGCGAACACATCTAAATTTGCTTGAAGATATGCAATCACTTCTGTTCGGAAAGGTTCCGGTAATTCCGAACCAATGAATACTTCTAACTCAGGTCTGTTCGGGTCGATATTGATAGACTCCAGTTGTTCGACAGGCGTTGCTCGCTTTCTTTTTTGCTTCCACCGAGGATCTTCGATCGACCCCCGGTGTTCGTCATCTACCTCCATAGGTTCAAAACCTACACGAGGTTCTAGATCCGGTAGCTCATTTGGTGGATCAATGTTCATTAGATCTGGGAGATCTGGGACATGAGTCACCGCCTGTTGGCTTGACTCTCCGATCTCCCATGTTTGCTCCATCATGTTAACGATATTTTGTTTTTCTGGCGAACATGACAGCAAACAATCTCGAGCTTTTTTCTGGTCGCCTTTTACGCTACCCGTTCCATCTTGAGTTGGAAACTTAACACAATAATAATAAGTAGAACAGGCAGCTTTAAATTCCTGAATAAATGGGCGACCTAAAAACCCGTTATAAGTAGATGGAGCATCGACGATTACAAAATCTAGCATTCTAGTTCGTCGGATCTCCGGATTTTGAGTTGATTCTAACTCGACTCCTAACCTGATCATACCATAGGGTCGGGTTACAGATTCCCCGAAACCCATAATGGTGTGATCACATGGTTCAATATAACTGCTCAAGTCCCCAACTTGCTTTTCCATTTGGTGCAGAGTGTTGACGAACATAATGTTCGCATATGCTCCGGTATCGACCAGGAGGTGATGCACCTTCAAACCGAGAAGTTGAGCACTGATGGTTATAGAGTTATTGTGGGGGGTGATTATGCCGTCGAGATCGTCTTCTGAGAACATGATTTGGTGAGAGGGTGGCGTGCTAGCTGATGTGCTCGCCACCTTCACCTGATGGATGCTTTGCATGGCACGCATCTCCATCTTCTTTCGTCTGTTCGATAATGTCGGTGCCTGATAACATCCACCCACTGGACCATATTCAGGACGTAACATGTGGATTTCTTGACTTTCTCGACCTCTACCCATAGTAGGAGCCCCTCTTTTGGGCAATTCAGACCTCTTACGGGATTCTTTGGGATCACTGTCAGATGTTTCTTCGGCTTTTCGCTTACCCCTACGATCTCCTATTTTTTCTGTTCGGGAGTCTCTGCTCGCCGGCTTTTTTAGGAACTGGGTAAGACGATTCTCTTCGTATAATTTCCAAAGTTGACGAAGTAAATCGCGACAATCTTCTGTATTATACCCGATGTACTCGTGATAATTACAATATTTGGAAGCATTAAGCCGATTCTTATCCATTATAATTCTTTGTGGCCTATCCAACATGTCCCGATCTTTGATTTGATTAAAAATTGTTTCTGCTGAAACGCCCAGAAGACTTCGTAGGGCGTTTGCTTCTGCTCTTTCTTCGAATGGTTTGAAAGACCCTGGGGGTTTATACCCCCCTCATTCATCATTTTTTTACCAAAAACTTTCTTTGTTGTTATTTCCTGACCCAATCGTGATTGGGCGAGCAGATCCTGCATGGCTATGATCTTGGCTGCTCGATCTCGGAATTCGGAATATGTGTTCGGCCAATCCTGATGCATGGCTTTCCACATATCCGTATTCAGGGCCAGGCCTCTGACCACCATGAGGATCTTGGCATCCTCTTCAACTAGGGCTCCATCATACAAACATTTATCAAATATTTCGATGTATGCTCGATCGGACTCACCCTTTAGTTGGGAAAAATGCGCCAACCTTTGTTTTGGTGCTGGGCGAGCACACATGGATGAGAAATGGGACAGAAATTTATGTCCCAACTGAGTGAAAGATGTGATGGACGCAGCGGGCAAAGTAGAGAACCATCTATGTGCTCGATCACCCAAAGTCATGGAGAATGATCGGCACTGCATCACGCCGGTGGCGCCCATGGCGATCATAAAGTCTGAGTATTTGCTAAGATGAACATGTGGGTCGGACTCAGCATCGAACATGGGGATTGGTGGTCGGATCTTCGCCACTTTCTCTTGTATTTCGGCCGCCATGATCTCCGGTGTTAGTGGCGAGCAGGGTATTGTGCTCGCCCGAGGGAGTCCTTTAGTTGTGGCCAGGTCAGCCTGTAAGCCTTCGATGGCTTTCTGCATTTCCGCAAATTTTGTGGAACTGACAGACTTGGATCGGGGATGTGTCCCATCATGAGGACCCAGTGGGTGATGCTCGTGATGGGGCAGTCCCCCTTTCCAAGTTCGTCCTTGACTACCCAATCGATGATGGATAGACAATTTAGTTCCAGCCGATTTTTGTTCTGGATTCGGACGATCATGAGGATCTGAGGGAGCGGGCATGTTTATCGGTTGTTCCCTCCCGGGATCCTGTCGCCTATAATGGCCAATTCGGTCTTTGACGGAGAGCCTCAAGCGTCCAAACGCTGATGGTCTGGACCCTTGAGGTTGCTCGTCATCCGACATATCATCAGCTTTTTTGGTGGCCCGTTCTTCAGCTTTCAATTTAACTTGCTCGCTATCAGGTGTATGCGAGCGTCGATCATCATCATCTTGGACTTTTAACTTGGCCAACTCTTTTTCGGCCCTCTCTTTCTGTGCTCGTAGCAAGAAAGTGATGGCCTTTGTTGTGGCCGCCAGATCGTTGGCAATATCTTCAAGATTGATGGTCTCCACTATCTGATCTTTGTGAGGCTGACGCTGAGCCTCTTTCCGATCGTGAGGTCGGCTCTGTCCCGACCTCTCTGTCTGTGTATTCCTAGATTGAGGAGTTATATTACTTTTTTTCTACCTCGGCTAACTACGGGATTGTGTATGGGTTGGTTTTTTTGGTACCCTCCTTCTAGCGCCAATTGTTGCGAGCCGTTTTATATGGAGAATATTATGTGGCTAATTCGATGACAACTCACAAACAAAATATGTACGTGTAAAATATACTGTAAATAACAGGAATTTGTTGACCCAGTTCGTCAAGAAATGACTACTCTGGGGGCGTTCCAAGCCAGGTATGTAGTATTGCGAGTTTTACACGTACAATACATGTTGCATCTCATGAAGATGAATCGCTATAAATGAAGATGATTTGGAGAGTAAGTATATGAGTGCTAGGGATTTTTGTGAGCTCTGGAATTTTTCTGAACCTCCCCACTCTGGAAATTTTTTGTGAACCTGTCTCTTGTTCTTTTTTCTTCTATTTATAGTACTTTGACAAGCATGAGCTTGTTTGGCAAGCATGAGCTGGAGACTTCGGGTCTTGCAAGAACTCATGTGATGCTGCCACGTTTCCAACTTCGTCTTCCTGGTTGATCTTTGCATTTGCTTGTCTATAAGGCACTCTTTTGATCGTCCAAATCAATCTTTTGCTCGACTGATCGCCTTGTTCGCCCCTTCGGACATATCAATTTTATACAGGAAAAGTGTCCTCATCGAGCATGTCTGAGTCCTCAGGTTATCTGAGTCATTCAGGCTTACTGAGTTCAGCTCTTCTGAATTCGGACATCCTGACCCTCAGGTCACTTGACTCAGGCTATCTGATTTTTTTTTGTCTGATCTGATCAGTTTGACTGATCAGATCAACATATCTTCAGGATTATCTCAGGATAGCACCAGGTCATTATGTCAGATTTTGGCGAGCTGCAAGCGTATTTGCTCGTTTGGCGAGCAGTGGGCTAGCGAACAAACGTGTTCGATCGGCGAGCGGTGAGCCGACGAGCAAACTTGCTCGTTAGGCGAACGGCGAGCCGCCAAACAAATGATGCTTGCTCGGCGAGCTAGCGAACAAAACTCACTTTAGTCGGCGAGCATGCTCGATTGGTTGACAAGTGGCGAGCTGACGAACAAACTTGTTTGGTCGGCAAGCGGCGAGCACACTTGTCCATCGGGCACGATTAATTTGATAGTTGAATAATACACGTGTCCCTTCCATGTGTTCGATAAAATTGAATAATTATATCGAACACAACAAAAGCGTTGGACCGTTTGACTTTTAAACCGTTCGAAAGGCGTTCAAAAGCGAGAAAAACTGTAAAAAGCGGTAACCAATTGGACCTGTCAACTCGCAGCTTTGATATTATTTGAAAATAAAATAAAATTGAGGGCTATTTTATAATTTTTAATACTAATTGAAGGGTCCATCTTGCAATTTTTAGGGACTATTTTGTAAATTGTTAAAAATTATTTTGAAACATTAAATTTGCGGGCTATTATTTAAAAAATATAAATAATTATCTATAATTTATACATATTTAATTATATATTATGTCATTATAATGTAATAACGGCTGGCCCATTGGAATAAGTTAGACCCGGTTGAACTCGGTTCAATCGAAATCGCTAAGACTAACCGAGTCAACTTCCGCTTTCACTTTTAAAACATTGCTAGAAAAGACGAGAATTTGGGGGAAGACTAATTAGATTAAAACATTCAATAAAGTACTTATTTTACTAGTGCCTCAATTCCAAATTCAATTTTTTACTTTTACATTTTAATTTAAAGTTTGATTTAAATTATTTTATAAATTATTTTTAAATTAAAGTCATACGAGATAAAAAAAATAGTGTCATAAATAAAAAGAACTTCATTAACTTTAAAAAGAAAATCTTCATTAATTTTTTTAATAATATAATATATATTTATAAATTTTATTTTATCATCTAGTATTTTTTTGAAAAAAAAAGAAAAAAATTATTGATAAAGAGCATCAGGAATGCTCTAGGAAATACAAATTTTTTTATCATCTTGTATTACTTTAATTTTATATTTTTATTTAGTTTTTTTTTCAAAGTAATGATAACAAGCATTTACTTTTTTTTTATATATCGTCTTGTTTGATTTTAATTTAGAAATTTAATTTTTTATTAGGCTTTGAATTGAGGCAAACGAATTTTAATCAGACTTTAAATTGAGAAAAAAGTAACACATGAGTTTTGAATTTATATAATTGTAAAATGAGTATTTATATTGAGACTCAACCTAAAATAAAATCTTGATAAAAAAATCTTCCTCTCATAAAATCAAAATTTTGGTTTCAAGTTAGTTCCCTTCTACCTTCATCAACCCCCAATCGCCAACATTCATCTTTTCCTTTGCTCGTAATTTCTTTATTTTTTTATTGATTTTTTCTATTTTTTTCTCGTTTTGGGGTAGGTGGAGTGGGACCGGGTGCAGGATGTGTAGCAACAATAAAATGGGTAGTTTAGTTTGGGAATAATTATTTTGTTATTTAAATGGGTTTGGCGAAATGGGTTATAGTCTATAGACCTAAAGTTATATAAAAAGGACTGTCTGCGAATACGAAAATTTTTATGAGACGAAAATTGCAATTTCCTGGAGACAGGGAATAATCTGTGATAAAAGAACATCTGTTGAAGAAATTATAACTATATCAGATGATGTTATACGGAATTTGATTTTCATGTTGATAGAATCTGTGTTGTTGAATTTGATGTTGTACGCCGTGAGTTTTTATTAAGCTCTATTTTAAATAGCTATTCACATAGTTTGATGACAGTTAGCTAGATTGGATTCATGTTTTGGAAGTTGAAGGAAAATTAAAAAAAAACTCTAACGATCTATTAAGACTAGTCTAAAGATTGCCAAGCAAGCTCTATATAATTAGTAGCAAGTCAACGCTATCCGTAGTTAGTCCTTAAAATACACTTTTATATTCGCATTTAGTCCCACTGTTAGTTAACCGTCAAATAGGCAATATAATAAAAAGGAAAAGAAAAAAGAAGGCCCAAAAGTAATCTGTACAAGAGAAAGGGAAAAGTCAACCCTAAAGTGACCATGAAATCATGAAAGCAAGTAACAAAACTACTGTTAGTTAACTGTCTATAAACTGACAGAAGCACTCAACTTTAAATTCGTGGAGTTATCGTACACAAAATGAGAAACTAGAGTTACCAAAATGACATGTTTGGAGAGACAAAAAATGTGATATATCGCTTATCTTTGGACTCGCAAGAAAATTGGATCCGCGACAAAGAGTAGTGAATTTTAAGTTTTCCGACAAAATTGGGCATAAATTGCGCCAAATTGGTAACTTGAGAACATAAATTGCTACCCCGCTAACACGTGGTAGACGAGTTTTGCTACCCCTCTAATCTGATGGCATGTTTTGCAATTTTTCCTAAATGTAATTATAAAAAATAGAAATAAAATAAATTTTAATCAATTACATTTATCACCCTACAAATAGTTGATTCCGTCACTTAATTGATGGCATGACCAAAAGTGCAAAATGGGGATCGAACATGAAAATTAAATTAACTATAAGGACTAACATAATATTAAATCAATAAGAATTAGATTTAATGATTATTTTATATTCAATTTTATATTTTTAAATTAATTAAATTTATGGCTAGTATTATTGTTTTGCCTTGATGTGGCACTGATACGGATAAGTGAAGTCTCAAATTGAATGATATGGTAATGACTAGAATACTGTAACGTAAAATAGTCTGATTTCAATCTACACATGTATTGCGTGTGAACATTTAGCCTGAATTAAAATTTATTGGCCCAAAATTAATCAAACAAAGCAATGTTATAGTGAAAATAACCAAAATTAGAACCAAGATAACAAAAAAATGTAGAAAAAACACAAATAAAAAATTAAAATCCCCAATTATTATTTTTAACATAAAACTTTTAAGAATGACATGGTAATAATTATTATTCACTCAATGAAATCATTATTTCATCCTAATATGGTACCTCTTAACACACTCGACATAAATTATCAAATTATAATTAAAAATATGGGAATGTACATAATGAAAAAGTGAATCCATAAGTCCGGTCAACATTGCATATAATATTGCTAATTCATAATTATAGGAATCCCATAATAAAAACATAAGTAATTTGAATGACCCAAATGAAATAAATATTTAAAATATTTATTCTAAAATAAATTTAATTAAATAATATTATTATTTATCATAAAAATTATAAATATGGTAGGTATTTTTTTCCATTAAAATATTTTTTGAAAATCAAGATCAATTCTAATAAAATTAATATTTCAAATAAAAAATTGAATAATATAAGATGTCATGCATAGTACATGGCTCAATAATTGAGTATTTTAAAATAAAGTGAATAGAGAGATAGAGATTGATTCTCAATTAATAAATATAACAGATTTGTTGGCACAATATTTACACAACCCTTTTATTATGGGAAAATAGTAGCGTGCATTTTAAAGAGAAAACCCCTATTTTTAGCCCCCACTCATTTAAAAAGTTCTTTTTTATCAAGATTTTTAATTTCATTCTTTTTTAGCCAATAGAATAATTTTTTGGGCAATTTTACCCTTAATGAAGTCAACAACATATTTCAAAAAAATTATAGTACGGGCTTCATTAAATGGTGGTATAGGGTTAATAAATTATACTACCTCCGTCCCAAATTTATTTACCGTTTTGCTTTTGATATGAGTTTTTGATTGGGACGTGGGGAGTAGTATTTAAAGTGATAAAGTGATTTTTTTATTGAGGGTATTGTAGTTCTATATATGTTATTACTAAAACATATTATATTTTGGGTAAAAATAATGATATGAGATGTAATTTTGAAATGTTGTGACAGGTCATTTTTTAAAAGGTGTAAATAACTTTGGGACGGAAGGAGTAGTATGGACTTAATTAAATTGTGGTACAAACTTAAAAATGATAGCATGAGTTGAATTAAATTGTGGTAATGATTGAAATAATGGTAGTACGACGTTAAAATAAGGGTGGTACGGACTGAAGTGATTGGTACGGGGTTGAAATAAGTGTGGTATGAGGTTAATTTAATAGCGGGACGAGGTTAATTGAATTGTGATACGGTCTGAAATGATGTTGGTAGGGGATGATATGGTGGCATGTACTAAAATAATGAAAGGATAAAAAAGTGTTAAGTTAGAAAAAAAAATTTCTCTTAAACTAAAAAAAATGATTACAAATTTTGTGATGCAAAATAACTTTTCATTTTATGTGTTGGGAAATCTGTAATTTAGTTTTGATGGAAGTTCCAAAACAGGTTGTAATAGAACCAGTCAGACCTGTTAGCTGACTGATGACTTAGAATCAGATTAAGATGACCAGCTGAAATGTATAGATAACTGATGTAAAAGATAGGTCACATATTGAGGGGGAACTCAATATGTATAGGTCAGGTCGAAGCATCAGATGACCCAGATAAGGTCAGATGATCAGAAGACTAAGCGCAGATCAGAAGACAAGAAGTCAGAAGATCAGGTGAAGACAAAGAAGACACTGAAGACTCAGATGAACCTGAAGACTCAGATAAACACTGAAGACTCAGATGAACCTGAAGACTCGGCAACAAACCTGAAGACTCAGTATGAATGAAGACACTGAGGCTCAGAGACACCTGAAGATCAAAAGACCTGAAGACCTACATTCAGCGGAGTCTGCATATTGAGCTAAGACAATGTGCATCTGAAAACTCAACAAGGTAGACTGATCAGTTACCTGATCAATTCAGGTCACACCTGGTGACAATCAAAAAGATACACCAGACAAGACGAATCTTCTACAAAAGGAATATCAATCGTCTAACGGACAAATTTCTGAAGTACCGCCTCGCGAAGCCAAGGAGAAAGCGACACGTGCACAAAAAGAGCTGACAATACGGGATACGATGCTGCGGACAAAAATGGCACTAATCATGCCTACGGCCACGCCGATAATCGGAGCACGTCACAATCATATCCTACAACCTACCTAATATAGCCCGAAATTCAAATTGCTCTCCAACGGCTCTTTGATTTCGAGGTCTATAAAATGGGATCGATCTTCACTTTGAAGAACAGAGACCAACGAAAGAACCAACGAGTGAGAACAAGCAAAAGAAGCTAAAGCTACAACAAAATCTCCTCTCAAAGAACACTACATTTGAAGATTATTCTTAGAGTGTTCATCCCATAGTTCTTAGCAAGAAATCATATCTACTAGCATTTTGGCTACCTAAAGCATCAGGATAGATTTCCAGTTGGAACCCTCAAACATTCTTTACCCAAACGCAAGTTAGGTTAAGTCTGTAGAGTGTGAACTCATTAAACATCTCGGCCATCCTTTTGAAGGATATAAGTCCCGCAGGTTACGTTTGTAGAATGGGAACTCGATAAACATCTCGACCATCCTGAAAATGATATAAGTCTCGTAGGTTAAGCTTGAGTGGGAACTCGGTAAACATCTCGGTCATCCTGAAAAGGATATAAGTCCAGCAGGTTAAGTTTGTAAGAGTGAGAACTCGGTAAATATCTTGGCCATCCTGAAAAGGATATAAGTCCCGCAGGTTAAAGTAGGTTAAGGTTCCCCTGTGTTAAGAGAAGAGTGGACGTAGGACGGGTTTCGTCTGAACCACTATAAAAAGTCTTGTGTGCATTTACTTGCTTTCTTATTGCTTTACACAACTCACACAACTGAGTTTAAGACAACATACATATTCTAAGTTAAGCTCATTCGCACTGCTAACCGATCCGACCAGATTGACACCTTAGTCAACCGGTTGAAAAACTCGACTTAAGAATCGATTGATAAAACCGGTTTTTCACACGGTAAAAAACAAGCTCCCGCACCCACTCGCTTAAACCGACATATATCAAACCGACCGCTCTCGTGCACTTAGTAAGATTGAACATCGCCTAAACCGATACACTAGCACTGACGGTAATCTGCAGGTTCACACCGATCCACACAAAAGTTTTAGAAGTCTATTCACCCCTCCCTCTAGACTTCCACCTCACAAAACCCGCTCGACCTATAAGTGGTATCGTAGGCGGGGTTCTACGCACTAATCGGGCTTTTGAGTATCATCGATTCTTGAGGAAGAATCTTTGTGGTCATTTGAACGAATCTTGAAAAACCGTTTTTAAAACTCATTCATTTTCAAAATCATTCAAAGATGGATAATACCTCCGGTATGTATCATGATTTGTCTAAGTTTTCAATTGATGAGTATGCAGATTGGGCTATATATATGCAACCATCTTAGGATCGATATCGACGACGAATGATGGAAGTCATTGAACGAGGACCCATCATCATATACCACGACAACCCAGCAGTTGGAGGAGATCCAGATTTTGCCACGGGAAGTCTTGTGCGAAAAAGCCCAGCCTTGATGGATGCAAAGGAAAGAAAGTTGTATACTCTAGATACAATCGCCAGGCATATAATCATGAAGACGATGGATAAAGTCACCAAGGAGAAGATAAAGTATCTCAAAACCGCGAAAGCAATGTGGGATACTCTTGATGAGATATGCAAAGGAAATGATCAGATCAAAGACAGCCGACTACAAGCTGAACTGGTGAAGTTCGAAAAGTTAAAGATGTTGCCCAACGAGACCATCAACGAGCTCGATGGGAGGATCACCATGTCAGTAAATAAGCTACGAGAACTTGGTAGAGAGATGTCAGACAAAGATATCAACTACAAGATCTTAAGATCTCTCACCAAGAAATGGGACATGAAATTCACGGTATTCAAGGATTGCCAAGACATTTCAAAGATGAAGCCGAGTAGCTTGTTCCTAAGCCTTAAAGCTCACGAGTTCGATTTAATTGAAAGAGGACAAGCAGATGAAGACGGATGCTCCGGCCAAGCCTCAACGCCTAAATCGGTTGCATTTAAAGCAACCGTAAGCATCGAAGGCCACCGAACTCATGGAAAACATAATGAGTCAAGGTAAAAGATCGCTTCGCTACCAGAAAACTTGAAAGAACAAATACTCACTTGGTAAGTATCGGAGATTCTACAGTGACTATCAAAGAAACAGGAGGCCAACTGATAGATCACGAGAAAGAACCAGATCTGATGATCAAAGATATCACAGAGAAGAAAAGAAAAGAGATGATCTGACAGATGAGAGAAGAGATAACAGATCTGACAGAAGGAGCTCAGATTACCATCAGAAAGGGAAGTCACCCGACAGATCCTACAGACAGTGACTCACCCGGCAGGGAAGTTCCGTGAGATCGAGGATCATGCTTCAATCGCGAGAAAACCAGTCACTACAAAGACCGACCGCCTCGACCGACTCCCCGAGAAAAGAGAAGAGAAACGGAACAAAAGAGAGCAACGCCGAGATAGAAAAGCATTGGTCACGACACATCCGAATCGATGATTCTTATCCGCGAGGACTCGCTACTCATCTCAGAAGACTTCGTCTCGATAAGTTAGCTGGCTATTGACTTCCACGAGCATGAAGATCCGATATTCTCTTCGGATGACGATGAAGTCTCGCCTCGATGGCCAAGGAGGACCAATCTGAGGTAACCTCCAAACCTTCGCTTATTTCCACACCGCTATTATTAGCACACCCGCTAGAGATTGACTTGCACACTACTCGAGCAATTGCTTGATGATCTCTCCGACTTATACTATAAAGGAAGTTTAAAATGACAAGCTCTCGATCGTAAATAATCACTTTTGTTAAAGAGAACGCTCTCAAGAAAGCTACCGAATCGAAATCACCAAACCGCCGAAGGTAATCGAGGAACTTTACATTCGAAAGTTAAATCTTCGATCGGGAGAAGCGGATCAAAGATCGCCTAGCAATCAACAAACAACAAGTTTCGATGATTTCAAAATCCTTCAAGCTAAATTTGATGAGCTATTCCTACTACATGAGAGTCTAAAATCTCATCGAGGATAGTTTGCGCAAGAAAATAGAGGTTTTCACGAAGTCATCTAAAACCGTTCAAGAAATGAACACCTATTTTTGAACGCCAACTAACAAGAAGGGAATTGAGTATGAGAACCTTCTACATCCACAAAAGCCCCGCTTTGATTCACTTCGTAAGGGTGTAATCAAACGAGTCTCTCGGCAAAGATACACTAAAAAGCTAAACTTGTATCCGATAAGGAAAAAAGACTCACGAACAAGTAAGGTAGGTGCCTAATCATAAAAGGAACATAAATGGACCTCAACTGATAAAACATCAGCCGAGGAATCAACGTAAGAACCCCGGTTTCTTACAAGAAACCTCAACTCGATCAGTGATTAGGTATCAGAAGAGACAACCTGTAAGAAGGAAATCTAATCTGAGACCCAATCAAGGTCAGCTGCCTAACAAGCAAGCTATAGGTAAACTGCAAAGACCACCTATGCCAAAGAGATATGAATCTTTTGATGGTAGCAGTCGTACCTACCCTTATAACCAGAGATCTAGGGCTATCTTGACCGAGCCACACCGGATTAAAAGAAGACAAAATATAAAGAAAAAAATCCCAAGTCTTCTAAGTCACCCAAGGCTCACACGAATAATCATACTAATCGAAAAGATATAAAGAGACGTATGATTATGTTGTTGATATGTATGGGAGACAAATCGGACCTTCTAATCTATCGATTTTCATAGAAGTGCTCTGTTTGTGTGGATCCCTAAATCCACCACTAACCCCCCAGGACCCAATTCCAAAGGGGTACCTAAAGCCTGATTTGATTGCAGGTTCGCGTGGGACTAGCCAACAAAGGAGGTGCACAAGCAACTATCTGGTACATCGATAGTGGATGCTCAAGGCACATGACTGGAAGCAAACATCTCCTTAGCTCTTACAAAGAACAAGAAGGCCCACGTGTACTCTTCGGTGATGATAACTTTGGTTTTACCAAAGGATTTGGAACCTTAGAGAATGATGATGTACAAGTAACTGGAGTCTCGTATGTCGAAGGATTGAAGCATAATCTACTATCAGTATCACAATTCTGCGACAACGGATTCAGCGTTGAGTTCTCGAGCAACAAGTGTACGATAAGGAATCGAGCCACTCAACAAATCTTGCTAACTGGTTCAAGGAAAGGGACAATCTACATAGCAGATTGGAACAGTTGCCCAAAGAATACATGCTTAATTGTTAAGAGTTCTAAAAGTAGCAGTTGGCTCTGGCACAAAAGAATGAGTCATCTGAACTTCAAGACTCTTAACAAGATAGCTAGGATGTCTTTGGTTGAGGGACTTCCGAATGAGATATTCTCCAAAGATCGCATATGCGGCAAGATGTCGAAGGAAAACAAGTTAAAGCCTCATTCAAGGAATACGGACCAAAGATCCAAGAGAGTAATCTTGCAAATCGCCCCATATGGATCTATTCGGACCCGCCATACACCCGGTCGATCTCGAAGGACTCAAATATACTCTAGTAATCGTGGATGATTATTCCAAGTTTACTTGGGTTGTATTCTTATATAAGAAGAACGAGACAACGACAAAGATACCCGAGCTGCTCAAGAAGCTACAGAACGAGAAGGGTGTCAGCATAGTAAAAATCAGATCAGATAAAGGTACAGAGTTCCTGAATTCCTTTATTACCGGTTTTTGACCGAGTTTGGTATACTGAGATGAGACGTCACCGCAAGAACGCCATACAACAAAATGGAGTAGCGAATCGGAGAAAACAGAACTCTCAAGGAAGTTGCTCACACTATGTTAGCTGAACATGTTACACCAAGCCGTTTCTGGGCAGAAGCAATCAACACTGCATGCCATACTCAGAACAGATGTTCTCTGACTAAGACTCACTTCAAAACACCTTATGAACTGTGGAAGACAGAAAACCTCGTGTTTCATACTTCCATGTTTTTGGGTGCAAGTGTTTCATTCACAACAATGGGAAAAGTCAGTTGAAGACTTTTGAGGCCAAGTCAGATGAGGGTATATTCTTAGGATATTCCTCATCCAGCAAGGCTTTCAGAGTTTACAACAAACAAACTCTAGTTGTGGAAGAAACACCTCATGTGGTCTTTGATGAGACATCTTCTGAACAAGAGAAAACTGCCTCAGAACAAGCCGTACCAGACCAACCTTTACCTGACACGCAGAAAATGGATCAGCTAAGCATCAAGGAGAAAGAACCCAACACGTAATGCTGCACATCCCGAACTTGATCTTGCTGATTCAACAGGTCAATCAGACCCAAAAGGTATGCACAACCGCCGAAGAAGAAGCCATTACCGAGATAAAGATCAACCGAACCATCCGTTCGGGGGAACTCTGAAGTTCCTACGAATGACATCGATATGATGAGTCCAACATCACCGAGACATGTTCTTATCAAGTGGATCATAATTCAAGACCACTCCCAATCACTAGTAATGAACTATCGATATGGATCTCCAAACAGACGCATTTATCGTAACGAAGGACTGGATTACCGGTCATCCAACCGATCCGATTATCGAGACCCATCCGATAGAGTCAAAACTAGACATCGACAGGTGAAAGTGTCATGTATTGTTGTTATCTGCCTTTGAAGGAACCAACTACAAGAGAGGAAGCTCTACAAGACGCAAGTCGGATTCTAGCCATGCGGAGAGGAGCCGAATAGTTTGAGAGGAATCAAGTTTGGAAATTGGTGATGCACCAACTCATCAAGACGTAATTGGCACGAAGTGGTATTCAAGAACAAGAGAGATAAAAAAAATATCATAACCGGAATAAGGCAAGACTTGTTGCTAAGGGGTATTCACAATCGGGCGAATTGATTATGATGAGACCTTTGCACCGATCGCCGCCGCTTAGAAGCCATTCGGGTCAAGCTTTACGCATATGCTTCCCACGAGGGTTCACTGTATCGATGGATGTAAAGAGTGCATTCTTAAACGGTACTAGCAGAGGAAGTTTATGTCGAACAACCTCCGTGCTTTGAAAAAGGCAACCAAGTGTACCGCTTAAGAAAAGTTCTTTATGGCCCAAACAAGCTCCTCGGCTTGGTATGATACACTCTCTCGGTTCTTGATAGACAACGGTTCACTAAAGGAATAGTGGGCCAGTAACCTTATTCGTAATAGAAGATGGATAAGATATTCTAATGGTTCGATTTACGTGGGCGACATCATCTTCGGATCTCCCAACAAAAGGCTATGTGAGAAGTTAAGCAAGTTGATGCAAGGAAGTTCGAGATGTCCATGATGGGTCGATGATGATTACTTTCTCGGGTTTACAAGTCAAGCAGAAGTACGTAAGGGATATTCATCTCGCCAAAGCGGCACAAAGGAATCTCTTGGCAAAATTTGGAGTTCAACATTGCAAGGAAGCGGAATTCCCATGATGACCGGGTTCAAGATGGATCCGTATGAAGATGGTCGAAAAGTTAATCGGAAGAATATAGAGCTCGATTGGATCACTACTATACCGATCGCCAAAGACTGGACATTACTTTTTGTAGTAGGTGTATGTGCGGTTTCAAGCAAATCCAATGCAAAGCCACCTAGAAGCGACTAAAGCGGATTCTCAAGTATCTTAAGGGACAATAAATCCTCGGTTTATTTTACCCATCGGATGACAATCTAGAGCTTAGTGGGTATTCTCGATTCGATTCACGGAGGTTGCGCAGAATCGACGAAAGTCAACCTCGTGTTCATGTCGGTTTAAAGGAAATAAACCGATCTCTTGGTTTTTCGAAGAAGCACATCGATTCATGACATCTATTATTGAAGCGTAATATATGGTCTGCAGTGAAGTCGTTGTTCCCAATCGCTCTCGCTTAGTCGGCCAATGAGGATTACAACATCGTAGCTAAGAACGTACCTATATTCTGGTGATAATAGTCTTATTGCAATCACCGTAATCTCGTTCTACATACAAGATGCAAGCATGTGGATGTCAGACATCATTTTATCAGAGATCACGTTGAAAAGAAGAATATCAGGATGGAAAAGATCCATACTGACAAGCAGAAAGCTGATATCTTAACCAAGCCGCTAGCTGAGATCAGATTCGCAGAGTTATGCAACGAGCTAGGGCTTCGGATCTTGGAGAAAATGCACCGGATATGATTGAAGGATTGATCTCCGTAACCCGGTTGGTTAAAAAGACTAACTAAGTTAAGTGGAATCACTGAGTTAGGAATCTCAACCGATCGATTTACTGCATTTACGAGGAGCCGCTCAAGTTCGGATATGGAGCAGATCGAAAGTCGATGAGTAATGATCCAAGTTCGATAAGGAGAAGATCGATTCAAGATATATCGACATGAAACCGATCATTTGGAAGATTACTTTATAAGTCGATTAAAGCTACAGTCAACAAGAAAGTCAAGATTAAAGCTACAGATCGCATAAGTCAGAAGAAATAACACAGCAATGGAATAACAGAGTCTTTCATTGATAAGGACCCGGAGGTCAGATTTACAAGTTTCAAGTGATATCACAAAGCTACAAATGCTACAAGCTATCTTCAAGTGGTATTACAAGTACAAGAAGACCCGAAGGTCAATACATAAATCATCAGCCCTAAGCCAACCCTAGGTAGGGAAGAAGAGAGAGAGTTCAAGGTATGATGCTCTCATTTTCCCTCGATCCTAAGAAGGGGCGTCAGAGAGGCTTCGAGAATCCTGAGCCAATCTCAAAGCTTCGGAAGGAGGAGCAAGAGAGGCTTTGAAGGATGTCCAAACCAGGAGCCCTCAGACGTAAAATCAATAGGCTCTCCAGCTGTTAAATGGGGCACAGTGCCATAGGTTTGGTCACAAGGACCAAACGGACACTTGTGTCGCATGCAAAAATTGAGCTTGATATATGGAGATCAGTTGTTGACTGATGCAGACCATATACCAAACTCATGTTTTGTTTCAGACTAAGTTTGTTGATGCTAATTATGTCATCTCGATAGGCGCACAAGGTGCATACGGTTAGGAGAAGTGCCTTCTCATTTGCCTTAACAAGCTTAGCATTGATCGTATGTGAAATCTTAGATGACGACGAAAGTAGTGTGAAGGAACACACAGGGTTGATTTGAGAAGCTGAATTCATTGAAAAATGGCTAAAGGTTCCCACCGGAAGTTTCACCGGAAATAAGGAACTCATCGGAAAAGCATGAAGGATATGCTAAAAAAGATGGAATGGTTTATGTTGTGTTGTTTGCATAACACCCCAGGCTTATTTATAGAAGGAAATTAGGGGTATAAATGCAAATTTTATTTTCTCAGAAGATCTTAAGAGAAATTTGCATCGACAACGCGTTAGGAACACGCGGCTAATGGTTGGATGAGTTAACGTTGTGATTAAATCACAGCGTATCTATGCCATTATTACGGAATGTCAAATCGCGCCGATTTGGGAATCAAGGCGACTTTTGGACTCCCCGAAGTTAATTTTTTTGCGGGAGTTGACTTCAGTAAATGCGGGTTGTTTAGAAGAATGTTTAGAAGAAGACTGAAGGATGAAGTGTATCAGAAAAGAGGATCAGATAAGTGGCAAAGTGTTTCAAGCAAGAATCTGATCAGATAAGTGAGATATTGTTGGGAAATGCATGAGGCAACCATCAGATAAGTCAACAAAGTACCAGATCAGATCACCGTGGTAACTGATTGATTACAATATCAATCAGTCAGATACGCTCTCTTATCTTATTTATCTCTTTCTGAATACCTTATATGCGTTATTTAATTAAATGTTTTTTTTACTCTGTTCATGACGCATGCTCTGCAAAGCTTTTAATGCGGACTTGGGAAAATGTTTTCAAAACGTTTTATTACGATTTTTCGAGTCCGAAATACGAGAAGACTACTTTTCTCAACCGTGCGATCAAAATACTTTTTGGCCGACTAATCTTAGCCACTGTTTTTAAATCACGGATACTTGAGTACTTTGGAAAGTTGTGCAAAAGGTTTTCCCTCGTATTCTATAAAATCCAAATCTTTCTCAGTATACCGCTTTCCACTATTTCGTCTTCTCAAAGCTCTTAAAAGATCAAATTATTTCAAATCTTCAGAGAATTACCTTCGAAATCATTTGATTCTACTCTTCGATTTCTAAATCTTTCGAATCAATTTCTGAAATGGCACATCTTGTTTCACGACCGGGCCAAGGGAAAAAGTACTGCAACTTTGCATCGATGAAGAAAGACATCATTGATGAGAAGTACGTAGTCTTCACCATCACCTCAGATCCGGAATCGCTGGAAATTCTGGAGTGCTTACGAGCGTGTGGACTGGAACGATATTGCTCTACTCATCAGAACATCGTTCACACACATGAAGCCCTGGAGTTTCTCTACAATCTGCAGAGGGATGAAGACAATGATGCTGACCTGATTTCTTCCGTTGGCGGAATGGAAGTTCGAGTGTCAAATGACGATCTACAAAGGATTTTTGGCCTAACTCGAGGAAGCATCAATCCAGAGTCCTACACGACTGCTGTAGGAGAAAAGGAATTTCTTGAAGCCGAGCTATTGAGACCAACGAATAAGAAGAACACGACGAACGTCAAAGCCTCCTATCTGAAGAGAAAGTATCGCCTTCTTCTTGAAATTGTTCAGAAGGTGATCATGTGTTCGACTTACAACCTTGATGCAGTCACTTCGTACAAGATAAGTGTAATGGCTGCAATAATCAAGAAGGCATCAGACATCGATTGGTTGGGTATGGTCAAAGCACGTCTACGCAAAGACTTCGGGAAGTTCGAGCTGACCCAGAGCAATGAAGTGTGCTTATCTTCCAAGTGCTCATTCATACACAAAATCTCTATCATTCTGTCAGATAAGCTGCCACAGAATTATGAATGGAACGAGAATGGAGCGAAGATTTACCAAGCAAAGCACAAGGCCATATTGGGTAAGGATGAGTCCCTACCTGGACAAGCTGATGAGGATCCGACTCCTTATGTGCCCACACCCAAGGGAGAAAAGAAAGGAAAAGATAAGGCAACTGCATCATCTGAAGTGCAGGAAAAGGCCGTTCCAGAGAAGATGATGAAGAGGAAGGATCTGGCCAAGAAACCAGATGCTCAGCGAAAACGTCAGAAGAGAGTCTCATCTCCTCTGAAAACTGCTCCAAGTTCTGCCCAGCAAGCCAGCAGAACAGAGGATCTGATGCAAGTACGATCAGACGAAGAGATAGCAGTCCGCTTTGAGCCAACTATCAGAGAAGTAAGGGAAGAACCGATGATCGCAGCAGAAGGAGAGAAATTTGTCAGAGGGACAGAAGTGGAGCAACCTGAGGAAGAATCACCATCTGATTCTCTGCCTCTTACCAAGATCTTCCAGAGAGCAAGATCACCAACGCCCACTTCCAAATCACCATCACCCTCTCCTCAGAAATCATCACCACCACCCTCTCCCCACAAAACCTTCTCACCCTCACCCTCACCTATCAGAACAACATCTCCCACACCACCAATCAATGAACTCGTTCAGGAAACTGAACACCCTCAAAACGCTGAAAACCAACCTGAACTATAAACATCCCAATCCCCGATCAAGTCTCAAGAACCTGAGAGATCCGACGAGCGAGTGTCCATCTCTCATAATCCCTTCAACACCAGAACAGTGATTGCTTCACCTGCTCCAGAGAGCCCCATCATAAAGATAATGAAGCAACATATCAAAGAGTATCTGCTGGATATGTGCCTTGAATTGGATCAACATCCTGGCATCCAACAACAAATATAGAAGAGATAGTGTTCTGGAGGGATATCAGATTGAAGAGCATTGAAGATTTTCTGATTCTAATGACAACTCTGGGATCATATTTCTTTGTAGACTTGGAGTTGAAATGTCGAAACAATGATGGGATTGAGAGTACTGTTGAATTAGCATCTGATGATGATATCAGATGGTTGATTCACGAAAGGTTTGGTATTGCTGAAAACAGGGAGGAAACCGTCCAACCTCCTACAGATCATGAGGGAACTGCCGATGAACCAAGAATAGGTGCTGCAGATGAGACCAGACTTGGCAAGGCTTCAACATCTGAACAGACTGCTACGATGAGCTCTGATACCCTAGATCATCACTCTCAGAAGATTCAGGATGGGATCCAGGCTAAATTTGAAGACAAATTCGCAGCGCTCACAGCAGATCTGATGAAGCGATTTGAGGATGAGCAAGCAAAACTAGTTGACAAGGAACAAAATTACACAGATGGGATGCACAATGATATCCTTGTTGAAGTAATGCAACTAGTATATCCTCTTGCTGAGAAGCTCAAACTCCAGTCTGACAAACTCTCAGTTCAGACAGAGATGCTCAACCAGACACAGGTACTTTTGGAGAGTGTCTGGGCATCCTTGGACAAGACCAACACCCACTTGGATATGGGTTGGAAACATTTTCTAGCTTCTATAGAACAAGCAAGACATGAGATCGAAACTGCTCTAAGACCCTTCTACACAATCAAGACCTTTTCCGCCACTGCTCGATCACTCCTCTTGTTGTCGAGGAACTCGAGAGAGAGATCTCACGCAATTAACTACTCGAACCAGAAGATGTCCAACCTCTTTGATGCAACCAAAAAGGGGAAGGAAAAGAGTCTCAAGGAAAAGAGTCCAAGGAAAAAAAAAAAAAAAAACAGACTCAAGAAAAAAGAGAACAAAGAGAAGGAAGAAAAAAACAGACTCGCATACGCTTGGTAAAATTTTCATCTCTACCAAAAACCATCAGATTCGACTTGCCAAACCACTTCATCTATCGATCTCGTTCTTTAAATGAAAGAAACCGTGGAGCAACATCAGAAAGAGATCACCGAAAGCGTAAAAGTGCTCTTTTCGTAGGTTACCGCCAGAGTCGACAAGATTGAAGACTTTTCCTCGCTCATTCAAAAAAGAATGGAAATCGATGATCGTGCCAAGAGCCTTGAACTTGCTAAGAAATTAGTCAAGAAGACGAACAAGATGAACTCCGAAAGCGCACTCGAGGAGGAAGAAAGGCAAAGGCAAGATGATGAAAGAAATCATGAAGATCGAGACAAGGCCAAAGAATTCTCCACCAAAGTCGGATGACTCTAACAAGTTCAAGAGCGCATAAGAGAGAGAATAAGAGAGGCCGCAATCAAGACGCAAAAGTTAGCAGAGGCTAAGGGGCTGAACATTGCTTACATCCGAAGGAAAAAGAAGAACGAAGCTGCAGCAGAGGAGATTGCTTTGGGAGAAGAATGCCCTTCCCAAGACTGTTAAAGGCATCCTTCACAGACGGCAAGATCTGCCTCGAAAAGGGATCGATCGAGGAGAATGGTTATGTGACGCCTACATCCCGAAAAAGATTCCAATTCATCAAGATCAAATCGAAAATGATGATGAATTCGAATCGGTTAGAAACAAAGTATCCGCACTTCTACCGCACGGTGATGAAAGAAGGCAAGATCATGTCACTAATACCAAAGCTCCACCTTTTGAACTACTCCTTCCACCTTTTCAAGGCCCGCACAACAAGCTAGATCCTGTTAAATTCAAGAGTATCTACTATGGACTTGGTTGAAAAAGGAGGAATCCATAGAAAAAAAGAAATTTGACAAGCTAATGCAAAGGATGTACAGATGTTTGCATCCCTAAAGAGTCGCAAATGTTCAAGTACACCAAGAAGACAACTTGGAATCGATGATAGGTACTTTTTCATGTATTCTATAATGCACACACCTATCTCGAATGAAATTTTCCATCTCATCGATTCTAAGACAACATCTCATTGTCTTCTCGAGGTATGTCTTGCTTGATATCTACATTTCCATCCATGGTATCTGTTTTTTTCGATTAAGTATGAGTAAGTGTTTTGGTTCCATCAAAAAGGGAAATTGTTGGGAAATCAGAATTTAGTTTTGATGGAAGTTCCAAAACAAAGTTAGAATAGGACCAACGGACTGTTTAGGTGATCGATGACTTAAATCGATTAAGATGACCAAATTAAATGTATAGATAATCGATGTAAAGATAGGTCACATATTGAGGGGAACTCAATATGTATAGGTCAGGTCGAAGCATCAGATGACCCAGATAAGGTCAGATGATAAGAAGACTAAGCGCAAATCAGAAGACAAGAAGTCAGAAGATCAGGTGAAGACAAAGAAGACACTCAAGACTCGGATGAACTCAAGACTCGGATGAACTCAAGACTCGGATAAACACCAAGACTCGGATGAACTCAAGACTCGGATAAACTCAAGACTCAAAGAACAAACTCAAGACTCAAGATGACCGAAGACACCGAGGCTCGAGACACCAAGATCAAAAGACCAAGACCTACATTCAAATGAGTCTCGTGATATTGAGCTAAGACAATGTGCATCTGAAGACTCAACAAGGTAGACTGATCAGTTACCTGATCAAGTCAGCTCACACCTGGTGACAATCAAAAGGATACACCAGATAAGACGGATCTTCTACAAAAGGAATATCAATCGTCTAACGGACAAATTTTTGAAGTGCCGCCTCGCGAAGCCAAGGAGAAAGCGACACGTGCACACAAAGAGTTGACAATACGGGATACGACGCTGCGGACAAAAACGGCGCTAATCATGCCTACGGCCACGCCGATAATCGGAGCACGTCACAATCATATCCTACAACCTACCTAATATAGCCCGAAATTCAAATTGCTCTCCAACGGCTCTTTGATTTCGAGGTCTATAAAATGGGATCGATCTTCACTTTGAAGAACAGAGACCAACGAAAGAACCAACGAGTGAGAACAAGCAAAAGAAGCTAAAGCTACAGCAAAATCTCCGCTCAAAGAACACTACATTTGAAGATTATTCTTAGAGTGTTCATCCCATAGTTCTTAGCAAGAAATCCTATCCACTAGCATTTTGGCTACCTAAAGCATCAGGATAGATTTCCAGTTGGAACCCTCAAACATTATTTACCCAAATGCAAGTTAGGTTAAGTCTGTAGAGTGCGAACTCATTAAACATCTCGGCCATCCTTTTGAAGGATATAAGTCCCGCAGGTTACGTTTGTAGAGTGGGAACTCGATAAACATCTCGGCCATCTTGAAAAGGATATAAGTCTCATAGGTTAAGCTTGAGTGGGAACTCGGTAAACATCTCGGGCATCCTGAAAAGGATATAAGTCCCGCAGGTTAAGTTTGTAAGAGTGAGAACTCGATAAACATCTCGGCCATCCTGAAAATGATATAAGTCCCGCAAGTTAAAGTAAGTTAAGGTTCCCCTGTGTTAAGGGAAGAGTGGACGTAGGACGGGTTTCGTCTGAACCACTATAAAAAGTCTTGTGTGCATTTACTTGCTTTCTTATTGCTTTACACAAGTCACACAACTGAGTTTAAGACAACATACATATTCTAAGTTAAGCTCAGTCTGCACCAAGCAACTGATCTGATCAGATTGGCACCTTAGTCAACTGGTTGAAAACTGACTTAAGAATCAGATTGATAAAACTGGTTTTTCACACGGGTAAAAACAAGCTTCCTCACCACTCAGTTAAACTGACAGATATAACACTGATCTGCTCTTAGGCACTCAGTAAGATTGAACATCAGTCTAAACTGATACACTAGCATTATGATCGGGTAATCTACAGTTCACACCTGATCCGCACGAAAAGTTTTAAAAGTCTATTCACCCCTCCCTTCTAGACTTCCACCCTCACAAAACTCATTCGAGACTTACATTATGTTATACTATTTATAATCTCATTCCCATTTTAAATATATAACTAAGTATTAAATACTAGATACACTCTCTATCCACTAAAATTATTTGCACTTATTGTATTGGGAATTTGAGACTTCTATGCTCAGTGTTCACACATCATTTTGTTTTAACGCTCCATTCTCTTTAATTTTTCAAATGGTTATTCATCATTTCATTATAAAACAATTATTTTATTTATAAATCGGTTGCACAATGATAGCATGAGATAATATTCAATTAACACTTTGCTTAATTATAAGGATTTCGTCAACAAAATTCATTTTAATTGTATATCTTCCTTAATTAGATAATCTTAGGTGTATATAATACATAATTGTAATTGTAATTATTCACACAATGAAATCATTATTTCATCCTAATAAGCTACCTCCTAACACAATCTACATAAATTATCAAATTTTAATTAAAAATATGGGAATGTAACAGAATGAAAAAGTGAATCCATAAGTCCGGTCAACAATGCATATAATATTTTGCTAATTCATAATTCCCATAATAAATTACAATATGTTAGGTGTCTTTTTGGAGCAAGTTTTAGCTACCACACATTTAATTATTTGAGTGAATAACTTGGGTCCATTTTACTACCTACTATAACTAAAGGTGTAAATAACTTTGGGACGAAAAGAGTAGTATGGACTTAGTTAAATTGTGGTACAAACTTAAAAATGACAGTATGAGTTGAATTAAATTGTGGTAATGATTGAAATAATGGTGGTACAATGTTAAAATATGGTACGGGTTGAAGTGATAGCGGTACGGGGTTGAAATAAGTGTGGTATAAGGTTAGTTTAATAGTGGGATGGGGGTTTAATTGAATGGTGATACTGTTTGAAATGATGTTGGTACGGGATGATATGGTGGCATATACTAAAATAATGAAAGGATAAAAAAAAGTTAGAGTTAGAAAAAAAAATTCTCTTTCCGTAAAAAAAATAAAATTCTCTTGACTAAAAAAGAATGATTACAAATTTTGTGACGCAAAAGAACGTTTATTTTTATGTTAGACTATTTATAATCTCATTTCCATTTTAAATATATAACTAAGTATTAAATACTAGATACTCCCTCTCTCCACTAAAATTATTTGTTTATTGTACTTGGAATTTGAGACTTCTATGCTCAGTGTTCACACCCTCCATTCTCTTAATTATTCAAATGGTTATTCAACATTTCTTTTATAAACAATTATTTTATTTATAAATCGGTTGAGATAATATTCAAATATCACTTTCTTAATTATAAGGATTTTGTCAACCAAATTCATTGTATCTTGTAATTGTATAATTTTTTTAATTAGATAATCTTTGGGGTATCTAATACATAATTGTAACAGTGATTATTCACTTAATAAAATCATTATTTCATCCTAATAAGTTACCTCCTAACACAATCTACATAAATTATCAAATTTTAATTAAAAATATGGGAATGTACATAATGAAAAAGTGAATCCATAAGTTCGGTCAACATTGCAGATAATATTTTGCTAATTCATAATTCTCATAATAAATTACAATATGTTAGGTGTCTTTTTGGAGAAAGTTTTAGCTACCGTATATTTAATTATTTGAGTGAATAACTTGGGGTCCATTTTACTACCTACTCTATAACTAAGAGGTCCATTAAAATTGAACTAATATTAAAAGGTCCAAATTAGGAAGTTGATTGTCTATATTATCCCTCCTTTTAACTCAGCTAACAGAAATGATCTTCTGAAAATTACAGTACGCGATTTGACATATTCCTTCTTCCCAATATTTTTTACACGTCCTTCACATCACCCCCAACTAGTTGTTTTTCAACATCCAGAACCAAAACCACAAAACAGATCTAAACATATCCAATATTTGAGTTATATTTTTTTTATATATGGAACCAAAAATTTACAATAATTTACATATCTAAATCTAAATCTAAAAATTTATATTCATCTTCATCTTCCTTCCACAAAATAATTACAGATCTTCTCATCTTTCGACATGCACAAGTGCATAATTTGATGAACATTCGCAATGAAAATGTGCATCGATTCTTGAAATCATGCACATATTCATGAAATCGTGATTATAAGTATTAAAAAGTTAACATGCTACTTAATTAAAAGTATACTATAATTAATAATAAATATTATTTATGATTTAATAATAAAAATATGATTATAAGTAATTTGAATGACTCAAATGAAATAAATATTTAAAATATTTATTCTAAAATAAATTTAATTAAATAACATTATTATTTATCATAAAAATTATAAATATGGTAGGTATTTTTTTCCCTTAAAATATTTTTTGAAAATCAAGATCAATTCTAATAAAATTAATATTTCAAATAAAAAAATTGAATAATATAAGATCTCATGCATAGTACATGGCTCAATAATTGAGTATTTTAAAATAAAGTGAATAGAGAGATAGAGATTGATTCTCAATTAATAAATATAAGAGATTTGTTGGCACAATATTTACACGACCCTTTTATTATGGGAAAATAGTAGCGTGCATTTTAAAGAGAAAACCCATATTTTTAGCCCCCATTCATTTAAAAAGTTCTTTTTTATCAAGATTTTTAATTTCATTCTTTTTTAGCCAATAGAATAATTTTTTGGGCAATTATACCCTTAATGAAGTCAACAACATATTTCAAAAAAATTATAGTACGGGCTTCATTAAATGGTGGTATAGGGTTAATAAATTATACTACCTCCGTCCCAAATTTATTTACCGTTTTGCTTTTGATATGAGTTTTTGATTGGGACGTGGGGAGTAGTATTTAAAGTGATAAAGTGATTTTTTTTATTGAGGGAATTGTAGTTCTATATATGTTATTACTAAAACATATTATATTTTGGGTAAAAATAATGATATGAGATGTAATTTTGAAATGTTGTGACAGATCATTTTTTAAAAGGTGTAAATAACTTTGGGACGGAAGGAGTAGTATGGACTTAATTAAATTGTGGTACAAACTTAAAAATGATAGCATGAGTTGAATTAAATTGTGGTAATGATTGAAATAATGGTAGTACGACGTTAAAATAAGGGTGGTACGGACTGAAGTGAGTGGTACAGGGTTGAAATAAGTGTGGTATGAGGTTAATTTAATAGCGGGACGGGGTTAATTGAATTGTGATACGGTCTGAAATGATGTTGGTAGGGGATGATATGGTGGCACGTACTAAAATAATGAAAGGATAAAAAAGTGTTAGAGTTAGAAAAAAAAAATTCTCTTAAACTAAAAAAAAATGATTACAAATTTTGTGATGCAAAATAACTTTTAATTTTATGTTATACTATTTATAATCTCATTCCCATTTTAAATATATAACTAAGTATTAAATACTAGATACACTCTCTCTCCACTAAAATTATTTGCACTTATTGTATTGGGAATTTGAGACTTCTATGCTCAGTGTTCACACAGCATTTTGTTTTAACGCTCCATTCTCTTTAATTTTTCAAATGGTTATTCATCATTTCATTATAAAACAATTATTTTATTTATAAATCGGTTGCACAATGATAGCATGAGATAATATTCAATTAACACTTTGCTTAATTATAAGGATTCGTCAACAAAATTCATTTTAATTGTATATCTTCCTTAATTAGATAATCTTAGGTGTATATACATAATTGTAATTGTAATTATTCACTCAATGAAATCATTGTTTCATCCTAATAAGCTACCTCCTAACACAATCTACATAAATTATCAAATTTTAATTAAAAATATGGGAATGTAACAGAATGAAAAAGTGAATCCATAAGTCCGGTCAACAATGCATATAATATTTTGCTAATTCATAATTCCCATAATAAATTACAATATGTTAGGTGTCTTTTTGGAGCAAGTTTTAGCTACCACACATTTAATTATTTGAGTGAATAACTTGGGTCCATTTTACTACCTACTATAACTAAAGGTCTAAATAACTTTGGGACGAAAAGAGTAGTATGGACTTAGTTAAATTGTGGTACAAACTTAAAAATGACAGTATGAGTTGAATTAAATTGTGGTAATGATTGAAATAATGGTGGTACAATGTTAAAATATGGTACGGGCTGAAGTGATAGCGGTACGGGGTTGAAATAAGTGTGGTATGAGGTTAATTTAATAGTGGGATGGGGGTTTAATTGAATGGTAATACTGTTTGAAATGATGTTGGTACGGGATGATATGGTGGCATATACTAAAATAATGAAAGGATAAAAAAAAGTTAGAGTTAGAAAAAAAATTCTCTTTCCGTAAAAAAAATAAAATTCTCTTGACTAAAAAAGAATGATTACAAATTTTGTGACGCAAAAGAACTTTTATTTTTATGTTAGACTATTTATAATCTATTTCCATTTTAAATATATAACTAAGTATTAAATACTAGATACTCCCTCTCTCCACTAAAATTATTTGTACTTATTGTACTTGGAATTTGAGACTTCTATGCTCAGTGTTCACACCCTCCATTCTCTTAATTATTCAAATTGTTATTCATCATTTCTTTTATAAAAAATTATTTTATTTATAAATCGGTTGAGATAATATTCAATTATCACTTTCTTAATTATAAGGATTTTGTCAACCAAATTCATTGTATCTTGTAATTGTATAATTTTTTTAATTAGATAATCTTTGGGGTATCTAATACATAATTGTAATAGTGATTATTCACTTAATAAAATCATTATTTCATCTTAATAAGTTACCTCCTAACACAATCTACATAAATTATCAAATTTTAATTAAAAATATGGGAATGTACATAATGAAAAAGTGAATCCATAAGTTCGGTCAACATTGCAGATAATATTTTGCTAATTCATAATTCTCATAATAAATTACAATATGTTAGGTGTCTTTTTGGAGAAAGTTTTAGCTACCATATATTTAATTATTTGAGTTAATAACTTGGGGTCCATTTTACTTCCTACTCTATATCTAAGAGGTCCATTAAAATTGAACTAGTATTAAAAGGTCCAAATTAGGAAGTTGATTGTTTATATTATCCCTCCTTTTAACTCAGCTAACAGAAATGAGCTTCTAAAAATTACAGTACGCGATTTGACATATTCCTTCTTCCCAATATTTTTTACACGTCCTTCACATCACCCCCAACTAGTTGTTTTTCAACATCCAGAACCGAAACCACAAAACAAATCCAAACATATCCAATATTTGAGTTATATTTTTTTTATATATGGAACCAAAAATTTACAATAATTTACATATCTAAATCTAAATCTAAAAATTTATATTCATCTTCATCTTCCTTCCACAAAATAATTACAGATCTTCTCATCTTTCGACATGCACAAGTGCATAATTTGATGAACATTCGCAATGAAAAAGTGCATTCATGAAATCATGCACATATTCATGAAATCGTGATTATAAGTATTAAAAAGTTAACATGCTACTTAATTAAAAGTATACTATAATTAATAATAAATATTATTTATAATTTAATAATAAAAATATGATTATAAGTCATTTGAATGACTCAAATGAAATAAATATTTAAAATATTTATTCTAAAATAAATTTAATTATATAATATTATTCTTTATCATAAAAATTATAAATAGGGTAGGTATTTTTTTCCCTTAAAATATTTTCTGAAAATCAAGATCAATTTTAATAAAATTAATATTTCAGGTTAAAAATTTAATAATATAATATGTCATACATAGTACTTTGCTCAGAAATTGAGTATTTTAAAATAAAGTGAATAGAGAGGTAGGAGTGAGTCCCAATTAATAAATATAAGAAATTTGTTGGGCACAATATTTAACGACCCTTTTATTCAGGGAAAATAGTAGCATGCATTTTAAAGAAAAAAACCCCATATTTAGCTCCCTCTCATTTAAAAAGTTCTTTTTTATTAAGATTTTTAATAATTTTTTTAGCCAAGAGAATAATTTTTTGGGCAATTATACCCTTAATGAAATCTACAAAATATTCCAAAAAAAATGTGATACGGGCTTCATTAAATGGTGGTACAATGTTAATAAATTGTGGTATGAACTTAATTAAACTGTGGGACAAACTTAAAAATGATAGTATGAGTTGAATTAAATTGTGGTACGGATTGAAATAATGGTGGTACGACGTTAAAATAAGAGTGGTACGGGCTGAAGTGATAGTGGACGGGGTTGAAATAAGCGTGGTATGAGGTTAATTTAATAGTGGTACGGGTTAATTGAATGGTGATACGAACTGAAATGATGTTGGTACGAGATGTATATATGGTGGCAATGGTATGATTATACTGGAAAGTATGTTTTTACTTTGTATAATCAAACTGAATTTCTGTCTTATTTACTGAAATAAATTATTTATCACTGATGCTTTAAATATCATTGAATGTTACATATATTTACTGCATATCTGTTCAATAAATAGTACGTGTTACATTGTAGTTAATTTAGTGATACCAGGTCACAGAAGATTAAATTAACAGTTCCTTGTAACCAAAAGTACACCATTCACGACCTAGATGGAAATGAACAATCCATCGTGAAAGGTTGAAGTGTAAGGCTCAGATTGGCTAGATAATCTTAAACACGGGAAATAATAACCGGGAGTCATATTAACAGTAATATGGGTTAAGATGGATAGTGCAATATTAATTATGTAGTAGGATTAATTAATATTTATTGGCTTGAATAATATTGTGGCTCAATATTGATAATTCAAGATCCATTGGAAGATCCAATCTTAATTCTCCTAAAGGCCCCTCAAGTAGCCCAAACATAAAGTCCAATAACAGAAAAAAGTGTTTAAAAATAAAATAAATTTTTGTTGCTATTTTTCCTAAATTTTCGAAAAATATGAATAAAAGGGGAGAAAGATTTTCTTTGAATTTTGTTATGGAATGAAGATATGTGTTCTTGGAATACAAGATTATCTCATTAAATTCAAGAAATCTCCCACTTGGTTATTTATATGATGATTTTCGTAGAACATAAAAAAAGTAGGAAAAGAAAGATTTTCTTGATTTTCTTGAAAAGATATTATGGAAGATATGTATTCTTGGAATACAAGATGTTGGTCACGTTGACAACGAGTCTTACACTTGTATGGGGGGGATAAACGTGTTCAGTGATTTTAAAACTTTTCTTTACTGAGGTCAGCTTGGGTCAGGTTGTCATGATGATTTGGTCCTGAGAAGCACAAATCGCTCTGAGTCAAAGTATATCTGAGACAGTGATCCTGAGCTGCTTTCAGATACCTCAGATAATCCCAATTGAGTCCTGAGTTTTCAGAGATCCTGAGTTGCTTGGATCAAATAACTAACTTACTGAACCCTCAGAAGAGTAAGTTCAGTTTGGTAACTATCTGTTCTAGCTACTCAGATGTGCGGAATGGTTGGCCCTTAGTTTATACTCGTTTTAAGCTTTTGCTGAAAACCTTCCTTTAATGGAATAGTGATTAGGCTGTGATTTAATTCGGATGCAACTTCAGTGGATTGATTCCAACTGAATATTAGTGAAAATATGCTTTCAAAACAAAGTAATGCAACAGATAAATCAAGCAAAACAGAAAGCAAAGAACACAGCAAGTTATAGTGGTTCAGAGACTCAAGCTCCTAAGTCCACTCTCCCTGATCTCTTCAGAGAAATTCACTAAACACTTCCTAAGGCTTTCTGACTACCTCTGTAGTTTACTAACCTTTCTATTTTGAGCTTTCTGACTACCTCTGTAGTTTACTAACTCAAAACTCACACAAGCTTTCTGTCTATCCAAGATAGATTATTCACTTCTTCTCTAGATCTTTCTGACTACCTCTGTGTAGTTTACTAACTCTTTACAACTCCAATCTCACCAACAATCACACTCAAACTACCTTACAAAGGGTTTGGGAGTTTCTTGGTTGGTTTCCAACTAGGATGAGATATCCTTTACAATAAAGAACAATGCAAAGGCTAGGATATCTCGACTAAGCTTTGGATATATCTTATCAAGCTAGGCTTAGTGGAATGAGCTCTCTTCGATTTAAAGCACTTGAGAAATTCTTGGGTTTTCGAGTGCTTCAACTTGCAATAATAAGTTTGAGCTCTTGAGTTGCTTACAAATTTCCCGTAACCTTACAATGTAGAGGGTCACAAGTATTTATAGGCATACACCAAGGTCACTCTTGAAAAACTATCCGTTGGAAGAGATAGCTTCGTGAGTTTCCTCTTATGGTGTGTGAGAAACGGCTATATTTAGTGGCTCTATTAATCCTAACATGTTTTAGGCAATAGCCTTTCATGTAGCCGATCATCACTTTTTGCAGTCTGCAACTTAGTACTTCTGACATCTTTTTCATGACACCGCCATTTTGTCGTTGTCGATATGGTGATGATCTTTTCTTCTTTTTGACTTTTGTCTCCGATTAAAGGTAAACAACTCAACGGCTCTTTTTGGTTACAATCTACGAGTGATATAACCTTAACAACACTTTATCTTAGTTCCTTTTATGCGCATTTGAATGTCTTGGCAAATATCTATTTTTCTAAGGAATCGCGATCTTCTCGATGTGCATCCTTCGGATAGATATTTTCAATTACCTCGGAACATTCAGATTTATCTTGAAGCATTCAATACATTCATCGAATCTTCGATAATTCTTTGTCTTTTCGATAATCTTGATCTTCATTCTTGATCTTACATGTACGTGTCTTACGAGTCTTTAGGGTCTTCTGAGTCTTCACAGATATCTTGACCGATATCTTGAAGTCTTGATTTCATCTTGAGTCTTGATATCTCGATTTCTGCTTGAAGTCTTGATATCTCGATTTCTCTCTTGAGTCTTGATTTCTCGATTTCATCTTCGAACTTGAAAACTTCCGTTTCATCTTGAAACTTCGGTTTCTTCAGAAACTTACTGAGTTCTTCAGAATCTTCAGATCCTAACCTGATCTATATCTGCTGACTATACATTTTGCAGATAACATCCTGAATACTCTAAAACGGATTCCTGACTCAACTATCAAGATTATCCTGAACATGTCATACTCAGGGGTTTTGGGATCTAATCAAAATCATATCTTTATTAAATTCATCTCCCAACACAAGAATATCTCATAAATTCAAGAAGATCCAAATCTTGGAATCTTTATCCTTATTTTTTGAAAAATACCATAACAAGAGGAGTTGGGATTTTTTGTGGAATATTTAATTATGGAGAAAAAAAATATATGGGATATATTCAAGATTTCTTGGAGATCAAGAAAAAGATTTTCCTATCTTTATTTCCAAATAAAATTTCGACCAACCTCTCATTATAAATAGGGGATGAATGTTTCATCCCCAGGACAACACGAAAATTGGTTTTTCGGAAAAATATCAGCGTCGATAAAATATCAAATATTTTGAAACGTCGACAAATTGTGTATTTTCGAAAAACCTCAATTGTGAGTGTGCAATTCCATGTGTTGGAAAAATTAGAAATCCACAAAGGTGGTGCAACATAATTTTATTTTTCATTTTGTTAAATTGTTAGCGAGTTCCTTCCACCAGATTGTTGAACAAGGGCAAGGGAATACTTGAGAAGGCTTTTTGGTGTGTTCGTGTGAACGGGATCCATCTTCTCAACGGTTGTCACTCCGAGAGGCTAGTACACATAAACCCGTAGCAATTCCACATGCGTAGGATTTATGTGAACGGTTTATATGCATGATTTGTTGTTGAATTATTATTTGAATTAATATATGATTAATTCATGCTAGTAATAATTGTTAGAATTAAATTTGTATTTAAAGATTCATCCCGAATAGATCCGGGCAATTAATTCCCCAACAAATGGTATCAGAGCCTCGGTTTCGGGCTCTGAATTTTAAATTGTAATTTAATTCGTTTTCATTAAATTTGAAATTGGATAGTAGAATTGCTAGATCTTTTTTGCGGTATCCAATTTGTCATGGAATTTAATGTGTTTATTTATGCATGCATATAAATTGTGGTTTTTTAATTCGATTCGTTTGAATTATCGGTTCGTGAGAAAATCCACGCAGTAGATTAGGGATTTGTTTGATTCGCTCAATGTAATAGACTAGTCTAGATTCAGTTTATTTATTTATCGTAAATAAATTGAAACCGGATCGGAGCCAAGACGAAAGACGATGAATTAAAGACGAATGGATCCGGAACTGCGCGCCGAAGCGCCGCCGAAGGCGTAAGAGGGGCCTTTATTGCCATGTAACAAGGGCCGGACCGCGACATGGGCGGCGCGCAAAAGACCGCGCGCGCATCGGGCGCGCATTAATGGCTGAGGCAATACCAGCACACGCGGACGCAAAGGGAGGGGACGAGGCGGCACGCCGAGGCGGATCGATGGGCGGGGCGTATGGCAACCGCGACGGGCGCTGGGCTCGGAATGTGTGACGCCTCGCCGAGATCCGGTTTAGGGTCGCTGAAGCCAGACGAAAGCACCGCCAGCAAAGCGCTTATGCCCGCGCCGCTATCGCACGCCACTGACATCGCTCGGAGTGCTAGGGCGGGCACTCCGACCCGCGAAATTTGTTGATAACGCCACTTGACATGGCGAACGTTTCGAGATGAACGATGAAGGCGAAGAAGACGATTTCTCGAGATCAAGACATGACAAAAATTAACTGTGACAATTGGATATATGTGCCCAATGTGTTTAAATTTGTTTTGATGTTTATGCATTATTTTATGCTTATTTAAATTGTGTTTAAATTTGCGATGCATGAGAAAATATTTTGAAAAATCTCACTTTCGAAAATTACTAAGTATGCTTAAACAATTAATTGACAATTTTGTTTCGGATAATAAAATTGAATTAATTTTGACCTCCATGATTTATTTATTTGTGAATTCTTTTGGAGAAATTCCCCCCACAGGACGGTCAAAAGATAGCTTTCACATGAATAAATTTCAAATGGATGATTGTGGATTATTACTAGTGGCGACGATGACCCTCCCCACGAGGCTCGTTCAAAGCGAAATAATAATTCTGTATTTAATCATGGTTATTACTTAGGTATAAAATTGATATGCATATACTTCCCGAAGTCCCCGTCAATTTTATATTGGTCAAGTCGGAGCCAACTATTAATCTGGATATTAAAGGTTTGTAACTGTTCTTGTTTGTAACCTGCTTGAATGTGTTTAAATAATTATCCACCCCACGTGGCTTATTTAAACTGTTTTGAGATGTTGGCTGATGCATGTTCATATTTTTTTTTTTGATTTTAATATGATGCATGTGATCGAACCTTGTGATATATTTGTGCCTATGCATATAGTTATTTATTTCAATTCAGCATGTCGTAACCTTTTAATCCACTGCTATTATACTTAAAGTCAATAGAATAAGTATGGAAACTATATTGATTGGAAACAAAAAATTATAATTGTCCTAACTGCACAAAAGCACAAGTGGGTTCTTGACACACCAAAATCAGATGAGCCAACTAAAGAGTCAAAAATGCGGGACTCGTCAGATCACCTTGCGAGAGATGTCGTTGCTGAAAATGGTGGAGGGAAAACTCGTAAGGGATTACGTCCTCAAAATTGATGGCCCATCCCAACAAACTTGAGGTTCCGAGTGCATTATAATCTGGAGACTCGGATGAATTTGGTACTTCACTCTCTGCCAAAAGTTTTTGAGCATTTTGGCCTCGCTAAGATTTGTTGCAAGCTTTGGTCTCGGCAGAGATGTTGATGGGGCACCAAACTCAAGCTTTGAGCGGCAAGTGGTCCATCTTCATCTTCTGTGCCAAGGGTAGGCAAGAAGAAGAGAACCAAAAGCCATAAGCAATAAAACTCAAATCACAAGCCAAGGGCAATGGTAAGATGAGGAATGCTTGTGGTGTCAAGGAAAATCCAAAGAGGAAGTGCTTCAACAGCGGTAAGGACAATGGAGGTTTGCATATTCCAACCCCAAAAGGGTCGGAAAGAACGGTAATTCTCACGCACTAGTTGTTGAAACTTGTTTAGCAGCATATACTTCTCATTCGTGGGTAGTTGATACGGGATCCACTGATCATGTTTGCTTCACGGGTTCAAGCTAACCCGGCAACTTAGTGGGAGTGAGATCCTCATCACACTGGGCGATGCTACGAGAGTGGCAGCTGAAACAGTGGGAGAAGTGCACCTGTCTTTTGAAGACAAAGTTTTAATTTTAAGAGATGTTCCTTACGTTCCTACTTTTAGAAAGAATTTAATTTCAGTTTCTAAACTTTATATTGATGGATATTCGGTTACTTTTGATAAAGTTGTTATCATTTCTCTTTATGATAAATTTATCTGTCATGGAACGTTGTTGAATAATCTCTATACAATTAATCAGCACACACACTCGCTAAATGCATCCTATAACACATCAACTGTTTCCGATAAAAGAAAATGTTCATCAGACGTGAACAAGACACTTCTATGGCATCTAAGATTGGGACATATTAATCAAAAAAGGATCCAAAGGTTGGTAGAAGACGGTTCACTGGAGTCTCTCCAAGTTGAACCAATCCCAACCTATTAATCATGTTTGGAGGGTAAAATGACCAAGAGGGCATTCGGAGCCAAGGGGAATAGAGCCAAAGAAGTGTTAGAAATCGTTCACACAGACGTATGTGGTCCAATGTCAATCAAAGCAAGAGGAGGTTATGAGTATTTCGTCACTTTTATTGATGACTACTCAAGGTACGGCTATATTTTCCTTATGAAGCATAAATCTGAGACCTTTGAGAAATTCAAAGAATTTAAGGCTCAAGCAGAGAATCATAGGGAAAAACGCGTGCAAGTCTCTACGATCCGATCGTGGAGGTGAGTACCTCAAAGAATGAGTTTTGAACTACTTGTCGATGAAGGGATTGTATCACAAATTTAATCGCACCGGAACCCCTCAACAAAACGGGGGTTGCAGAGCGAAGAAAACGAGAACTCTTTTAGAAATGGTTAGATCAATGATGAGTTATCGCGGATCTACCCAAGTCGCTTCCGGGGTCATGCCTTGAAACAAATGGCTTACATTCTAAACTTGGTGCCATCCAAATCGGTTCCCAAAACTCCCAAAGAATTGTGGACCGGGCGCAAGCCCAGATTGAGACACATGAGAATTTGGGGATGTCCGGCCTACGTGTTGGACAAGAAAGCCGGAAAATTGGATCCTCTATCAGAATTAAGGTTGTTTATAGGATACCCCGAGGAACAAAAGGGTGTATATTCTATGGTCCCAAGATCAAAAGGTGGTAATAAGCACCCACTTTAGATTTTTGGAAGAAGACTATATGAACGAAAAGAAGACCCGTAGTGAGATTACCTTAAATGAGCTAAGGAGGCTAACCTCGATTACAACCGTACAAGATGACATAACAAACGACACACTTACACAACCGAACCTCGTCTTAGTGGGAGGGTTGTGAGACAGCCCGAGAGATTCATGGGGATAGGAGAGTCCTCAAACTTGATTCCCGGGACAAGACGAATCGGACCCATGGACATATGACGAGGCAATCCAAGACAAGGATGCGGTTTTTGGCAAACAAAGAATGAAAGCGAAAATGGGTTCTATGGATCATAACAGAGTGTGGGAGCTAGTCGAACCACTTAATGGGGTCAAACCCATTGGTTGCAAGTGGGTGTACAAGAGAAAAAGAGGACCGGACGGGAAGGTGGAAACCTTCAAGGCAAGGCTTGTGGCGAAAGGTTATACTCAGAAAAAAAGGATCGACTATGAGGAAACTTTTTTCGCCAAGAGCAATGCTCAAGTCCATCCGAATTCTCTTGTCGATTCTTCAAGATCTCGACTTTGAAATCTGGCAAATGGATGTCAAGACGGTTTTCCTTAACGGAAGTCTTGATGAAGAAATCTATATGCAACAACCCCAAGGCTTCATTGAAAAAGGCCAAGAACACCTAGTTTGTAAGCTCAAGAAGTCCATTTACGGACTCAAACAAGCATCCAGAGCTTGGAACCAATGTTTTGATCAAGTAATAAAGTCTTATGGGTTTGATCAAAACGAGTTCGAAAGTTGTGTGTACAAAAAGCGTGTCGGAACTGCATTGGTATTCTTAGTACTATCGTGAGATTTACATTACGCTCGCCATCTGAACGATGTAAAGGTGTTATCAGATGTAAGGGCATGACTTTCAAAACAGTTTGATATGAAGGACTTAGGGGAAGCCGGACACATCCTTGGGATCAAGATTACTCGAGTTCGCAAGAAAAGGATGATAGGCTTATCGCAAGCTTCATACATAGACACTGTCTTGAAGCAATTCAGCATGCAGGATTCCAAGAAAGGCTTCGTACCTTTCAGACATGGAATCCATCTATCCAAGGAAATGTGCCCTAAGACACAAAAGGAGATAGATGATATGAAAGGCATTCCTTATGCTTTGGCTGTCGGAAGCCTTATGTATGCAATGCTGTGCACGAGACCGGATATCTGCTTTGTCGTTTGCATGGTGGCAAGATATCAAAGTAACCCGAGGAAAGAACATTGAATGGCGATTAAAAACATTACAAAGTATCTGAAAAGAACTCGAGATAGAATGTTGGTTTATCAGTCAGATAGTCTAATCTCCATCCACTACACGGACTCGGATTTCCAATCAGACTTAGATTCCAGAAAATCTACCTCCGGTAGTGTGTTTTGCATGGGGGGAGGAGCCATAACATGTAAAAGCGTTAAGCAGAAATGCATCGCCGATTCTACCATTGAAGCCGAATATGTAGCTGCCAAACTTGCAAGGCAAAGAAAAAAAGCGGTTTGGCTCAAGAACTTCCTAGTGGACTTGGATGTAGTTCCAAATTTGCCCAAAGACAATCTCTCATTTATTGTGATAATCTTGGGAACGATTTGCAAATTCAAGGGAACCAAGAGCCCACAAGGCCAAACAAACACATTGAAAGGAAATACCATCTTATACGAGAAATCGTTAAGAGAGGAGATATAGAGGTGGCAAAGATCGCGTTAGAAGACAACCTAGCTGATCCATTCACAAAGGGTCTGCCTCAGAATACATTCGAGAGACATGTGGAAAGGAATGGGTGTCAAGATCGCTTTAATCTGCTTTGAGTATAAATGGGAGATATTATTAGGTTCGTGTAGGTGACATTAGATGTCACGTATTATGAACTACACGAGACATCTTTGTAGTATACTTAAAAAGCGGACTTTGAGTATAAGTGGGAGATTGTTGGGATTATACTGGAAAGTATGCTTTTACTTTGTATAATCAAACTGAATTTCGTCTTATTTACTGAAATAAATTATTTATCACTGATGCTTTAAATATCATCGAATGTTACATATATTTATTGCATAACCGTTCAATAAATAAGACGTGTTACATTGTAGTTAATTTAGTGATACAAGATCACGTAAGATTAAATTAACGGTTCCTTTAAACAAAAAGTACACCATTCACGACCTAGATGGAAATGAACAATCAATCGTGAAAGGTTGAAGTGTAAGGCTCCAGATTGGCTTGTCTTGACCAAGAGATTACACTAGTGCATGACCGATGCAATTGAATAGGACCTCTGAGAGGACAAATTCTTGAAAGACCAACTAGGAAGAATTAGACCTCGGTGGTTCGTTATTTCTTAATCTTCGCCCCTTAAATAGGATCTCGTGTGGTTAGTAATTATTGCTTTGACTTATTACGGTGAGAGAATCAACGAGATTCAATACTTTATATCTTGGGCAATATTATTGGTCACATGCGATTGCTAAGATTTAATACGAAGAATCGTGTGCAAGTACGTTTGTTCGATTTGCCCCCTTGGGAGGTTCATAAGATTTATCATACCAAATCTTGCAAGTGGAACTAGTTTCCGGTATGGATAATAATGTTGAACCGTTCCTTAACCAAGGACAAAAGATATTAATTAATGGAAAGCTATTTCAGTGGCTTGAATTAATTAATGGGCTAGATAATCTTAAACACGGGAAATAATAACCGAGAGCTATATTAACAGTAATATGAGTTAAGATGGATAGTGCAATATTAATTATTTAGTGGGATTAATTAATATTTATGGGCTTGAATAATATTGTGGCTCAATATTGATAATTCAAGATCCATTGGAAGGTCCAATCTTAATTCTCCTAAAGGCCCCTCAAGTAGCCCAAACATAAAGTTCAATAACTGAAAAAGGTGTTTAAAAATAAAATAAATTTGTTGCCTATTTTTCCTTGTCTTTTTCGAAAATTATGGATAAAAGGAGAGAAATATTTTCTTTGAATTTTGTTATGGAATGAAGATATGTATTCTTGGAATACAAGATTATCTCATTAAATTCAAGAAATCTCCCACTTGGTTATTTATATGATGATTTTGGAAAAACATAGAAAAAGAAGGAAAAGAAAGATTTTCTTGATTTTCTTGAAAAGATATTATGGAAGATATGTATTCTTGGAATACAAGAATATCTCATAAATTCAAGAAGATCCAAATCTTGGAATTTTTATCCTTATTTTTCGAAAAATACCATAACAAGAGGAGTTTGAATTTTTTGTGGAATATTTAATTATGGAGAAAAAAATATATGAGATATATTCAAGATTTCTTGGAGATCAAGAAAAAGATTTTCCCATCTTTATTTCCGCCTAAAATTTCGACCAACCCCTCATTTAAATAGGGGATGAATGTTTCATCCCAGGACAACACGAATATTGGTTTTTCGGAAAAATATCAGCGTCGATAAAATATCAAATATTTTGAAACTTTGACAGATTGTGTATTTTCGAAAAACCTCAATTGTGAGTGTGCAATTCCATGTGTTGGAAAAATTAGAAATCCACAAAGGTGGTGCAACATAATTTTATTTTTCCTTTTGTTAAATTGTTCGCGAGTTCCTTCCACCGGATTGTTGAACAAGGGCAAGGGAATACTTAAGAAGGCTTTTTGGTGTGTTCATGTGAACGGGATCCATCTTCTCAACGATTGTCACTCCGAGAGGTTAGTACACATAAACCCGTAGCAATTCCGCATGCATGGGATTTATGTGAACGGTATATATGCATGATTTATTGTTGAATTATTATTTGAATTAATATAGGATTAATTCATGCTACTAATAATTGTTAGAATTAAATTTTATTTAAATATTCATCCCGAATAGATCCGGGCAATTAATTCCCCAACAGGCACATACTAAAATAATGAAAGGATAAAAAAAAGGTAGAGTTAGAAAAAAAATTCACTTGACTAAAAAAGAATGACTACAAATTTTTTGACACAAAAGAACTTTTATTTTTATGTTAGACTTTTTATAATTTCATTCCCATTTTAAATATATCTAAGTATTAAATACTAGATACTCTCTCCCTCCACTAAAATTTACTACTACACATTTAAGCTTGCACAGCTGCACTTAACTTGGACCCCGTTAGGGATCCTCACTCAACTACACTCCAAGATTGGTTGACGATGAACAACATAGTCAAGTTCCCAAATATTGACAATCTGTCCAAAGTAAGTAGTAATCAATTGATCCCCTGCAGTTGCAGTAATGGACACCCCACTATTCTGCATTGTACTTGTGGCATCATGATCTCTGGTATAAAATGTGTATCCGTTAATAAGATAACACTTGTATGAATACACATGTCTATCAGGCATTCTGGATAACCCCTTAACTCTTTCTTTCACTGATTCTTTATCGTGTGACAACATATTTGCTACATAACCATTGAACCAGTCAACAAACGTGTGGTTGTGCTCAACTTCAATCCATGATCTATCTCTTGTGGGAAATGCCTCAGCAAGTGCTTGCATGTACAGGTCAATAAAAGGAAGCACGTCGACTGTGTTGTGAAGTAAGCACAAGTGCATCCGTGTTAGTTCCTCCATACTAACACTTATAGGTTGACCACCGGTAATGCTTTCACCATTTAGATTAGAGAGGGTTGTGTAAAATTATTTCTACCCAAACTCTTGTTTTATAATAGGAAAGCGTATGGATGAATAGTAAAGCATTATTTTAATTTGTATGTACTATTAATATATCCAATGTATTCGTATAGTATATAGCATGTATGCGTTATGTTCTTGGAATTATTTAGTATGCATAAAATATCATACGTATAACATATGAGGGGATTTTGCAAGTGAACTTGAGAACCACAATGTAATGAGAGCCAAGTAGCCCGACTCATAACCAGCTAAAAAGGCCCAAATAATTAATTGATGCAAGAAAATGAAATAACCCTAAATGAATAAGGCCCAAAAATAAAAGAGATATAAATGGCCACTTAAAGTCATAACATACCAATTTATTGATATGATGTAGAGAGACCAAATAATCTAATAGGAAAATAGATAATTTTCATAACTAAAAACATCTCACTCATTACATATAATAATTGTTATCATGGTGGATTAAAATAATTAAGTTTATGTATTTTCGCATCAAGGTTAAAAGTAACTAGAAAATATTGTCTTATTAAAACTATCATGTTTTTCATGAGGGTTGAGTTGTCAAGCCCAATAAAAATAAGTGATTTAAATTATTAGTCTTTTTCTATTTCAAGTTTCGATAATTTAATAAGTAATAATCAAATCTTATACTTTCATTTATTTCTTTATTATGTGCTAGGAGTGCTCCCGGTCAGAATGCTCGTTCGTCTTCCTGAAATCAAAGCTTTTGAAAATGTAGAGCGCTATGTTAAAATAATTAAAAATTTATAAATTATTTATCCCTTTATTTCTTATCAATTTTGGGACGGGGTGTTACATCCCTACCCTCTTAAAAGAATTTCGTCCCTGAAATTTCGTTTACTCTTTTTCTTTGTCATTTTGCTTACTTTGCAAGCATTTATTTTCCTTGATCTTTGAAAATTCCTTTTTCCTTTATTGCATGTTGACTACTGAAGTCTGGTTGACTCCTTGAAGTCTGTTTATTACGTGATTCTTTGTTGACTACAAAAGTCTGCTAGACTACGAAAGTCTCGTTGATTACATAATTTTGCTTGGCTTTAAACATTTTTTGGTGACTACAAAAGCCTGTTGAGTAAAACAAAATTTGTTTAATTTGATGACTACAAAAGTCTGCTTTTGATTTTAAAAAATTTGGTGACTATAAAAGTCTAGTGGCTAAGAAAGCTTGTTTGGCTACAAAGTCTGTTGACTACGAAAGTCTGTTTGACTACAAAAGTTTGTTGACTACGAAAGTCTATTTGACTACAAAAGTCTGTTGACTACGAAAGTCTAGTGACTACAAAAGTCTGTTTGACTACAAAAGTCTGTTGACTACGAAAGTCTGGTGACTACAAAAGTCTGCTTGACTACAAAAGTCTGTTGACTACGAAAGTCTGGTGACTACGAAAGTCTGTTCATTTTCAAAAGAAAATAACCACATCCATATCTACCACTCTTACATAGATTATGAATTCTCAAAGAAACATTTACACTTAATGTTTTTATCGTTTATTCTCAAACTTCTCATAAAGTTAGCAAATGAAAAGGGAGTAGAAAGCTCCGATATCAAAATAATATGTTACGTGAAATCGAGTACTGGTCATGCATCTGTCGTGGTCTCATAATGTGTCAATTTTATCATCTTCCTCGAGGATAGCATTCACTAGAGCTATTTTCTGGTGTTCTTGTACTAGGACATCCCTCCTTAGTGGTCCTAGTAAATAGTTGTGTCCTCTTGGTGGTAGTATGATTTGGTTGTTACCCATCAGTTGTTGTCTGAATTGATTATTCTCCGTTGGTGCTCGATCATTAAGTTCCTCAGGGCATTCAACAATCCCGTGTCCTGGTCGACGACACTTATAGCATACCCCCTTTCCCTTCCAGCATACTCCTCCGTGTCCCTTGTTATATGTGGGGCATAGTCGTTGATTCTTGGGTCTAGTTTTAATGGCAAAATTGTTTCCCTTCACAGGTGAGTTTTGGTTTCTCTTAAACTTGAGCTGTGAATTATGGTTTACTAGTAGTGTTGTCGGAGTTGGCTTAAATTCCAATCCCAAGCCAATTGAGACAGTGAGTGCTCGATCAAAGACTTTGTTGTAGTTTTGTAATTTTAGTCCAGCTACAATCCCTCTGACTTCAGGCCTCAAACCTCGTTCAAATCTTCTTGCCTTTTTGGCATCAATCGCCACTAGATGTGGAGCATAATGTGATAACTTATTAAATCTCCTCTCGTACTCCGATACTGAGGGTGTTCCTTGACGTAAGTTGACAAACTCCTGCTCCTTCTGATCACATAAGGCCTGTGGAAAGTACCTCTCCATTATTGCTTGCTTGAATTCTTCCCATGTCAGAATTTAACGTCCTTCAGCATTCAGGGTTCGCTCGTAAGATTCCCACCACTGGGCAGCATCTTCTTCTAGTTGAAACTATGCACAACAGACCTTTTGTGCATCGGTCAAAACCATGTGTTTGTAAATCCTCTCAAGTCCGGCGATCCACTCTTCGGTTCCCATAGGTCCTTCTTTTCCGTTAAGTCGGGGTGGCTTCATACGTCGAAATTGTTTGACAAATTCATTGACCCCAAGTGCTAGCTGAGGTACAGGTACAATCGGTGGTGAGGTTTGTTGTTGCATAGATTTCAGAAGAGAGTTGAAGAATTCCCTAGCCATGTCAGCTCCAGAGGCTGCATTCGGCGACCCTACTGATTCTTTAGGGTGGTTTCGAGTTATATTCCTTGTAGCATGCGGTGTTCCTCGTGGTGCCATCGTAAAAGAACTAAAAGAAAAATAATAGCTTATTTCATATTGGTGTGATAAAACTTTCAAAATCAGAACCTGAATATCTTAAAAACAAGACACTAGCACCAATTATACATTTGGAATACACAGTACATCGGAACACACTGTTGCAATCAGCGCCATGATGGCGGCAATCAATATTTGTAAGTTAGGGAACCAGTAACACATGCCATTAGAGTAATAGACAGGTAAAAATAACAGATAGAATAAAGCAGACTTACTTGGAGTAAGTTGCATAACAATATATATATAATTCAAAACATGGAGTGACCTCCAAAACAACAGTCCCAGTAAGATAAGTAACATTCTAAACTCTAGTGTCTTCTTGTCTATATAGCGAGATAGAGATTATAGTCAAAGTAAAGTAAGACTTTATATGTTTGTCTTATATTCAATCTATGTTATGGTTATACTCCTCATATGATAGTATCATATCATGATTTCGTATAAACTCTTTTCATGAACTTCCACTTATATCATAAGTAAACCATTTTGTAATCAATTTTCACCTTATGAAAGATCCTTTCATAATCATAGACTTATCATATCAATTGTAACTTCCTCTTCTTTCATAACTTAATCATATAAAAGTACAACTTCAGTTTCCTTCTTATCATATCAAAACATTAATTCCTTTACTTCATTCTCATAGCATATTGCAATAATGCAAATCACAGTTCTATAAATATCACTCAAAGACTTCGAAAATACTTACATACCTTGAGGGTGCTCGACTTGCTGCAATAGACACATTTTCCCACTAGTAACATTTTTGGTATTATCTTAGTATTCTTAATATACTTTCATATAAAATATTTTAATAATTATCATATACTAATTTTCTCATTTTCATAAGATAATTTTCTTTTAAAAGAAAATTTGAAGGAAAGAGTTTACATTTTCTAAATAAGGAATTTTGGAAAGAAAAGAAAGCAAGTTATTTTGTCCGAAGAGTTTAACATGAGCTCTGATACCACCTGTAACGCCCCGAATCCAGAATGTCGGCCCTTGCGGCTTTGACACTCTAAACTCGAGTCGCCACTTAGTGACCCTAAAATCTGAGCTTAAAAATTTCTTTTTAAAATATAAATACAAGCATAAGTATTACATTTTGCAGCGGAAGAACCTAACCATAATTATTAATTGAGATAAAGAATGTGGAAGGGCCCATAATTTATAAAGATGACATTTATAAAAAGGGGTAATGTACATGATACTCTATCAAGAGTAACTTTAAAAGGTTTATCGGCACAATAATAAACCATTTTAGGAATGACTACACATTCATTGAAAAACATTATTAGGGAAACTCTGTGTCACTTCTGCAGCTCCGGCCCCTCTCGATCATGTCCTGAAAATATCAAACTATGGGTGGGTGAGATAAAAATCTCAGCGGGCAACTTGTACGTTGTTACTCATACTGGTCATTGAAATATAATTATCTTGATATTTTATTAAAGATTATTCATACGCTTTTGCGTAGATGATTTTTGAAGGGTTGCCCGAAGTCATTGTATAAACTCGTTTGTAGCTTGGTTTCTTATTGTAATATTTTTAGTAGATTAATTTCTTAACATTATTGATATTTATAAGATATCATTCATATTTAAGCTTAGTATTTTATTATAGATTGTTCTTACGCTTTTGCTTAGTTAATTTTGGTATTCATGGTAGATTCGTAGTATATTCACATTCATAGCTTGAATTCCCTAATAGTACACTCTTGTTCATAGTTCGAATAATAATAACTTAGAATCTCCTTTATCAATAGTGGACAACATTGGTAACGACTTATAAGATGAAATCCTCATAATATCTTATACATCATAGTGGGACCACACTAGTGACGACTTACCACGTGCAATCCCCATCGTTTTCTTTTCATCATAGTGGGACCACACTGGTAATGACTTACCACGTGCAATCCCCATTGTCTCCTTTATCGCATATCATATATCTCATATCATCATATCATAATCATAATCACAAGCTTAATTTTGAAACCTTATATTCTTATATACTTGTGTTCTTTGGTTATAGATTTGTGTTTGTTTAGTCGAGTTCAGAATACACCAACAATCACTGTAACATAAAACACTGTATATAAATAGTGTCACCCACCTTATAACTTTATAGATAAGTTAGAACTGTTTTTGAATTCGTTTGGAGAATAACTCAAATTGTAGGAACGTCCCGAGCATCTGGTCTGAAGCGCTTCTCCCTGCACGTTTTCTTGAAAGTTTAATTATTACCAGAACCCCTTGATTCATTAAATACTTAATAATATTCCTTCTTTTATAATCTCACAAGTAATATCATAATCACCAATTAAAACAAACAATAAAGTACAATTGAACATGTATCTATTTATTCACCTTAGCAAATAATAATTTATGGTACCATTCATCTTTAATTTAAACATGTATTTCACTTAACAATTAAAAAGAAGTAACAAATAAATCCTAATGATTATTTCATAAGCATGGAGATAATAATGAAAATAATAATTTTGATATGATTACATATATCAATGAAAATAGTAACATCACTTTTATTTAAAAAATTATAATATATATTAATAATAATATATTATAATATTAAGAGCACATTTATAATAATATAATATTAATAGTAATAATGGAATGTATCTATGATAGATAATAATAATAGCTCATGTATATATATAGTTACAATTGTTACTTATATAATTTTGGAACATATATTTAATTTAAACTTTTTAATTTAATAATCAATTTCATATAATTAATAATTCCAATATCTCATTAAAATACTAATTAGACTTTCAACACAATTATTTATTAATAACAACAATATCCATAAATGATATATATATATATTTGTATATAATCTCAACAACAACAATAATAATAATAATAAAATATATACTCCAATTAATATATATAATTATACATTAGTTAAAGTATTAAAAGAAAATACACCATTTGTACACAAAATCTGCATATCCATGTCTATATCACAACATTATAAATTATTAATAATAATTTATAATAACAATAATAATAGTGATATAATAAATATTAACACACACCATATACCTCTTAATTATATAACACACGCACACACATAAGCACATATAATAATAATAATAATAATAATAATAATAATAATAATAATAATAATAATAATAATAATAATATAGTTAATTACACACATCACATCATATAACACTCACTCACGCACACACCATATATAAACTCACGCACCCAGCACAAACACACACGCACGCTTTACTCTCTCTCTCTAATTTTCAGAAACACGGCTTCAAGTCCAACACACACATACACGAAGCAAAAATCACACAACACACACCTCAGATTTGATGCACGCCCAGAGAAGATGAATATGATAGATACAAACACGTACTGAAAAGCAAGCAGATAGATTCAATTTTAAAAGAGGGTTTTTAAGTTTTTTAACCTTAAATTTTCCGGCGAAAGTGAAATAACCCTAAATGAATAAGGCCCAAAAATAAAAGAGATATAAATGGACCACTTAAAGTCATAACATACCAATTTATTAATATGATGTAGAGAGACCAAATAATCTAATAGGAAAATAGATAATTTTCATAACTAAAATCATCTCACTCATTACATATAATAATTGTTATCATGGTGGATTAAAATAATTAAGTTTATGTATTTTCGCATCAAGGTTAAAAGTAACTAGAAAATATTGTCTTATTAAAACTATCATGTTTTTCATGAGGGTTGAATTGTTAAGCCCAATAAAAATAAGTGATTTAAATTATTAGTCTTTTTTATTTTAAATTTCGATAATTTAATAAGTAATAATTAAATCTTATACTTTCATTTATTTTTTTTATTATGTGCTAGGAGTGCTCCCGGTCAGAATGCTCGTTCGTCTTCCTGAAATCAAAGCTTTTGAAAACATAGAGCGCTATGTTAAAATAATTAAAAATTCATAAATCCTTTATCCCTTTATTTCTTATCAATTTTGGGACGGGGTGTTACAGAAGGATACATGACCGACAGTTGGTTATATAAGACTTTGCCCCTTTCCGTGGAAACACGTGGTGAATCTTTCTCACCACGTGTTGACCTTCCTTTGCCACGTGTCTTGTATGGAAATACGCATTCGATAAACATGGTGGAATGACATGAATGGTAATCGTGATTATTCACTCAATAAAATCATTATTTCATCCTAATATGGTACCTCCTGACACAATCTACATAAATTATCAAATTATAATTAAAAATATGGGAATGTACATAATGAATAAGTGAATCCGTAAGTCCGGTCAACATTGCATATAATATTGTTAATTCATAATTCCCATAATAAATTACAATATGTTAGGTGTTTTTTGAAGCAAGTTTTAGCTACCACACATTTAATTATTTTAGTGAATAACTTTGGGGCCAATTTTACTACCTACTATAACTAAGAGGTCCAATAAAATTGAACTAATACTAAGAGGTCCAAATTGGGATGTCGATTGTCTATATTACCCCCTCCTTTTACGGCAGCTAACATAAATGAGCTTCTGAAAATTACTGTACGCGATTTGACATATTCCTTCTTCCCAATATTTTTTACCCGACCTTCACATCACCCCAACTAGTTGTTTTCCAACATCCAGAACCAAAACCACAAAACAGATCCAATATTTGAGTTATTTTTTTATATCTAATATCGAAAACTTACAATAATTTACATATCTAAATCTAAATCTAAAAGTTTACATTTAACTTCATCTTCCATTCCATAAAAAAATTGCAGATCTTCTCATTTTCATCTTCCTTCCACAAAAAAAATTGTAGATCTTCTTATCTTTCGGCATGCACAAGTGCATAATTTGATGTACATTCGCAAAAAAAATGTGCATCGGTTCATGAAATCGTGCACATGATCATGAAACCGTGAAATAGTATAAAGATTGCCGAGCAAGCTTTATATGATTAGTTGTAAGTGTACTCTCTCCGTAGATAGTTCTAAAAATACACATTTCTTCTCACATTTGGTCCTACCGTTAGTTAACCGTCTATAAACTTACAGAAGCACTCAACTTTAAATTCGTGGAGCTGTCCTACACAAAATGTGAAACTGAAGTTACCAAATTGACGTGTTTGGAGAGACAAAAAATTTGATATATCGCTTATCTTTGGACTTGCAGGAAAATTGGATCGATGACAATAAGTAGTGAATTTTAAGTTCTCCGACGAAATTGGGCATAAATTGCGCCAAATTGGTGACTAAAGAACATAAATTGCTACCCCACTAACGTGGTAGACAAGTTTTGCTACCCCTCTAATCTGATGGACATGTTTTGCATTTTTTTCTAAATATAATTATAAAAAATAGAAATAAAATATCTTTTAATCAATTACATTTATCACCCTACAAATAGTTGATTTCGTCACTTAATTGATGGCATGATCACAAGTGAAAAATGGGGATCCAACATAAAAATAAAATAAACTATAAGGACTAAAAATAATATCAATCAATAATAATTAGATTTAATGATTATTTTATATTCAATTTTATATTTTAAAATTAATTAAATTTATGGCTAGTAATATTATTTTACCTTGATGTGGCACTGATACGGAGAAGTGAGGTCTCAAATTGAATAATGTGGTAATGAGCTGGAATACTGTCATGCAAAATAGTTTGATTTCAATCTACACATGGATTACGTGTGAAAATTTAGCCTGAATTAAAACATATTGGCCCAAAATTAATCAAAAAAAGCTATGATATAGTGAATATAACAAAAATTAGAACCAAGACAACAAAAAAACTCTGAAACCTCAAGAATATATATAAGATCTCAGAAACCCAAAAACCCATAAAATTGGATCGACGATAATAAGTAGTGAATTTTAAGTTTTTCCGACGAAATTGGACATAAATTGCGCCAAATTGGTAAATATAGAACATAAATTGCTACCCCACTAACGTGGTAGACAAGTTTTGCTACCCCTCTATTCTGATGGACATGTTTTGCAATTTTTTCTAAATACAGTTATAAAAAATAGAAATAATATATCTTTTAATCAATTACATTTATCACCCTACAAATAGTTGATTCGTCACTTAATTGATGGCATGATAAAAATTGAAAAATGGGGATCGAACATGAAAATAAAATAAACTATAAGGACTAAAAATAATATCAATCAATAAGAATTAGATTAAATGATTGTTTTATATTCAATTTTTTATTTTTAAATTAAATGAATTTATGGCTAGTAATTTTTTTTGCCTTGATGTGGCACTGATACGGATAAAGTGAGGTCTCAAATTGAATGATGTTGTAATGAGCTGGAATACTGTCATGCAAAATAGTCTGATTTCAATCTACACATGGATTACGTGTGAAAATTTAGCCAGAACTAAAACACATTGGCCCAAAATTAATAAAACAAAGCAATGTAATATTGAAAATAACAAAAAATAGAACCATGATAACAAAAAAAAAATGTAGAAAAAACACAAATAAAAAATGAAAATCCTCAATTATTATTTTTAACATAAAACTTTTAAGAAGACAAACAAACAAACAAACATAATGACTCAATAACAATTAAAGACAAGGTTTGCTGGCCGGTTGTGTAATATCACACAAGAAGCTATAGGATTTAAATTAATTAATGGGAAGAATCCTTCCTTATAAAGTAATCAACCAAATGGTCCCCTCATTGAAGAAAAGGTACACTCTCTCTCCTTTCCCTTCTTCATTTCGGTCACCTTCCCCAGCCCCCCTTTCGCCGGCGACGCGGCAGCGTCGCCGCCGTCCCCGGAAAATTTCCCTCGACTGAACTATAGGTTTCTATACATCAAAATGATTCCCTCCACTCACACATCACGGATTCACCACCCCTTTCTTAATTAATTAATTGAGTTTGGGAAAATTCTACTTATATTTCAACAAAAAATTTGAGGGTTTGAAGATTCGAAGAACAACCATTTTATTATCAGACATGTTTTTGTGACTTTTGAAATGGTGGTATGAAACAATGGTGTAATAGAAAAGGTAGCATAGCAGTCAGATCAGTAACAGTGCACATAAAAGGAAAAGTAAGGATAAATTAGTCAAAATAAGTACTTCCATTGTTGTGGTTGGACAAAGATACGAAGAGGTGATTAAACATTTTAAAATATTATCACGTTTGAAATTAATAATCACTCTTACATCAACATTCTAAATAAAATAGATACGTGGACATGCAGTTTCGCCACACACTTTGGATATTGTGCAAATAACGTGGTCCGAGGCTTATTCTGCAAGAACCTTGACACAAAATGGACAAATTGGCCTATGGTTCCATCCGAATGCCGAAAATACATGTGGCCTGTATTCGCAATAAGTTTAATCACGTTTGCATTCTACACGTATTATTATTTTGTAAAACTACATATCGTAATAAAAAAATTTATTATTTTAATTAAAGGGTAAATTCAGGATTAATGGTGCAACATTCATGCGTGATGGCAAAAGAACGGCCCCAATATATATTGATAGTCGGGGTCACAAATAAAAATGAGGAAGTGCTTGGATTGGGGAAAAAAATATTTAAATTTCATGTTTTTTTTTATTAATTAAGGCCGTATAAAATTGGTGCTTAATGTTTGAAAACCAATGTACATGAAATATCTAAATAACAAATATTTTTCAATGAAATAACTAATACATTTAAATCTAAACAACTAATAATTTTAAAAGAAGCATTTAATACTTTTGAATAAAACAACAAAGTTTTCATATAGGACTGCATATTTTTGTAGAATAATTAGAGTAATTTTACCTAATTAATTATCTTACATATACAATACAATAAAAACAAAAAAAATTATTTTTTTTAAAAAAGGGTTAATTGCTGAAGTGATCCCATGAGAATGGGTGCTCATGAAAATAGTCATTTTTTAAATAAAAATGGTCCTTAAGAATTTTTCATCCAAAGTTAACGAAAACTTAACGGTTGAGACCATTTCTGCAAAAAAAAATTAATGGAATGTGAAAGTCACGCCGTTAATTTAAAAGAAATCTGAAATTTCAAAAATTAAAACATTTTTAAAGACTAACTATATTCATTATAAAATTTAATTTAAATTTTAAAAATCAAATATCACCGGCCCATCTTCTTCATCGTCTAGCTTCTGCTATTTTTTCCCAAAATTGCACTCAAATACCATGGACACCCCATGATGCCCCATCGTCAGCAACACCATATCACGTTACCCCACTCAACCAGCCGACCCAGTCCCACTCCCAAGCAGAAAATTTTCCAGAAAAGTAGAGTTCAGAAACGGTCAAAATTGCGAAAATATACGATGAGAATTAAAATATTAAAGATAAATTAGAGATCGAAATATAAAATTGACTAGGGGCTTTAATCCTAGCATTGAGACGAAGCAAGAGTGAGTAGTGTAGGTCCCGAACGGGTTTTGTGAGGGCGTAAGTCTAGAGGGAGGGTGAATAGACTTAAAAAACTTTTTGTCAGATCGTCGAGGTGTGAGGCGATTAGCCCGATCGAGTCGCGAGTGAATCAGTTTGGGCGATAACCAACTTACTAATCGCTGAAGGCGATTAGTTCGATAACTATCGTTTTAAGCGATGTGTCGCGAAGCTTAAGTTTTACCCGTGAAAAACCGGTTTTTATAAATCGATTCCAAAGTTAGTGTTTTAACCAAATTGGTGAAGTGTCAAGCTTGATCGGATCGAAAGCTTGGTGCTAGCCGATCTCAACTTAGAATATGTATGTTCTTTAAAGGTTGTGTGCAATTGTGTAGACAGATTAATCAAAGCGGTAAAAGGCACACAAGATTTATAGTGGTTCTGACAAACCAAATCCCTACGTCCACTCTTCCCTATCACAAGGGGCACCAACTTAACCAATCGAACTTAGTTTTATGTGTTAGTTCAACACAAGACAATCGAGATATTTAAGGAGTTCTCACTCAACCGATCCTTAAATCGTAACTAGAAACCCTAGTCTCGAATTCTTGCTAAACAACTTAACCTAACTCGGGTTTGGATAAGATTGTTTTGGTTCCAACTATGAAATCTTTTCTAGTGTTTAAGGTAGCTTTATCGGTAGATGAAAAAGATTTCTATGCTAAGAACTTATGGGATGAACACTTAATAAAATAATCTTCTTGATCGTGTTCTTCGTATGGAAATCGATAATTGCTTGAGCTTCTTGATTGTTCGGTGTTTACGTTTTTTCACTCAAGTGTGATCCCATATTTATAGACCTTGAAATCAAAGAGCCGTTGGAGAGCAATTTGAATTTCGGGCTATATTAAATAGGTTTGCGGGATTGATGTGGCGTCTTGAGAACGGCATGGCCGAAAAGTGAACTTGTATTTTATAGCCGTTAGAGAGCAAACATCAAATCCTTAATTGTCGGCTCCGATCATACGTGTCTTGTTCTTATTGGTTAATGAGACGCACTTTTTCGGTGTTTGTTCTTCCAACTAAGGTTGACATTCTTCTTGTTCGGATCATAGACGTATGATTAGGTGAAACATCGGTTTTCACGGTGAAATTTGACTTTGTCGAATCGAAGCGTCGATCTACTGATAAGAGTCTTCGCGTGCGGTTGACTTAGCTTCAACTAGCGGCATCTCGTCGATGTAGGTCTTCCGATCCGATCTTCCGAAGTCATCCGATCTTCAAGTATTCCGAGTTTGAGCTTTATGACTTCAAATTTGAGATATCCGACTAGATCGGATCGATCCGATCTTTTGTTCTTCTCTACCATTCCGCCCTTGTCGGATATCATCACCGCTTTGGATCTTCGATTCGACTTATACATATTGAGGTTCCCCTCAATATGTGACCTATCTATTACATCGGTTGTTCTATACGAAATTATCAACTGGTATTCTATAAACGGTAATATAAACATCGATCACCAATGTGTCCGATCGGTCCTATTACATGTGTTTCGAACTTTTATCAAAACTATAAATTTCCCAACAATTTCCCTTTTTGATAAAAAACCAAAACACCCGAGAAACCAAACACAGTTGATAAATATAGAACAAGAAAGAGCACATAATCGTAAGACAAAGGAGATTTTGTCTTAGGATCGTAAAATAAACTTTTCTCATTAGATATGTCGATTACATGTTACATCGAAAAAGTTTGAATTTAAAACAACCGATCCTCGAGAAGTCTTCGATTCTTCACTCTTTAAGCTTGTATCCTTCGCATCTCTCTTTGATCTTGAGGTACGTTGAAGATCCGATATAGTTTCCATTTGACATCATTAGTCTGGCCGAGGATCGCTTATATGCGTTTTGCTCGGATGTCAAAGTAGAATCTCGAAATGCCAACATCAAATGAGCCATCTGCGCCTTCTTCGAGTAATCCAATGATCATACTCTTGGCGAGATATTTTTACATTGATAAGTTTGGCCTCATTTTCCGGATACTTTCGAAAAGTCCGGATATTTATTTTCTAACCAGTTGAGGAATTCATCATCGAGATTCTTCTCGTGGAACAAGATTAAGGACAAAAGCATCCGAAGCCATTCACTTCGATCTTGTTCCATTCCTCAAACCTCTTAGCATGTCGGCGGTTTTTGAATGATCTCATCAACTCTTTGGCAAACGGAGGGTTCTAGTCTGATTTTCCAATTCTTCCTTTCTTCGCTCTCGATCTGAATTTTTTCTTGATTTTACGCCTCTCAATTATTCCGCCTTCTTTCTTCTTCGCTTTTTTTGGGCCTCTTGACACTTTGCTCTTTGGGCGTTTTCGGCCGATTCCTTTATCGGCCAGATCTCGGCTATTTGTGCTTCTTGTGACTATTTTAGTATGAGTGGTCGGGTACGGGTTGTGTCCGAGTGGTAGTACAGTTGTGATTTCCCGGCGACCCGCAGCAGACTTCCTTTTGTGATGTCCCAAACACTTGACAGCCTACCTTTCTTGCCTTTGACTTTTCCATCTTTTTCAGAGACTTAGATTAATAAAGAGATCCAGATGGTCTAGTCTTTGTCCATAGGCTTCAAATCGTCTGAATTAGGTCTTCATTGTTACGATCATGTCGGATTGGTTTCTCACTCCGTCCTTCCCCCACTTTTTGGTTTGATCAAAAAAGAGGCGTGAGAATGGAAGTTAGGGATCCAAAAATGGCCGATATTGCCCTTTTGTTGAGATCTCAGAATGATAATCACGGAACTTGGCGCGTTTAGATGTTCAACCTTGAGATTAGCTTCGGTCTTGGCAGATTCCATGGCGATGAGAGTGTAAAAATCGGTTTGTCAAGTTTCTCTTACATCGATTCGAGCTTTTCGATGAGCATCGAAAAAAAACTTGTTGTTGATCCACCAATCGACTTGTCATCAACGGATTTTATAAGTTTGGCGGAACCACGGTGGTCACGATTTGGGAGAACTGATCTTTTATAAATTGCAATCTGGGGAAATAGCCAATTCCCTTTGATCTGTTATTTCTTTGAGGCCAATCTGCCTACGATCGCCTATCACTCCTCAACTTCTTCTTTTTCAGAGATCTTTGAGACAAGATCGATTTCAAAATTGATCGTGATGATATGAGATGTTGGAATGTTTTTGCGTCACTTGATCGGGTTTAGATTGTTTGTGCCTCGGTGGTTGGTCATGAACTACAAACACCGTTCCACTATCATCGGCAGACTCTGTCCTTCATTGTAGCATCTACTTGAGGAGCTTCTTGGCGATCTCCTGTTCGCCTTGTTCATCAACCTTAGCTTCCTGTGGATCAGAGCTTTGATAGATTCAGTAGTTATCAGCTCAACTGGTGATCCCACTTTAGCAGATTTCCTCATATCGAAATCAAAATCTGCAAACTCATCAGCACCGCCCATTTGCTCAATAATCATTATAAAATCTGAGAAGCTTTTTAATCTGAGATCTCTCCAGGTGAGGATCTCCATAACTTGTTCTCTAATAGCAGGATGGGCGACAAGTTCTGGATACATCTCATCAATTTCTCGTTCGATTTGCATTCTGACTATTTTCCATGTGATGGTCTTTGATGATCTAGACTCAGGAATTGTCTGTCCAGATTCCGGTTGATGAGATGTGGAGGGTTCTGGTGGTGCTTGAGTAGGTGGAAGTTGTCTGATAGGCTCGACCTGCAGAGGTTCTCATTGTGGAGGCGATTGCTCTGGTTTCCAACAACAAGGTTTCGGTTCATGAATCATTGCGATTTTAGGTTTATGAACCGATGTAGTTTTCGAGTTCATGGACTGATGTAGTTTGGCGTTGTGAGCGGTGTGGAAAGAGTAGGAGAGACATGCTTTCGGCAGACCATTAGTCACGAGTGGTGAATCAGCTTCGAGCCGGAGGAGAAAGGAGATCATTAAATCTCGTGCTTCTTCCTCGAGAATGAACTGGCGAGCTCTCGGCTTGAGAAGCTTTGCTGTCGATTTTTCACGATTTTGTGGTGCAATCAGACCCGATCTGGCGCTCTTTCTTCATCGAGACTCATCTTCTAGCATCAGTCATGGAGGCTTGCTTCGCCTTCTTGACCTCTTTTCTGGACCTTCACCGATTTTTTTTTTCTTCTTCGGGGGCTTACGGTGTAGACGGTTGCTTCCTTTTTTTTTTTCTTCGTCTTTGGGGGAGTTGGCGATATCATCGTGCAGTGGCCCAAATATGGCTAAAGTGGTGGGGAGGAATGCCTTGTAGGGGCTTGATCCATTACTGTTCCCCATCCGCATTTGGCGTTTTGTCTTGTGGGATAAGCGCAACCTTGTTGAGATTGCTAATCCTCTTCTTCAGATAGACTGCCTCCCACTCATCAACTCCAAATTTATCATGTTCTTGGAGTAGAATGGCCTTTAGGAACCCATGCGATTGATGTTCTTGGCTTCATCAATTATTGCAGCCCATGTTATGCAGATTTGATCGATGTAAGAGCATCTGGGTTAATGAAATACCCATAATTGTTTTTGACAAAATATCAAACAACAATCGGTATTTCCTCTTGAGCATTAACGACAAAGCCCGACGTATGATGTTTGTCGACCTCTCTGATGAGCTCGTTTACGATCACTCATCTTGATTCTCCTCAGAGTGAGCGAAAGAGATTCGTCCTTTTAGTAGGTTTGAATAGACGAGTTATATCCTCATTAAATCGGTCCGATCTCTTCTCCGGGATTGCCGAAAGTAGTTCTTCTCCGAGCATCTATATCCACCCTTAAATTCCTTACGAATTCGAGGGCTTCATCTTTACATCACCGGATTGCAAAGTGAAGCGAAGACAATATTTCTCAAGTCCTGCTTTCTTCAGAATTTCCTCTACTTCCATTGATTCCGGATCCTTTGTAACCCCAAATTGTACGAACTTGTCCTCGACAATCCTTAATGTCAGTTCCGCATAGTTGCACATTATTTTACCCATACCGTGAGTGATCATCTACAGATAAGATAGATTCGGTTAAAATTGTGCATAAATACTAAGAATATCACATATCGGAACCAAGAAACAATAAAATAATAATGAGGATATCGGCGATTGACAAAATCTTTAAGACCAATGGTTTTAAAAGAATGATTCATCAAATAATCGAAATTACCGTTACATTTTTTCGGATTTGAGACTTAAGAAAAACACTTTGAATCGCAAAGAAGTAATCTGGAGAGTTTTCAGAAAATAAAACGCAAGTTTGTGATTTGGAAAACTCTGGTAGGGTTTTTGATGAACCTTATAAAGATGAGGAGGGAAAAAGACAAGATTTGGAAGATCAACCGTTTGAAAAGATTAGACGATCCAGTTAAGCGGTTTTTGATCGAATGGTTGGGAAAAGCACGTCATTTAAAAAACCTTTTGGATTTAAAAGCTCATTTTGTAGCAATTAATACATGTACCCCACGTCCGTCCGTATAAAATGATTTGCGGGGGATACGTCCACACGTAATGCGTCGTCTGAAGGTAAATAAAAACAGATAAAATCCGATAAATAAGCAAATAACAAGGAAAAGAAAGGCGATTCGATTGATCGATATAGTAATCGGTCAATACCACTTGAAGTTGATTCCACTTGTTGATCTTAGTTTTCTGCGCCTAAACCTTATAATTTCCCAACCGTTCTTTTCAACCGATCGTTTCATTTTGTGTCCGATTTCCTTCCGATCCTCCTCGATCGATTGAAGTTCCCTTTCAACCGATATTTTTGTTTTCTCATAGATCGATATATCTCGATTTGTTGAGGTTTCAAGTTCAACCGATCTTCCTTATCGTCGGGCCAGATGTAATCGATTTTGGTTGACCTAATCGATTCTTCTTAGATCAAGCCAATTCTTGGGATAAGTGTTACCACAAAAACTTAGTCTAGAATAGTAGTCTCTATTCCCCAAGTTGGCACGATTTGACATGCGTAATTATCATCGTATATCTTGATATGTCAATCCGTAGTAAATTTATCCAATTATCGGTCGGCGTGATTTCTACATCACGTCCTTGTGATGCAAATTTTCTCTAAAGGCTTTTTGAAATCAAATTTGCATTTGCACCCTTGCTTGGCCTCTATAAATTGGACCAATGTTTTACACAACATAACCCATTCACCATATTTATCTTTCTTTGTAAAAACATGCATTCGGTGAACCCTTATTTCCTAATTGAACTTCCTAAAAACATCTTTACCCTTTTTTCAATGATTTGACTTCTCAAATCAACCCCATGTGTCCCTTTCATCACCGTTTTAGTCATCATCAAAGATTTCACATACAATTGTTGCCAAGCTTCTACCACCATGGCGGGCGGATCTGTATGTCATGAAATCGAGAAGACACTTCTCCTAACCGATGCACCTTGTGTGTCTATCGTTATGACATAACCAAAGATCAACAGACTTCGGTCGATATAAAACATGAGTTTGATATACGGTCTTGATCGGACAACGGTGATCTTCGTGATATCAACTCAATTTTTTCATCTTGCAACACATGTGCCCATAAGGTCTTTGAACTAATCTCTTGGCACATGTGCTCCATTTAACAGCTGGAGAGTCCATTGACTTCAAGTATAAGGGCTCCTGGCTTAGAAATCCTATCAACGCCGCTCTCGGCTCCCTTTGTTTTTAGCTTCAGCTAGTGGCTTTAGGATTTCTTTAAAGCCTCTCTCACCCTTGTTAAGTGGGGGAAAATGAGAGCATCAGATTTAAAATCTCTCTCTCCCCTGCTCTTCTTGGGTTAGGATGAGGGTTTAGGGTTATAGGTTTAGGGTTTTCGGTTATGACTTATGTACTGACCTCTGGGTCCTTTGTACTTGTAACTTGTAATGTAATCTGACCTTCGGGTCTTTATCAATGAAAAGTTCTATTAATCCATTGTTGTGTAAATTCTCTCCTTTCTTTGTTATGCGATTGTAGGCTTTAATCTGTGAATCTTGCTTGTTGAATATCGGTAAATCGACTTACAAAGATGTAAAATAACCCAACTGATTTAATCAGATATTCCTTTTAAATTGAGCGTTTCCTTTAATCTGATAAACCTTAAATCTGATCAGTTCCTTTAATCTGATAACTCGTAAGTCTGATCGATTTCTCACATCAGTTCCTTGACTGATCTTCTGATCAGTTGAGATACCATACTCAACTGATTCCTTTCAACCTGTATAGTCTCTTAACCAGCTGGTTCTGGAGAACAATCCATCAAGCATTTTAGGTGCTTTTTCTCCAAGATCCAGAAGCCCTAGCTCATTAAACAATTCTCTGAATCTAATCTCAGCTAGTGGCTTGGTTAGAATATCAGCTTTCTGTAAATCAGTGTGAATCTTTTCCATTCTGATATTCTTCTTTTCAACATGATCTCTTATAAAATGGTGTCTGACATCCACATGCTTGCATCTTGTATGTAGAACAGATTTACGAGTGATTGCAATAAAGACTATTACCGTCACGAGAATATAGGTACATTCTTAGCTACGATGTTATAATCCTCACCTTGACTAAGCCGGGCGGTTTGGGAGCAACAAATTTCTGCGACCATATATTTCTCGCTTCAATAGTAGATGTCGCGAATCGATGTCCGCTTTTTGAAAACCACGAGATCGGTTTACTTCCTAAAAAATCGACATGTTCCTGAGGTTGACTTCTGTCAATCTTGCAACCTCCATAATCGAATCGAAATACCCACTAAGCTTTAGATTATCATCGATGGGTAAAATAAACCAAGGTTTCTTGTCCCCTTCAGATACTTAAGAATCCGCTTTAGTCGCTTCTAGGTGGCTTTGCATTGATTTGCTCGAAATCGCACATACACCTCATCGCAAAGGTGATATCCGGTCCCGCTTTGCGGTCGGGTATAGTAGAGATCCAATGAGAGCCCTATATTCTTTCCTCGATTTGTTTTTCGACCATCCTCATCTGGATCCATCTTGAATCCAAATATCATAGGAATTTTGGCTTCCTTGCAATTTTGAACTCCAAACTTAGCCAATAAATTCCTAGTGTACTTTGCTTTCTGCACTTTGCTTCACCTGGAGACCCAAAAAGTAATTCATCTGTCCCATCATGGACATCTCGAACTTCCCTTGCATCAGCTTGCTGAATCTTTCACATAGACTCTTATTAGGAGATCCGAAGATGATGTCGTCCACGTAGATCTGGACCATCAGAATATCTTCTCCATCTTCTATTCTCGAATAAGGTTATGTCCATTTGTTCCTTTAGTGAACCCACCGCCGATCAAGAATCGAGAGAACAGATCATACCAAGCTCGAGGAGCTTGTTTCAAACCATAAAGAGCTTTTCTTAAACGGTACACTTGGTTGTTCTTTTTGAAGCCTGGAGGTTGTTCGACATAAACTTCATATGCTAGTACCCCGTTTAAAAATGCACTCTTTACGTCCATCTGATACACAGTGAACCCTCTGTGGGAAGCATATGCCAGAAATAGCCGAATGGCTTCTAGGCGAGCGATCGGTGCAAAGGTCTCGTCATAATCAATTCCTTCGATTGTGAATACCCCCTAGCAACAAGTCTTGCCTTATTTCCGTGATGACATTTTTCTCATCTCTCTTGTTCTTGAAAACCCACTTCGTGCCAATTACGTCTTGATGATTTGGTCTGCCTACCGGTTCCCAAACTTGATTTTACGAACTGTTCCAAATTTCTTCTGCGCATTTAGGCTAGAATCCACTTTTGGCTTTGTAGAGCTTCCTCTATTGTTGTTGGTTCCTTCATAGACAAATAACAAAGAATACATGGCACTTTCACCAATCGATGTCTAGTTTTAACTTTATCGATGGGTCTCCGATGATCGGATCAGTTGGATGACCGGTTATCCGTGTCCTTCTCGCTCGATTTGCGCTGGTTGTAGAACATCATCCATTTCGATAAAGGTTCATTACTAGCGGCCGGGTGGTGCGTAATTATGATCCACTTGATAAGAACATGTCTCGGTGATGTTGGACTCATCATGTCTTGATGTACTGCTCATGGGAACTTCAGTGTTCCCCCTAACAGGATGGTTCGATTGATCTTGTCTCACCAGACGCCTTCTTCACCAAACAGGTTTTTTCGTACCTTAGGATCCGAATGATCCGGTGAATCGACTAGATCCGAATGTATCTTTATTACGGTTTACGATTCTTTTTCCTTGATCATTAGGCGATCCATTTTTTGAGCATCGGTACTAGTTGATCGTGTCTTAGTTGATCGTACATCTTGTTGTTCGAGGCGTATTTCTCTTGTTCGAAGATGCTTCATCAAAGACTACATGGGGTGTTTCTTCCACAAGTAGGGTTAAATGCATTGTAAACCCTGAAAGCCTTGCTAGATGAGGAATATCCTAAGAATATACCCTCATCTGACTTGGCCTCAAAAGTCTTTAACTGACTCTTCCCATTGTTGTGTATGAAACACTTACACCCAAAAACATGGAAGTAAGAGACACGAGGTTTTCTGTCCTTCCACAGTTCATAGGTGTTTTTGTAGTGAGCCTTAGTCAGAAGACATCTGTTCTGAGTATGGCATGCAGTGTTGATTACTTCTGCCCAGAAACGGCTTGGTATTGCATGTTCTGCTAACATCGTGCGAGCAGCTTCTTTGAGAGTTCTGTTCCTCTGTTCTGCTACTCCATTTTGTTGTGGCGTCCTTGCAACTGATGTTTCATGTTGTATACCAAACTTAGAGCAAAAATCAGTAATAAAAGAGTTCGAAATTCGCATGCCTTTATCGTCGATTTTTACTACACTGACACCCTTCTCATTTTGTAATCTTTTTAGCAGCTCGAGTATCGTTGTCGTCTCATTCTTCTTATGTAAGAATATAACCTAGGTAAACTTGGAATAGTCATCCACGATTACGAGTATATTTTTTCCGTTGAGACTGACTGGTGTAACTGGTCCAAATAGATCCATATGAAGCAGCTGCAGTACTCTGCTGGATGCCGGTCCGGGAATTCCCTTGAATGAAGCTTTGACATGTTTTCCCTTCGACATGCAGTACATGTCTGATCCTTTGAAAATACTTCATTCGGAAGTCCTTCCACTAGAGACATCCTTGCTATCTTATTAAGAGTTTAAAGTTCAGATGGCTCATTCTTTTGTGCGAGCCAATCTGCTACTTTTGGAACTCTTGACAATCGGCATGCATTTCTTGGGCAACTGCTCCAATCACCGTGTGTAGATCGTCCCTTTCCTTGAACCCGATTAGCAAAATCTCATTGAGTGGCTCGATTCTTGATAGTGCATTGGTCGGTCGAGAACTCAACATTGAATCCGTTGTCGCGAGAATTGTGAAACCGATAATAGGTTGTGCTTGGACCTTCGACATCTGAGACTCCGGTTACTTGTACATCATCATTCTCTAAGGTTAGAATCCTTTGGTATAACCAAAGTTATCATCACCGAAAGTACACGCGGACCTTCGTTCTATGTAAGAGCGAGGAGATGTTTGCTTCGGTCATGTGCCTTGAGCATCCACTATCGATGTACCGGATAGTTGCTTGCACACCTCCTTTGTTGGCGGACCAGCGCGATCCTGCGGCAGCCCAAATCAGGCTTTAGGTACCCCTTTTGGATTGGGTCCTGAGGGGTTAGGATTAGTTTTGGGGATCCATACAAACAGAGCACTTCTATTGTGATCAGTTAGATCAGAAGGCCTGATTTGTCTCCCATACCTATCAACATAATCATACGTCTCTTTATATGCTTTCTGATTAGTATGATTATTAGTGTGAACCTTGGGTGACTTAGAAGACTTGGGATTTATCTTTTCTGTTTGTCTTCTTTTCATCCAGTGTGGTTCTGGTGCAGCAGCCCTAGATTTCTGATTATAGGGGTAGGTACGACTGCTACCATCAAAAGATTCATATCTTTTCGGCATAGGTGGTTTTTGCAGTTTACCTGAAGCATGCTTATTAGGCAGCTGACCTTGATTGGGTCTCAGATTGGACTTCCCTTTTACAGGTTGTCTTTTCTGATTCCTGATCTGTTGATCAGGTTGAGGTCTCTTCAGAAGAACTGGGTTCTTCTGTTGATTCCTCGACTGATGCTTTACCAGTTGGGGTCCATTTCTGTTCCCCTTCTGGTTAGGCACCTGCCTTACCTGCTCAACTGGTCTTTTTCCCTTATTAGATACATGTTTGGCTTTTGGTGTATCTTTGTCAGAAACTCGTCTGATTACACCTTTTTTAGATGAATCAGCCGGGGCTTTTGAGGATGTGGAAGGGTTCTCATACCCAAGTCCCTTCTTGTTAATCGTTGTTCGAAAATAGGTGTTCATGTCTTGAACGGTTTTAGATGATTTTGTAAAAACCTCTATTTTCTTACGCAGATTATCCTCAGATGATTTTAGACTTTCATGCTTTCGGAACAGCTCATCGAATTTTGCTTGCAGGATTTTGAAGTCATCAGCTTGCTGTTTGTTAATTGCCAGCTGATCTTTGATCTGCTTCTCCTGATCAGAAGCTTTAACTTTCAGAATTTTAAATTCCTCAGTTGCCTTCTGAGCAGTTTCAGCCGATTTAAGTTCAGAGGCTTTACTGAGATCATTCTCTTTAGCAAGCTGATTATTTACGGTCCTCGACTTGTCATTTTCAAACTTCCACTATAGCATAAGTTTCTCTTTGCATTGGAGAGATCCTCAAGCAATTGCTTTCGAGAGTAAGCTGCAGGTCAATCTCCCCAGCAGGTGTGCTAATGATAGCAGGTGTAGAAGCGAACAAAGCAGGTTTGGAGGTTACCTCAGATTGGTCCTCCTTGGCCATCAGGCATATCTCATCATCATCTGAAGAGAATATCAGATCTTCATTTCCATAGAAGTCAACAACAACGGCCGATCGACAGAAAATCTTCTCTGAGAGGAGTATCTAGAGTCCTCGGAGGGTAGATCACAGTCGTCCAATTCTGACGTGTCAGCAACCATAGCTTTTCTGTCCTGTACCGTTGCTCTCTTCTGTTCCTCTTTTCTTCCCTTTCTCTTGGCGTCAGTGCAGGCGTTGCTTTTTAGTGACTGGCTTCTCTCCAATTGAAGCACGCTCCTTGATCCACGGAACCTTTTCTTCCAGGTGAATCACTCTGTCTGTATGATCTATCAGGTGATTTTCCTTTCTGATAGTAGTCTGAGCTTCTTCTGTCTGATTGGTTATCTCTTCTCTCATCATTTAGATTATCTCTTTTCCTTTCATCTCTGTGATCTCTCCGATCATCTTCCTCGGCTATGTTGATAATCTTTATAGAATCTTCGATACTTACCCAGTTGAGTATTTGATTTCTCTAGTTTCCTGGTAAGCAGAGCGATCTGTTCTGCCTGACTTATGATGTTTCCAATGGGCTCATTGGTCTTCAATCTGCTGCTGGTTGCCTTAAAAGCAACTGATTTGGAAGTTGAGGCTTCAGCGGGCACCTCATCTTCATCTGCTTGTCCTCTCTCAATTAAATCGAACTCGTGAGCTTTAAGGCTCAAGAACAAGCTACTTGGCTTCATTTTTGAAATGTCTTGGCAATCCTTGATTACCGTGACCTTCATGTCCCATTTCTTGGTGAGAGACCTTAAAATTTTGTAGTTGATATCTTTATCAGACATCTCTCTACCAAGTTCTCGAAGCTTGTTTATTGACATAGTAATCCTTCCATCGAGTTCGTTGATGGTTTCGTTGGGCAGCATCTTCAATTTTTCGAACTTTACCAGTTCGGCCTGCAGACGGCTGTCTTTTATCTGGTCATTTCCCTCGCATATTTCAGCTAGAGTATCCCACATTGCTTTCGCAGATTTGAGATACTTAATCTTTTCCTTGGTGACCTTATCCATTGTTTTCATGATAATATGCCTTGCGATAGTATCTAGAGTATGCAGTTTCCTTTCCTCTGCATCCATCAAGGCTGGGCTTTTTCGTACAAGACTTCCCGGGGCAAAGTCTGGATCTCCTCCAACTGCAGGGTTGTCGTAATATATGATGATGGGTCCTCTTTCGATGACTTCCATCATTCTGCCACTGATCGAACCTAGATGGTTGGACATATATATGGCCCAATCTGCATACTCATCGATTGAGAACTTCGGCAGATCATGATACATACCTGAGGTGTTATCCATCTTTGAGTGTTTTTGGAAAATGAATGAGTTTTAAGAAGGTTTTTCAAGATCGATTCGATCGACCACAAAGATTCTTCCTCAAGAATCGATGATACACAAAGTCGATTAGTGCAGTAGAACCAATCGCTCCGATACCACTTGTAGGTCCCCAACGGTTTGGTGAGGCGGTAAGTCTAGAGGGAGGGTGAATAGACTTACAAAACTTTTTCAGGTCGGTGTGAGGCGCTTAACTTTGATCGAGTCTTGAGTGAATCGGTTTAGTCGATAACCAACTTACTAATTGCCTGAAGGCAGATTAGTTCGGTAACTATCAGTTTAACTGATGTGTGCGGAAGCTTAAGTTTTACCCGTGAAAAACCAGTTTTTATAAATCAAATTCCAAAGTTAGTGTTTTAACCCAATTTGAAGTGTCGAAGCTTGATCAGATCGAAGCTTGGTGCTAGCTGATCTCAACTTAGAATATGTATGCGCTTTAAAGGTTGTGTGCAATTGTGTAGACAGTTAATCAAAGCGGTAAAGGCACACAAGATTTATAGTGGTTCGGACAAACCAGTCCTACGTCCACTCTTCCCTATCACAAGGGGCACCAACTTAACCAACTGAACTTAGTTTTATGTGTTAGTTCAACACAATACACCGACAGATATTTAAGGAGTTCTCACTCAACCGATCCCAGAAATCAGAACTAGAAACCCTAGTCTGAAATCTTGCTAAACAACTTAACCTAACTTGGGTTTGGATAAGATTGTTTTGGTTCCAACTATGAAATCTTTTCTAGTGTTTAAGGTAGCCTAATCGGTAGATGAAAAGATTTCTATGCTAAGAACTTATGGGATGAACACTTAATAAAATAATCTTCTTGACCGTGTTCTTCGTGCGGAAATCTGATAATTGCTTGAGCTTCTTGATTGTTCAGTGTTTCCGTCTTTTCACTCTGAAGTGTGATCCCATATTTATAGACCTTGAAATCAAAGAGCCGTTGGAGAAAGCAATTTGAATTTCGTTTATATTAGGTAGGTTTGCGAGGATTGATGTGGCGTCTTGAGAACGGCATGGCCGAAAAGTGAATAGTATCTTTTATAGCCGTTGGAGAAGCGAAGACCAAATCCCGTAATTGCGGCTCCGATCATACGTGTCTTGTTCTTATTGATTAACGTACGACTTTTTCGGTGTTGTTCTTCCAACTAAGTTTGACATTCTTCTTGTTCGGATCATCGACGTATGATTTGGTGAAACATCGATTTTCACACGGTGAGCTAACTTTGATCGATCGAATCGATCGATCTACTGATGGAGTCTTCAGTGCCTGGGTTGACTTAGCTTCAACTAGCGAGACTCGGTGATGTAGGTCTTCCGGTGCGATCTTACGGAAGTCATCGATCTTCAAGTATTCTCGAGTTTGAGCTTTATGACTTGGTGAGATATCGACTAGATCGGATCGATCGATCTTCGTTTCTTCTCTAGCATTATGGTGCATCCGGGATATCACCGTTTCTTTGGATCTTGAGATCGACTTATACATATTGAGGTTCCCCTCAATATGTGACCTATCTATTACATCGGTTGTTCTATCTGAAATTATCAACCCAGATTCTATAAATCGGTAATATAAACATCGGTCGGTAATGTGGTCCGACTATCAATGTCAGGATAACAAAGGGTAGCGGTGGTGTAGATGTGTCTTGTCTTGGGGAGGCCTTTGTAGTAGTTGAAACAAATTATTTTTTGTATTTACAATATGTACAAATTTTATATTATATTTTACATTTTGCATTTATTATTCATTTAGTTTGATTTTTTTCAATTATATAAATTATATATATTTTTTCATTTTTTAGATTATACATAATTTATTAGTTTAAAAATATTTATTTTTGTACATTTTAAATTATTTACTGATTATATATAATTTTATTTTTATATTTTAAAAATTATTATTTGATTTGGAAAAAATATTATTTGTATTTATATACATATTTTATATTTCTTTTTAATATTCAAATTTTAAATAAATTATTTAGCTTTTAAAAAATATTTATTTTGTTTGTAATCATATTTAAATTCACTATATAAATTTACAATTAATTTTTAATTTAAAATTTTATTTTTTATATAAATTTATTTTTTTAGTATTAATTCAAAAAGTAACAAAAATCGTTAAAAAGTTAACGATTGGGACCATTTCTGAAAAAAAAAAGATAAAAAAAAATGTGGGTCTAAAATTGCAAATACAAAATTTCATGGGACCAATTCAGCAATTAATCCTAAAAAAGGATAAATCAAGTTACCAATCAAAATAAAATCGCCCATCATCACACTATCGTTTTGTCAACTCATCACATCGCCATCAAATCAGGGGTTTAATAATTTTTTAATGGGTACGTTCTATATAATTTTGAGGCACTCTTGTCTGAGACCGTCTCACGGTGAGACGGAGTGTAGTTTGGGCATTGACTTTTTAACACTTTGAGAGGGATTGGTGTTAAGTTTATTAAGTTGTACTCCGTCTTATACATGAGACCGCCTCAATACGAGTATTTGTGTATAATTTTTATGTGACCAAAAATTGTGTAAAAAGAACTGTGTGCAAATCTGAGAATTCTTAATGGGACAAAAAGTACAGTTCATCCCAAATTTTATTCTAAACAATATATAGCATGTCCTGGATTTCAGAATGATAATGTAACATATTAAAACTAATGGGTAAAATAACAAAAATCAGAACAAAGAAATAAAAAAGGACAGCAAACATAAATAAGAAATTTGATGAAATTTGGATGGAGGTGAAATCCCCAATTATTTTTATAAATAGCCTAACATGAATTTTTTTTTTTTTTTTTGTATCAATAAGTTTGTAATAATTCTCTTTTTAGCTACGAGAATATTTTTTTTCAAGTTTTCCATTTTTTCATTCTTTCATCATTTTAGCTCGTACCACCATATATACATCCCGTATCACCCTTCAATTAACCCCATATCATTATATCTTCAGCTCGTACCGCTATTCAATTAACCCCGTACCACCATTTTTCAACCCTGTACTATCATTTTTAAGCTTGTACCACAATTTAGTTAAGGCTGTATTACAATATGTCAACTCCATACCATCATTTAATTAAGACTGTATCATTATTTTTTTTCCAATTTTTTTGTTGACTTAGTTCAGAGTAAAATGGTCCAAAAGATTATTCTCTTGGCTAAAAAAAAATGAAACTGAAACCTAGATAAAAATGAACTTTTTAAATAAGAATGGACTAAAATTGGGGGGTTTTCTCAAACTTTTAATTCTATCAATTTTAAGGACAACCACAGTAAACAACCACAATAATTAAATATGGAGAAAATATCATTTTTAGTCCTATAATGTTGGACAATTTCATTTTTAGTCATGTAATTTTTTACTTTTCTAATTTTAGTTCTAAATGTGTTAATTTCAGTCCTTTTTTGGTCGAAAAATTTAAAATCTCACCGGAATCTCGCCAGAATACACATGTGCAACTCACGTGACACTTTAAAACTGATCTTTTCTTTTTGTTACACAAAGTCCACTTGTGTAGGTCACTGAAAAACTAAAAAAAAAATAAACTCATTTTTGAAGTATCAAGTAAGGTGCACATGCTTATTCCGGTGAGAATTTAAAATTTCCGAACAAAAGGATTTAAATTGACACATTTAGGACTAAAATTAGAAAAGTAAAAAATTACAGGACTAAAAATGAAATAGTCCAAAGTTACAGGACTAAAAATGATATTCCTCATTAAATGTGCATAAGCTAAAACTTGCTCCAAATAGACACTGAATGTACTGTAATTGAAAGAATTTTGTATCATCTAAAAGTCCGAACTTGTAGAAAGGTACGGAATTAATTCATTTATTTAATTTTCCTCAACACTTTTGTTGTGATCGGCTACACCTACTTCCACGTCATGCTCGCCTGACGAACACGTGGACCAATTAAACGGTCAAATGCCGCATCACAGATACACCTCGACCTGGTAAACAAACCTGCTCGCCAAGCAGGCGAGCAGGTTGGCGAACAGACCGGTCGATCACCTATACTCGCCTATCAGTTCATCCACGCAAAGACATAATGCTCCCCCAAGCAAGCAGAAAGACAAGACGAAGTCAAACCTACTCGCCCTTGAAGGCGAGCAGAAAGTACAACCTAAAGCACTTGGCCTGCGGACACGTCACTCAGACGAACAGTATGGTTAGGCGGGGGCGAATACAATATTACTAATACCAGAATCAAGCCATCTACTAAGCCAACACCACCTGGATGACAAGTCCGAAACTTCTCGAGCAGGCAAAGACAAGTGTCCACCAGAGATGCATAATAAGAGACTTGGCAATCCCACGCATTCACTTGCATGACAAGGAATCGACAGCTCATACTTACAGGGCAGCACATGCTTGTCCTAAACACTATAAATAGACCCTCACAGGTCGATAACAGAGGGAGAATTTTGGATAAAAAGATAACACTTGTTATACCCACTCACAACCCCATATATCACTTTTGCTCGTCACAAGTACATTGTGATCGACGCATACCACTAATCAGAAATAATACAACCCTGGCTTGGTACGCCCCCAGAAGTAGTCAATTAAGACGAACTGGGTCACCAAATCATCTTTGTCATCTTATGTTCAATTTTGCTCGTCTCATTTACGCATAGTTCTTTGACACATCATCATCTTGTTTGTTAAGTCGTCACACTAATTGCCACATCATATTTTCCACGTAATACGACTTACAACAACTGGCGCTATAAGGAGGGTGGCAATGCCTCAATCAAAGAACACTCAAGCTGAGAGGTCAGGACAGGGTCAACCTCAAATTCCAAAGGAAGTCCAAACCCGACCTCAGGAAGATCATCCCCGGGTAGTAACCCATCTAAAAGATATCGCTGATGACCCTGCGGCCACCGCGAAGGCTATTACTTTTCTCTTAAACGCCCAAAAAGAAAGAATGAATAAAGAGTTGATTAAACAAAAAGCTCAAGATGGTGAACAACACTCGCATATTCTTGGTAGCGAGCAGGTCAAAGAGAGGGCGGCCTGAAAGCGGGCCGAGAAAGTAGCTAACAATGCATCTGACAATGAACAGCCCCAGGGTTCCAGGCGATCGGCGTTCGAGCTACTGAGAGCGCTAGCAAAGGACCGGCTCGGGGACTATAGGCGCCCAGATCCAGGAAAGGAACCACGGGCAAATATGATGGCCCAATCGGCTCCTCATATCCATTTCCGCAAGGAGAGGCATCCAGACCCCGAAAAGTCGGTTGGCACCAAGTTATCCATTCATCATCGAAGGAACAGTCCTGAGCAACCTCGGAAGGGGGGACTGCCCCATCATGAGCATGACCCCCCAGGTCCTCATGACGGAATCCAGCCTCTTTCAGGGTCAGTCAGCACCACAAAGTTTGTTGAAATGCAGAAAGCGATTGAAAGTTTACAAGCTAATTTAGCCGCTACCAAAGGAGTTCCATGAGCGGGCACAATCTCGTGCTCTCCGCTCGCCCCAGCAATCATGACGGCCGAAATATAAGAAAAGGTGGCCAAAAACAGACCACCCATCCCAATTTTCGATGCGGAGTCCGACCCGTATGTTTACCTCAGCAAATATACGGACTTTATGATCGCCATGGGGGCAGCCGATGCGACACAGTGTCGATCTTTCCTAATGACTTTAGGTGATCGGGCGCACAGATGGTTTTCTACTTTGCCCGCCGCTTCCATCACGTCTTTCACTCAACTGGGATAGAAATTCTTGTCTCACTTTTCATCCATGTGTGCTCGACAGACCCCAAAACAACGGCTAGCACATTTTTCTCAGCTAAAGGCGAAACAGATCGAGCATATGTAGAAAGGTTCGACCGATGTCTATATGATGGAGCTCCCGTAGAAGAGGACGCTAAGATCCTCACAGTGGTAGGAGGTTTAACTGTAAATACAGACATGTGGAAAGCAATGCACCAGGATTGGCCGAACACATATGCCGAATTTCGCGAGCGGGCAGCCAAAATAATAACAATGCAGGACTTGCTCGCTCAATCACGAGCAGGCCATGAGGCGGCGACCAAAAAGGTGGTGGTAAATAGGAAACCAGCAAGTGAAGGGGAATACAAGCCCCCAGGTTCTTTCAAACCATTCGACGAAGGAACTAAAGCACATGCCTTACAAAGTGTGCTCGGCGTTTCTGCAGAAACATTATACAATCAGATTAAGGACCGAGACATGCTAGAAAAACCCCGGAAGATCCTAAGAGATAAAAACCACCTCAACGCCTCCAAATTTTGTTCGTATCATGAATATATTGGACACAACACCGAGGACTGTCGCGACCTACTTCGGCAACTCTGGAAGCTATATGAGGAAAATTATCTTACCCGATATCTTAAGAAACCAGGGAACAGGGAGGCCTGAGCAGAAAAGTCCAACGACCAAAAGAAGCGCAAAGCGGAAGAGATATCGGACAGCGATCAAGAAGAGTTTCGCCGACAGTTAGACCTACCCAAGAAGGATGCCCCTACCACGGATAAGGGCCAAAAATGACAAGAAATCAACATGATCGCCCCAATTATGGGCCGGTGGAGGGATGCTGTCAAACACCTACTTTGTCGAACAGACGAAAGAAGATGGAAATGTGCGCCATGCAAAGCGTCCACCAAGTAAATATGGTGAGCACATCGGCTAGCACCCCACTTTCCCACCAGATCATGTTTTCGGATGATGACCTCGATGGAATCATCACCCCCCACAACGACTCTCTAACTATCGGTGCCCGACTCCTCGGGTTGAAGGTACATCGGCTTTTGGTCGACACAGGGGCATATGCGAACATTCTGTTCGTCAATACTCTGCACCAGATGGAAAAACAAGTCGGGGACCTAAGTATGTATATAGAGTCATGTGATCATACCATCATGAGTTTTGGGGAATTTATAACCCGACCCTATGGTCTGATTAGGTTAGGAGACGAGCTAGAGTCGAGTATAAATTTGGAGATCCGACGAACTAGAATGCTAGATTTTGTAATCGTCGATGCTCCGTCTACTTATAACGGGTTTCTGGGTCGCCCTTTCATCCAGGAATTCAAAGCCACCTGTTCGACTTATTACTATTGTGTCAAGTTTCCAACTGTTGATGGAACGGGCAGCGTAAAAGGCGATCAGAAAAAAGCCAGAGATTGTTTATTATCATGCACTCCGAAAAAACAAAGCATGGTGAACATGGTGAACCAAATACCAGGTGAAAACGGAGAATCAAGTCAAGCGGGTGCCAGGGCGAGCGCAGCACCCCAGGCAAGCACAATACCCAGGGCAAGCACAATGCCCCTGGCGAACACGGAACCCTGGCAGACTGACCAAATCCCAGAACTTATGGACATAGATTTATCCAATTGACAACCCAGGTGTGACGTACCAGACATAGAACCTCGAATAGGATTTGATCCTATGGAGGTCGAACAAGAGCAACCGGGTTCGATCATAGACCCTTGATGGAAATAGAAGAAACGACGAGCAACGCCCGTCGAAGAATTAGAATCTGTTATGGCCGATCTGGATAGGCCAGGTCTAGAAATTTACATCGGTTCAGAACTTCTAGAGCCAATCAAAACGGACATAATTACTTATCTCCGGGCAAATCTGGACATATTTACATGGTCACATGAGGACATGGTCGGCATTAATCCAAAACATGCATGCCACCACCTCAATATTGACCCAATACGAATCCCGATAATTCAAAAATGAAGAAAGTTCGGCCCGAAAAAATATGCCGCTCTGGATGCTGAGATAAAGAAATTGCTCGATAACAAACTCATTCGGGAAGTTAAGTGCCCAAGATGTCTAGCGAATCCTGTGCTAGTTCGGAAACCAAATGGTACCTGGAGATTATGTATAGATTTTACAAATCTGAACAAAGCCTGTCCCAAACATAACTTCCCGATGCCACACATCGACTATTTGGTTGATAGTATGGCGGGTCACGAGCTCCTGATGTTTATGGATGCGTTCGCCGGATATCATCAAATTCCAATGCATCCTGATGATCAAGAAAACACGACCTTCTGCACCGAGAAGAATATGTATTGCTGGAAGCGCATGCCGTTTGGATTAAAAAATGCCGGAGCAACTTATCAAAGGCTGGTGAACAAAATGTTCTACGAACACATTGGGTGAACAGTTGAGGTATATATTGACGACATTGTGGTCAAGAGCCAACACAAGGAGGATCACCTCAACCATCTCGCTCAAACTTTTGACATTCTCCGGGCATATAACATGAAATTGAACCCGAAAAAATGCAGTTTCGGGGTTCATTCTGGGAAATTTCTTGGACATATGGTCAGTCAACGAGGAATTGAAGCAAACCCGTAGAAAATCCAAGTCGTGCTTGACATGCAAGCTCCCAGGAATGTTAAGGAGGTCCAAAAATTTACGGGTTGTCTAGCTTCTTTAAACCGTTTCATATCACGAACCGGGGATAAATGCAATCCTTTCTTTGAGGCACTTAAGAAAGGAAAGTTCCAGTGGACTGAATGTTGCCAGAGCGCATTCGAGTCACTAAAATCGTACTTGGCCGACACACAAATTCTATCCAAGCTAATACCAGGCGAAAAACTTTATCTTTATTTGGCCGCTTCTGAGCACGCAATCAGTGTTGTACTCGTCCCAGCAAAAGGTCCTGTACATTTTCATGTGTATTATGTTAGTCAGGTACTAAAAGATGCTGAACTTCGATACCCGCCTCTGGAAAAGCTGGCATACGCCCTCATAATGAGTGTTCGGAAGCTACGACCATATTTCTTCAACCACTCCGTCGAAGTTCTCACAACTTTCCCACTACGTCAAGTTCTACATCAACCAGACACGGCTGGGAGACTACTCAAATGGGCGGTCGAGTTGGGCCAGTTCGACATCACTTTTGCTCTGCGAACAACGATCAAAGGCCAAGCAATGTCGGATTTCGTGGTAGAATTAACGTATCCACAACTGCCAGAAAGAGGAATCGACCTCCCGTGGCACATGTATGTGGATAGATCTTCAACGAGCACAAGAGACGAAGCAGGCGTGGTTCTCATTAGCCCAACACGACAAACTTTCACAATGGCCATCCGTTTTGATTTCCCGGCCACGAATAATGAAGCCGAGTATGAAGCTCTGGTTGGCGGCCTACAGATGGCTATGTCAATGGGAATTCAAAAATTGATGATATATAGTGACTCTCAGTTAATTGTGTACCAAGTATTAGGCGAATATGAGGCACGAGGCGAGCATATGATACAATATCAGTTGCTCGCCAAGCAACTACTCGAGCAGTTCGAGCAGGTTTATATCGAACCACTTCCCCGATTAGGCAACTCGTTCGCCGATGCCTTAGCGCGGTTGACAACAGCCGAGGGGGTGACTAACACAACTGATATTGTGGTCATCACAACTTGCTCGCCATCAATTACGAGGGTTGTGATCATCCAAATGGAAGTCGAACAAGAAACCTGGATGACCCCAATTCTAAAATACCTGCAGAATGGTGTCCTCCCCGAAAACAAAACGCAAGATGTTCGCTTACGGTTACAGGCTGCTCACTACACTATTTTAGGTGAGCACCTATACAAACGGATTTTATCACTTCCATTGCTGAAGTGTATCACCCCCGAAGAAGGCCACCAAGTCCTGGTACAGATTCACTCAGGAGTCTGCGAAAACCATACAGGCGGATACGCCCTGGCGTACAAAGCCATCAGATAAGGATACTACTGGCCCACACTGAAAAAGGATTCAATTGCCTATGCTCGAGCGTGTCATAATTGCCAGGTATACACTCCGCTCATCCATAGTCCCCCCGAAGAACTGGTGTCAGTTTACAGTCCTTGGCCGTTCGCTAAATGGGGAATCGACCTAATAGGCCCTTTCTCTACTGGTACGGCAGGAGTAAAGTACGTTGTGGTCGCCGTCGACTACTTCACCAAATGGGCAGAGGCAGAAGCCATAGTTAAGGCTACCGAGCAAAGAATGTGGAATTTTGTTTGGAAAAGCATCATTTGTCGTTTTGTACTCCCATAATCTTTGGTCACAGATAATGGCAGGCAATTTGATGGGAATGAATTCCGACAGAATTGTGCCCGCTGGGGAATAAAAAAGCATTATTCCACCCCATATTATCCACAATCAAACGGACAAGTTGAGGCCGTCAATAAAATTATCAAGCATACCCTCAAGGTTAAACTTGATAATTCTAAGGGGGAGGATGGGCGGAAGAGTTTCCCAAGATCTTATGGGCGTACCGTACTTCTTTCAGAACATCAACGGCGGAAACCCCATTTGCCTTGGCATTTGGGACAGAAGCAGTCATTCCAGCGGAAGTCGAAGTTCGAGCCACCGAACCAGAGAGACGGTCTACGGCTGACTATAAAAATGCAATGTACAAGCAAAGGTCAGAAAAAATTTACAATTCTAAGGTTCGACTTCGCAGATTCAACATTGGCGATCTCGTTCTGAAGCGAGCAATGGGGGTCCCGGGCGGTATTTTCGGTCGAGCTTAGGAAGGTCCATTCCGAGTAATGGAGCGCTGGCTGAATGGAGCGTACAAATTGGAGGAGTTAGACGGAACCCCACTTTCCTACTCTTGGAATGCCGCTAAATTTGAAAAAAATATTATCAATAGGAACTCTGAGAACCGGAAGAAATTAAGGGCGAACATACCATTATGCTCGACCGACCGCAAGCGAGGCGACCAAAATAACCGTTTGCATATGGGCGATCAGAGTGACCCTTTTCGAGCAGGCGATTAGGATGCCCACTCAACAGAGAAATAGACGAGAGGGCTTGAAAGGCCGAACAAGAAAATGTCAAACAGAAACATCCAAGACTATGCTGGGGGTATGAATTTTACAAAGGCTCAAAGACACGTGTTACCATCTCTAGCACATTCGGAAGGTATCTAGAAAGTGCAATACGTGTCATCTCCCCTTCCACATGCAGAAATAAGGACGCGTGCAGCATTATTTTTTAAAGATCTGGATAATGGAAACCAGCTCATGCTTCAGGGACTTGTATAAATAGACCCGTCGTAGGCCAAAAGAAGAAAGATATAAGGTTCCTCACCAAATAAGGAAAATTACATGTTCTGGTATTACTATTCATTTCAATTTCATAACCGGTTATAAAACGACCGATTTAGTATGCCCCCAGACGTAGCCATCACCATTGAGTTCAACATACTCTTTGCTGACTCAACCATATCTCTCGGCCCCAGCTTTAGTTCGAGCTCCATACTCCACAACTCAATGGCAAAGCAAGAAATATCTGCCTCGATTTGGAAAAGCCAATCCAAGTCGAGCAAAATATTATCTACCGGACTGTCGGTGCTCGCCTCGAGCATAACTAGTGCTCACCTCAAGCACAATTTGCTCAATAGAAATGGAGTTACAACCTCACATTCACCACTGCTTATGCAGGGATCGATCATAAGTTCCCCTCTCATCCCCACAACCTCCTTACAGGGGACGGTGCTCCAACGCACTCTCACTAGGCAGCGTGCCGACTAGGGGTGAAGTTGATGATGACGCCGATGCACTCTCACTTGACACGGACAGATACTCAGATGTGCCAACTAGGGGTGAAGTTGGTGGGAGAAGAGGGCTAAAGGATGACGAACAGGTGCCTCTGCTCGCACCAAACCAGCGAGAACAAGGTTGTTCGCCACATGCTCAGGACGATGGGTGGCTGCATAATCACAGCTTGCACTAGAAAGGGCCACTGCTGCTACTGCTGCTCCCGAGCACTTTGATGGAGGGTGAAAGAGCGAAAGGCTTCGCCCGGGCTTTCCCAAGTGAAGAACCCGGATGAGAAGTCGGAAGTCCATACTCACCCACCGCAACTACAACTTAGACAGACTGCTTGACTACCATCCTCGAAGTTTTAAGACAGTTGGGTGGTATATGACAAAAATGACGACCATCTTCGAAATCTTAAGACAGTTGGTTGGTAGGAAATAAGAAAGTCGTTTGTAAAATTATTGACAAGTGTAAAGTAATGTAATAGATTAAAACATCGTATAAGGTGTTTATCTTTTTACTCATATGTAATTTTGGTCGACCTAAGCCTTATCGCCCCAAAGTAAGGCGATCACACCCTCAAATGATTGAATGAACTTAGCCTTATGTTTACCTGATGCAAAGAATTTGTACTTACAATTTCCGCAGCAAAGCGGATTTTGGGTACAAGGTCGCAACTAAATAAGACAACCAAAAACAAAGTGGTTGCAGCTAAATAAGACAATCACAACAAATAAAAGGTTGCAACAAAATAAGACAACCATTCTGATTGCAGCTAAATAAGACAATCAAACACCAAGTCGGGCAAAACATAAGCATATTAAAGTTAAGGCAAACAAAAGTTCCATTCATTCATAAAAACGCTTTAAAAAGCGTGAAGACCAAGATCCAGCAAAAAAGCCACAAGTGGCAAAGTTTCAAACAAGGCCATCTCGGCCGATCACAAAAACAGTAAAATAAAAGAGTTTCAAGGGAAAAATATACTATCCGGGGTCGCCGGAAGAGAAGTACTTAACGCGCCCATCACATTCTGGTCGACATGCGAGCCAACCACCCGGCCATCCTGCTCGACCCCGACCTTCTCATCACCTTTTGGCCCACCCTGCTCGCCTCCACCCTGCTCGCGATCACCCGGCCTTCGCTCACCATCCTGCTCACCTCCGCCATGCTCGCCCACTTTTTGTGCGCCTGGCTCATCATCATCTTCCTCGTCTGAGATGCGATCCCCAATCTCGACCCCTTTGGGGAGTTTGGAGAAATCACAAATATCTTGTACATCGGCCAGGGGTAACTCACGATCACCTGCTGGGGGGTTGTCGGCCAGGTACTTCTCAAGATCATCGATGAAGGGCTTCACTTGGTCATCCGAGAGAGTTCGCCTCGCCGTGCGGAGAGCATCAGCAAAGGTACAAATATAAGAGTAGTTGGACATGGAATCCACATACTCATCCGTTCGCAGCTTGGAATTTTGGAGGCCCAACCGTGTATTGGTCTCTTCAGCGGTCAAGAGCTGTTGGGCAAGCAGAACCCTTTCGCGAACAAAGTCATCATTTTGTGATTGGAGTCGCTGAAGCTCGTCGTCTTTAGCAATCTGCTCGTCCTGAAATTTTTTCAGCTCGTCCCGGACTTGCTGAAGCTCCTCCACTTTCCGACGCAACCCCTCACGGACTGAATTAGTTTTCCCTTGAGTTTGTTCCAGTTCCATCACCTTGTTATTAAAGCTCGCTGTAAGCAAAGAGAATTTGGCGTAGAAACTGGTCACCCCAGCAAAGGCATTCTCTAGGATCACCGCAGTCCGGCCATGATGGATCAAACCTAATCGAAGCCGCTCCATAGTCGATTGACCGATCAGGGAGTCCTCCAAATCCGTTGTCCAGGATCGGATGGGGGTCTCCCAGGCACGTTGAATGTGCTCAGGAAGCTCCGGGATGTTGCATAATGTAGGAGAACAGAAGTAGTTCATCAAATCTGGTGGCAAAGGTGGTTGTTTCTCCATATACCTGAGGAAAAAGGACAAACAATAAAGACTAATCGAACAACAATAATTCAAAAGAACAAATAACTCAAAGGCGAACAAAGTTACCTGCTCGCCCGAGCATCGTCCCAACCGAGGAAAGATGTATCATCTGGGTGGCGAATCCGAGAACTGGAAGGATCGGGAACCTCTGCAGGTGGAGGCTGAGATGCGGGTGCGCCCGTGTCAACAACTGGATCTATTGCCACTGCAAGGGGAATGCTCGACTCGGGCACGGGATTCACCGTTACCAAAATCTGCCGCCGAGTCCGCTTCGGCGATCGAGCCTTCTCGCTCGTTCCCTGATCAGCAGAGCGGGAGGACATTTTTGGTTTGCTCGACTCCCCACGAGAGGGTTTTTGCGCTTGCCGCTCGGACTGAATCCGAGCCATCTCACTAGGTTTCCTCCTCCGCGCCATCTCGGTATGCTCGGCGGTACTCACAGCAACGGTAACCGCAGGGACAGCTGTTAACGCAAGAAAGATCTACTTAACAAAAGTGAAATTGAAAGAAGGATGCACATGAAGATGTACGAGATTTAATACATACCAGTATGGTCAAGAGTGACCAAATGATGGGGTGGCATGTACAGACTGCCTTTCTTACATTCGCTCTCCTTATTTAGAGTCACCACTGAACGTTCAGTGCGAGATAGAAGATCAATTTGCCAGATACTGCTAAAGTACCCATCTTTTACCTCTTTATCTAGGGTTGCCTCAACTTCTGAAAAAAGAAAACAAAAGATTAAAATCAGTCAAGCGAACAAGAAATGCGAACAAAAGGTACTCACTCCGAAGAACCCCAAAATCGGTCAGGATATCTAAACGAGCATCTGATTCGCTCGCCGAAGTAGGACTCCTCCAATCACCCCCGACAAACCAAAACTTATCCTTCCAGTCCTTGATTTTATTTGGTACGTCCTCAACAACTTTGCACTTGGCATTCGCCTGCATAAATACCCACCCGTGCTCGCCCCGTGGACGGGTTAGATGAACCAGCCGAATAAGCTCTACAACAGAAGGGAAATATGGGGGGTCGGTCTTACCAAATAACGTCAAGAGACTCATAATCATATGCCACCCGTTCGGCATAATCTGGGTGATAGTGAGATTCCACTCCACAAGCAATCGAGTAATTGCAGGATGAAGAGGGAATCGCAGCCCCGCATCCATGGTGTCCACATTTACCGCCACACAACCTTCAGGGGGTTGATCTTCTCGCTCGTTGGCTTCTGGCACCCAAAAGAAAACATATTGTGGGGTTTCATAGTTTCGATATAATTGCGTGAGCATGTCGGTCTCGATTATGCTGGCCAGTTTGCTCGCCGAATACTCATTCTCGACTCCAACTCGATGGGGTTGCTCTGGCCATTCAAAATTATACCGGGCATTATACTCGACATACGTTGGACTATGAGGAACACCGACAAGAATATCGCGAGCATCTTATTCACCGGCGAGCACGACGACCTGCTCACCCCCAACTCCCCTACTCGGCTCACCCCCTGATCTCATACCAGTTTCAATTTCCAGACCCACGATCGGCTCATCTCCAACCCTTCACTTTGTTCAATCGAAAAAATCCCACCATGCTCGCCCAACCTAGTGGCGTTCAAGGCGCACACATCCCGATCGCCCACAGTACCGGCGACACCCATCGACTGAACCTTCTCATCGGAATCGCCGAAATTAGATCGGACCAATTGCCGATCTAGTTCTTTTATAGCATCCTCAGAATCTGAGGTGAGGATGGCAAAGGGTTGTCGAATTTTCCAACGAGGGCTCACTTTGAAAGTTTCCCCCTTTGAGGGACCGACCCTACCATGGGTAAATGGGCGGCGATCGCGAAGAAGATGACCCGCATGAAGTTTCAGATTCACCGGAACCGGCCCAAACCTCTTTAGGGTTCGACGAAGATGTGATTAAAGGAAATGAATAGAAAAAAATAATAATAAGTCTTTACCTGAAGAATCCTCACCGGAAAAAACTCGCCGGAAGTTAAGAGAGAGAGGAAAAGGAAGAAATGAAAAGAAAGAAATGAAAGAGAGGAGATACTTATAAGCCCCAAGAATTAGGGTTTATGCTTTAAAATTCAAAATTCAAAACTCTGTAATCATTGAACCTGGGTATACGTGTGCACTCCTCTGAACATCACAGGAACCGAGGCGACACCTCGAGACGCCCCCTAGGCACACAACAGTCGGACCCCCCCATGACAAGCACAAAGGCGGCCCGACTGGGGGGTATTGTTGTGATCGGCTACACCTACTTCCACGTCATGCTCGCCTGAAGAACACGTGGACAAATTTAACGGTCAAATGTCGCATCACAGATACACCTCGACCTGGCAAACAAACCTTGGCGAGCAGGTTGGCGAACAGACCGGTCGATCACCTATACTCGCCTATCAGTTCATCCACGCAAAGACATCCTGCTCGCCTAAGCAAGCAGAGTGACAAGATGAAGTCAAACCTACTCGCCCTTGAAGGCGAGCAGAAAGTACAACCTAAAGCACTTGCCCGCGCCACGTCCACTCGATTTAACAAAGATGGTTAGGCGAAGCGAATACAATACTACTAATACCAGAATCAAGCCACCTACTAAGCCAACACCACCTGGATGACAAGTCGGAAACTTCTCGAGCAGGCAAAGACAAGTGTCCACCAGAGATGCATAATAAGAGACGTGGCAATCCCACGCATTCACTTGCATGACAAGGAATCGACAGCTCATACTTACAGGGCAGCACATGCTTGTCCTAAACTCTATAAATAGACCTTCACAGGTCGATAATAGAGGGAGAATTTTGGATAAAAAGATAACACTTGTTATACCCACTCACAACCCCATATATTACTTTTGCTCGTCACAAGTACATTGTGATCGACGCATACCCCTAATCAGAAATAATATAACCCTGGCTTGGTACGCCCCCAGAAGTAGTTAATTAAGACGAACTGGGTCACCAAATCATCTTTGTCATCTTATGTTCAATTGTGCTCGTCTCACGTGCGCATAGTTCTTTGACACATCATCATCTTATTTGTTAAGTCGTCACACTAATTGCCACATCATATTTTCCACGTAATACAACTTACAACAACTCCCCCTCACTCGTGGGCCGAATCATTGCCTCTGCCCTCTAGGGAGGAGGCCCAACGAGTGAACAATTTTAAATGGATGGAATTCGGGTGGAATGCTTTTCACGGGAATCAAACTCAGGATCTGGGCTGAGCTTGAGACTCTGATACCATAAAAGAATTTCGTCTCATCTAAAAGTTCGAACATGTAGAAATGTGCAGAACTAATTCGTTTATTTAATTTTTCACAATAGTAATTCATTATGGGATTCCTAAAATCATAAATTAGCAATATCGTATGCGCGCAATCTTAACTGAACTTATGGATTCACTTTGTTATGATGTACATTTCTATATTTAATGATGTGCATTCCCATATTTTTTATTATAATTTTATATTTTATAAAAATAATATTTTTAAGGTATTGTGAAATTTATTTATAAATAAAATAATTATTTAACATTAATGTTAATAACAATTTAAATAATTAAAGAGAATAGAGTTAAAATAAAATTTTGTGAGAACATTGAGTATAGAAGTCCCAAATTCCCAATAAAACAAGTAGTAACTTTTTTAGTGGAGGAAGGGAATATTACATAAATACTTAATAACGAAAATATTGTGCCAACAAGTTTTCCCGTAAAAGGGAAGGAGGAAGGAGAAAAGGTGGGTAGATAACAATTTAGACCAAAACTTATTAGTTTTTAATTTAATTTTATTTTAGAGGCAAAATTTATTAATTATAAAATCACTTTCTTTAAAAGAAGAAAAAAATAGTAATTGGTTATTTGACTTCTCATTTGACCTATGTAATTAGATAACCTTAATCTTTCGCGCGTGACAAGAAAAGTTTCACACGTGTCTCCGTACAAAATATGTGGCAAAGAAAGGCCTACACGTGGTGAGAGAGATTTGACACGTGTCTCCATAGCACGGGACAGTGTCTCTTATATAACTAACATTCTACCATGAAACCTTCACTCACTTCTCACACTCATCACCGTTCAATAATACATACTTCTTTTCCCTCTATTCTTCTTACTGCAACTATGTTTGGTTTTGGTTTCGTCTGTATTTTAGTCATTCCTCCCCTAAGGTTATTATATTATTTTAAAGGCTCATTCAATAAATTATATTTTAAATCTAATTAATGCAATTATTTAATTAATTTTAATTTGATTATTATGTAATTAGTGGTTTCTTTCGTTTATTTCTAGTGTTTAGATTTGTTGATATTAATAATTTTGTTTTTTTGATGATTTTGTGCTCTTATAATAGCAGAGTGAATGTAATATATTTCTATCCATTTATTTACGCAGGTGGAAACGTATGTAAAATTCATCACAAAGAACCAGCAGACCTTTTGAGCTTCGCTGGAAGGATGTCATTAAAAGAATCAATCCTAATTACAATATTCATTCCCCATGTCAGCGGTGGTGCTATCTAATGTAGTTTATTTGTCTTTAATTTTTATTTATATGTTTGTTCTAAAGGTGTTTGTTTTCTTCTTAAATGTGTTATGTCAATAATAATAATTGGGGATTTCAATTTTTATTTGTGTTTTTTCTACTTGTTTTTGTTATCTTGGTTCTAATTTTTGTTATTTTCACCATTACATTACATTGCTTTATAATTTGATTTGTTTTGGGCCATGAAAGTTTTAGTTCAAGCTAACTTTCACCTGTAACCCTCATGTTGATTGAAATCGGACTATAATCATAATATCGTACAATAAATTGTTCCAGCTCATGACTACATCATTCAATTTCATACCTCACCTCTCCATATCAGTGCCAGCAAAATAAAATCACTAGCCATAAACATTTTATTAATTCAAAATTCAAAAATATTAATAAAATATAAAAATAATCATTAAATCTAACTTTTATTGATTAATATTATCTTTACTCCCAAGTCTCAATAGTTTACTTTATTTTCAGGTGTAATACCCATTTTTTACTCACTTTCATAATTGAGTTCACTTTTGGTCCCAATTTTGATCATGCCATCAATTAACTGTTATAATCAACTATTCGGAGGATGATGATTATAATCTATTAAAAAATATTTTCTTTTTATAATTAGAATCAACTATTTGGAGGATATATTTTAGTTTTGATGAATTATGTCAAAACATTATCAACTTGTGTTATTGAAGCTAATTTACAGATAACAAGTTGAGGGGGAACGAAAGAACAAGTTGAGGGGGAACTCACGAAATCGTAAGAAGATGATCGAGATCGATTAGTCATAGATGAGACCGACGAGATCAGATGAGTTAGAATGAGTTCGGAGTTAACTGATGAGCTGTGCAAATCAGAATGAGAAGAAAAGCTAAAGACAGTAAATCAGAAGAGAAGGTTGCAAATCAAAAGAGGAGCAGATGAGACGTGATCGAGATCAGATATGAAGATGAAGCGGAGATGAGACCGAGACGAGATCGACGCGATCGAGATCGAGATATGATAACCTCGATGTAGTGACTGATGCTATCCTCGATAATGTTAACTGAAGAAGTGTTGATCCGATCACCGAAATGATCGGATCAAAAGAAGAAATCGATAGCTCGAGTCGTTGACCTCGAGGGTCGATAAGGAAAGTAACCGAGGGTCGGATGTCTCGATTCGTAGAGCTGAAATCGAAGCTTTGAAGTGTCAAGATGCCCGACGCATAAGGTCCGGCCAAGAAAAGTCTCTTTGAATCAAGAAACTCAAAACTCAAGAATAAACTCAAGACTCAAGAAAAACTCAAGACTCGGATGTCATCAACACACTGAGGCTCAGATAGAACTGAAGATCTTGAGACTCAGAAGAAACTAAAGAATATAGCCGTTAGATTCAGCTAACGTGGACCAATGAGAGGAAGACAACCAGCCTGAAAAAGCTGCAGAACATACAAGAATAGTATGGATTTGAATGTGATTCTCTCCAACGGTAACATTCAAATCCACACTATAAATACAAGATCTTCCATCAAATTAAGGGTGGAAAATGTAGCAAACGATGCTACAGAGCTAAGAGGACATATACTCAAGCCTTCCCACCATAGAACACAAGTCTGTAGATATACAAATATATTCAAAGAGTGTTCTAGAACCCAATCTAAGCAACCCACGATGTATCCTAAGCTTAGAGAGATTTTCTCAACCTTAGCATTGAGGCTAAACAAATGTAAGGGAAAATCCCACCATAGTTGGAGACAACACCAAACCCAAACCCCATTCTCGTAAGAGATAACTAGCGGTGAAGTGAGGTAGTTGTTAGGCAATCCCGAAAGAGGGTGATAAGTCCCGTTGGAGTGTGAACTCGGTAAACATCTGTAGGCAATCCCTTGGAGGGTGATAAATCCCGAGGCGAACCCTAGAGGGTGATAAGTCCAGTTGGAGTGAGAGCTCGTTAAATATCTAGAGGCGAGCCCGAGAGGGTGATAAGTCCAATTTGAAGGAATTTCCCTAGGAACAGGGAGAGTGGATGTAGGAGCTTGAGTCTCCGAACCACTATACTTTGTTGTGTTCTTTATTGCTTTACGTTTTTATCTTGTCATATGCATTCGTTTATAAGCAAAACACAACACATGAGCTTAAAACGCAAAAATCTGGAATCACCATTCCCTCACCCCTGTTTTTAGATGCATTTCATGATTATTCCGCATTTCATGGGTTTTCCACCGGGCCTATCATATAGCATTGTCTCTTCTTTCTTTATCCATCTTCTCATTGATCTTTGTTTGCTTCAACCTTCCTTACTTTCGAAGCTCAACAATGGTTTCAGGCTTCATGAAGGTGAAAGCATCTATTGGACCTTTTCCCTTGGTTTTCATTGAAGCTGGCAAAGCAGATTAATTTGTTGTAGTCTTGGCCTTGTTAAACTGAACAACTCTTTTACCAAGGGGATTTACTTCCAATTCCCCAACATCTTCATCTTCCATGTCATCAAAGTCCTCAAAATTAAGCACCTTGTCATAGTTTAGTTTGTCTTCAACCTTCTTGTTCATAAATTTTTTTAGTTCTTTCTTAACATTTTCTGGACACTTTAGGCATTTCTTGGCATTCCGATTGTCACCAATTTGATGTTGTTTTTCTCTGAAAATTCCCACTTTTATAACTTTATTACAAAATATGCATGTTACGGAAGTAGCATTCTTTGGATCCTGCAACACATTATGCTTCCAAGTAGGATCTATCTTGTTTGAAGACCTAAAACTACTATCACCTTATGTTGCACTTGGACCCATCTCACTGCACAATAAAAGGAAACATGAAAAAAATATCAACAAGTATATTTCCCATCTTCTCAGGTTCTAAATTTCCAGGAAACAGAACGTAGTCATGCTAATGACTTCTAAAATCAATTCTTTTTTACAGAATTTGTGGAAACAGAATATACATGACTTTCAAATTAGAATATAGTCAAACTTCTATATTTTTTGAAACATAACATAATGACGAGTCTCATAATTTCTAAAGTAATATTGTTGAATAGAAAATAGAAAAGATGAACATCAGATTATATTAGAAGTGGCAAAGATGAAAAAAAAGAACAAAAAAACCGCAACTCCTAAAATTCTGGAATTTTATTGAATATGTAGGTTGTGTTGATCATTTTTTTTAAATAAAGGAAAGAAGAAAGAGTATAGAAAGACTTACTTGGGATTTTCTGTTTGATTGCATGGCTTCTTGTGCGTTGTTCTTCTAAAACAGTAAACCCTTCCTTCAGCGCTCCTTTCTTAGAATTCCTGTGAATCTGATTCTAAATACTTAATAATATCTCTTATTTTATTTACTTGGGCTTTCTATGATATGAGTTTTCTATTATCTTATTTAATTGGGTTGTCTAAGGAATTGACTTTTAGTTATTAGAAGGTTTTTAATAAGAAAAGGCCTAGACTAATATTAAATAAGTAAGACGGTGATATTAAGTGATAGAGATCATAAATAATATTAAAAAATGAAGTTTTATCAATTCAGGGCCTGAAAGATGGTAAAGCTATCAATTTAAGGCCTGAAAGATTTTTTTTCTATCGAGTCAAGGCCTGGAAGATAGAAAACTATCAATCCAGGGCTTGAAAGATAGAAACTATCAATTCGAGGCTTATAAATTTTAAGGTCATGTTTGGCATTAAAACCCTAAACCCCGAACACTAAACCCTAAACCCTAAACGATGAACCCTAAATCTTGAACCATGAACTCTAAATCCCCCTAAACCGTAAACCTTGAACCGTAAACCCTAAAAAAAAAAAGAACATGAATAAGGATATGAAATATAAGTGTCAAACATGACCTTAAAATGTGTGAGCCTCAAATTGATATTTTTATCTTTCAGGCCCTGAATCGATAGTTTTCTATCTTTTAGGCCTTGAATCGATAGAAAAAATCTTTAAGACCTTAAATTGATAGTTTTGCCATCTTTCAGGCCCTGAATTGACATTTAAATGATAGAGATCGTAAATAATATTAAAAAAGATATCATAATAGAGAAAAAAGTGGCTTAGACACTCAGATTGCTCCGCTTGATGGGATTAAAGCGGTTATTAGTGATTTCCGCTCAGTTTTGGCCACTTAAGCGACAAAGCGAGCGCTTTTGACTACCTAGCGTACAATTACAAGATACAATATAATCTATTTCACGAAGACGTACAATAACAACTTAATTTTTAAAAAAATTTAAAAAAATGAAATAGTAATTATACTTTATATCATTCCATCGAAGTATTCAATTTTTCAGTAATATGTAGTTGGACATTTAGGGGGTGCTTGGTAAAAACTACAAGGAATGAAAAGACAAATGAAATGAAAATGTATCAAAGTTATACATCTCAAAATGATACAGTATGAGATTTCTTATTTTAGGGGAATTAAAGTCATAATAGTGTTATTCCAAATATACATCAGGACTTTGATTCCTATAATATATCTGAGCAGCGCGGTTTCCCTGTTTCACGAGCCTGTTTCATCTGGTGTTTCATGTCTTGGATTTACGCCACATGTCTATGGGCCGGGTGAACCTTCTACACCCTAAACACTAAATAATAAACCCTAAATTATGGTCTATTGAATCATGAACCACTCGGGTCGGGTGACGGAATGGAGTGGGCCGAAATGGACACGTGGTGCAAATTCAAAGCATGAAACATCAAATGAAACACACATATGAAATAGGGAATCCGAGCCGATATCAGAGACCCTCCCAACCAAACATACGTATGACTTTCATTTACCGACTTATATATGTTAATTAAAGTAATAATATTGTTATTTTAAAATATGTCTTTTTTTGCAGTGATTATCAGGAATTTTACAAGAATAATCACATTCATTAATTAACGTATGATATACAATCTACAAGAATCATCAATCTTCGACGTGGTCTAAATAAATTCAAAAAAATATCTCAGCAATACATACAAAATAATAAAACCAAAAAAGTGGGGATTTCCTCATATTTTCAAGTATACACAAATAATAATAATAAAAATAATAATAAATACTAGTTATAGTGTGCACCACTTATTTTCTTCTAGCAAGCTAAGCCGTCGCCCACAGGGCCCCCACTCCCGGCCTGACAGGAATTGTGGAGATGGTACCACAGGGAGCTATCTCCCACATTGAAGGGATAAAACCCTCATACTGCAGGAGTCAGGACTCGATCCTGCGTCCTTTTAGCAATCTGCCACCCAGGAACCAATTGAGTTACGCCCACTTATTTTCTTAATAATATGAAGTGATTGTCGACCGCATCTTCTCACCTATAAAACGTACCAAAACCGAGTACTCATTGATTACCTTTAAGTCCACTCCATTCCTAGTAATCTGCGGGAAAAACAGCCAGCCACCGGTAACCGCCAGAACCCCCAGCGTCAGCGGCCGCGCAACCGCCGTCGGCAACCGCCACGCGCCGCCCAGCGCCTTTTTCAACCTTACCTCCACACCCACAAGAATCCCGTGTAGAATAAAAAACCACGTCACCTCCCACGTGGGACCGACACGCGTGAAGTAATAATAAATGAGCTCGTGCATCAATCCGGACACCAAGAAAGTCGCTAAAACCGAAACGGGGTGGGCCCACTCCCGCCCGAATACACGCGTAGAGATACGGCGTACGGGGTGGTATACGGTGGGGCGTAGAATACTTGTGACCATGAGATTCCATCTACGGCCCCAGAAATCCTGAAGTGACGTGGCGAGATACGGCTCGTCGAACTGCGGCTCGATGTCCAAGGCGAGAGCGGCTCGGATCGGCGCGGCTGACGCGGCTAAGATGAGATCCGCGCCGAGGTAGAGATGGCAGCAGTTTAGGGCGAGTGTGAAATACGGGTGTAAGGAGTCTCGGTATTTGTATGAATATACGGTTACGGCGAGAAGGCCGCATTTGATTAGGAATGGGATTGGTTTGTGGGTTTTGGGATCTGATAGGGCGTGTTTGGGTTTGATGGGGAGGAGGGCGATGGATATGAAGTGGGGAGGGATAAGGGTGGGGTGGTGCAAAGTGGGGGTTGGTTGAAAGCGAAGAGGAGGAGTTTGAAGTTGCCGAGCCAAACAAGGTAGAAGACGGTGGGGCCCGCGAGATGGAGTGTGGTGAGGCGGAGGGGGAGGACGGTGTAGAGATAGATGATGGGGAGGACGGAGAGGAGCCTGGCGGCGCCGCCGGGGATTCGGGCGGCGATCTGGTGGCAGAAAATGACGGAGACGGTGGCGGTCAACCAGATCTTGGTGAAAGTCACGATCTCATTCTCAACTTCTTCCATAATATAATTGGGTTGTTTGTTGCGAAGTAATAAAGATGATTTTAAATAAATCTGATGAGTCATGACTCATGAGACTTCATTTATCAGTCGACATGGTTGAGTAGGCCTCGGTAGACGTGGATTGATTTAGAGTCAGTCAGTTGACTTGAACATATTGGACTAAGTACAAGGTTTTAAAAAATAAAAAAGAAAAGGAAAAAGTATATAGCTAAGGAGAAAAACAAGAAAAAATGATAGGAGGAAAGCGAATTAAACTTCAAAATGTATCTAGGGCGCGTTTCTCATGTTAATGGTAATGGTAATGAATATTATTATAAAATTAATTATTATAATCTATTGATTATATTTTTATTGTTTGATTAATATATATATATATATATATATATATCATCTCATCTGCTGAAAGTTGAGTGAGGGTGAAATTGGGTAATGAAAATTGGAAAAAACAATTATTTACTTTTATTTCATTACGGGTGAATCCAAGATATCAAAAGAAGATAATGAAAATGATTCACATTCGCTTTCAATTAAACTACTTTACTTTTCATCTTTTTCTGGGATCCTAATCATCATATATTTTTGAATATATAATGTATTATTTCGGTTATAAAATAAATAAATGAACTTTAGATAGGATTACATATGTTGTATCCGAAATTATACTAGTGCAAGGCTCAGACCTCACAGCCTTAACGTTTTAATTCTTTTCGATCTCGAAACTCGGAACTATACCGTTACCGAGGAATGAGTTCGTTCAGGATAAGACGAGACGACACGACTCGAGCCTATTGGAGAGATCGGGCCCGTATGGCGAATTTCTGACATGAATTTCATCTTATTCGCATTACAACCGAGCTCGCACGAGCTCAGTCAGATACTATCAGGATCTTCTCAACAAGTCCTCTCCCACCCGAGCTAGCCAACGGACAAAGGACAGCTAGATCTTTTCACTACAAAAAATGCGGGGTTTAACGACGATTTTAGCTACTGTGCGCGGCTTTGACGACGGACATATGGGTCCGGGCCCGGGTCAGAATAACAGTTGGTAAATCGTCGAAAATATAGCGACGGCTTAGCGACGACAGACTTCCGTCGCTATTAGCGACCGTTGTTGGTCGTCGTTATATCGTGAATTTTCGAAAAAAAAATGGCTCACGATGGTTCGAACCCGGGTGGGCACCGATCCACCCGAACCACGGACAATGTTGAACCCAACAACCAAGCATCTCATATATAAGCCTCCAAGTCTTCCCAATTAATTGAGACAATTATTCGCTCCCATGGGGGATCGAGCACGGGACCTTGGGCGCCTGAGACAATTATTCGCCCCTTTCCTTGGAAACACGTGGGGAATCTTTCTCACCACGTGTTGACCTTCCTTTGCCACATGTCTTGTATGGAAATTAGCATTCGGTAAACATGGTGGAATGACATGAATGGTAATCGTGATTATTCACTCAATGAAATCATTATTTCATCCTAATATGGTACCTCCTGACACAATCTACATAAATTATCAAATTATAATTAAAAATATTGGAATGTACATAATGAAAAAGTGAATCCGCAAGTCCGGTCAACATTGCATATAATATTGCTAATTCATAATTCCCATAATAAATTAAAATATGTTAGGTGTTTTTTTGGAGCAAGTTTTAGCTACCACACATTTAATTATTTTAGTGAATAACTTTGGGGTCAATTTTACTACCTACTATAATTAAGAGGTCCAATAAAATTGAACTAATACTAAGAGGTTCAAATTGGGATGTCGATTGTCTATATTACCCCCTCCTTTTACGGCAGCTAACAGAAATGAGCTTCTGAAAATTACTATACTGTTGGAATTTAGAGGCACGTAAACACGTAATACATGCGCAGCGGAAGTAAGCAGTTCACCAACAACGAACAATTAATTGCATAATTAAATACGAGTAAACGAAAATGCGAATTTCTTCTGAAAGAATTGCATACCTGATTCCTCAACTATGGTATCCACGTAACAGTCGTTTACTAATTCGCACAGATTTGCCAGCGTTGAATCCCCGAGATGAATGTACTCAACTTTAGTTGTTGAATCTGCGGTCCTTTTCCTTGGAATGGGTCTTTTGGGTTAAGCCATGGGGGCCGAAAACCCTAATATGTATCTATAAATTATTGTATTTCACTCATTGTAAAGGACCGAATTTTAGACTCTAGGCATTATACTTTTCCTGACTTGATATTGCCCTCAGATGTATCCTTTCCGGCGAACTGGGTCATCAAATCCTTTGTGTTCTTCGTTTTTCCAATCACGTTTCATCATCATATTCATTGTTGTCCAAACATAGTAATCGGGTTACAACACATCTTCAAATTTTTTTATTTGTTGTTTTAAAATTTTTTGCCTAAAAATGAAGAGCCCGATGCAAGAAGAAGCCCGAAAAAACAAGAACGAAAAGCGAAGGTCCACCGACCTCCTCATTATTGAGAGTGAAACGTAACCTGACTGTGGTTTGTAATCATTACAATCGGATTGGAAACTTGTGTCAGCTTAACCAGTCACTACTGGTTCTGACTTTCCACTATAGACAAGGAAACATTCTTTTGTTCGTCTATGATACTTCAGAATGGTCTTGACAACAATCTAGTGAAACTCACCCGGATTCTGTTGGTGTCTATCAATGATGTTGATAGCGTAGGCCACGTTTGGCCTAGTGCAAGTCATGGCGTACATGATTGATCCAATTGCATATGCGTATGGCACATCTTTCATGTGCTTGATATCAGCTTCAACAGAAGGACAATTCTTCTTTGACAACTTTATCCCATGATTTGTCGGTAGAGACCCTCTCTTAGAGTCGTCTATCGCAAAACGCTTCAACACCTTGTCTACATAGATGGACTGTGACAGCCTCAACATCCTCTTGGATCTATCCCTGTGGATCTTGATCCCTAAGATGTAGCAGGCTTCACAAAGATCCTTCATCATGAAGGTCTTTGACAACCAATCTTCAACGGACTGCATTAACGGGATATTGTTCCCAAAATCGATAAGTCATTGACATACACGATTATGAAAACAATATTCTTCCCGTTGTGTTTACAATAAACACAAGGATCTTCGAATTTCTGATGAAGTCAAAAGACTTGATAGCTTCATCAAATCGGATATTCAACCTCCTAGAAGTTTGCTTCAATCCATAAATGGATATCTTTAGCTTGCATACTAGATTAGAATTTGACTTCGGTTAAGTCATAAACACTTCCTTATCAATGTTTCCATTGAGGAAAGCTGTTTTGACATCCATCTGCCAAATCTCATAATCACAGTGTGCTGCTATCGCAAGTAAAATTCGAATGGACTTGATCTTTGCAACTGGTGAGAAGGTCTCATCATAGTCAATGCCTTCGTGTTGACTATAACCCTTCGCCACCAACCTAGCTTTGTAGGTTTGTACTTTGCCATTTACAAATGGGTCTAACCCTTTTAGGCAACTCAACCAAGTCCAAGACTTGATTGGTGTACATTGAGTCCATCTCGGATTTCATGGCTTCATGCCACTTCCCTGAATCAATATCTAATACTGCTTCAAAGTAACTATTAGGATCGTCCTTATCCGGTATGTCCATATTAATGAGTTCCTCCAAGAGGTAACCGTATCTAATGGGCGAATTATGATTCCTAATATACTTATGGAGTTGTGGTTGTGCAGGCTGTACATTCTGATCGTGAAAATTTTTTGTGGTGCATCGATTTCATCAATGTCCGAAGAGTCCTCAAGAGCTACACTTTTAGATTCCTCTTGTGCGGGAGTTTGAACTATGTTGTTCTCATTCAGTCCACTTGGAGGTTCTTGCATAGGCAAGCCAACTCCAATTACGCTCCCACTGGCTGAAAGACGATCACCTAGTGAAAGACTCCCACTGTGAAAGTTGTTGAATGCTCCCACTAATTCTTTGTCATGTTGCTTTGACAATATATCAGTCTCTTTGTTAATTTGTGGTTCTTGAATTTCTTCAAGTTCTATCAACTTACGACCTTGTTCCTTAAAGACATAGTCTTTCTTGAGGAACTTGGTCTGCCTAGAAACAATCACTAATTATTTCTCAGATAGATAGAAGTAATATCCCTTACTTTTCTTAGGATATCCCACAAAGTAACTCTTTTCACCTTTGGATTCCAACTTGTCGGTAAGCATCATTTTCACAATCATGGGGCAACCCCATGGTTAACATGTGTAAAAGTTGGCTTCTTGTCACACCATGGTTCATATGGTGTATGCTCAACCGATTTAGATGGAATCCTATTCAGAATGTAAATTGAGGTAACGCGTATCCCATAAGAATGTTGGAAGACAGGAAAAGGTCATCATGGACCTCACCATGTCTAACAGGGTTTGGTTTCTCCTCTCGAAAACACCGTTCATCTGAGGTGTTTCGGGAGTAGTCCATTGTGACTAGATTCCATGCAACTTCAAGTAATCAGTGAATTCATGGCTAAGGTATTCACCTCTTCGATCCGATCGAAGAGTCTTGATACTCTTACCAAGTTACTTCTCTACTTCAGCCTTAAACTCTTTGAATTTCTCAAAAGATTCGGATCTGTATTTCATAAGATACACGTATCCGTATCTAGAGAAATCATCAGTAAAAGTGATGAAGTAGCCGAAGTGACCCCTAGCTAGAGTGGGCAATGGTCCACAAACATCGTTGTAGATCAACTCTAGAACTTCTTTGGCATGCACCTCTTTCCCAGAAAAGGGTCTGTTGATCATCTTACCCATGAGACAAGATTCAAAATTACCATAAGACTCAAAGTCGAATGGGGTTAAGTAGTCTAACTTTCTTAACCTTGCAATTCTTTTCTCGTTTACATGATCAAATTCTACAATGCCATAAGTAAGTCGGGTTTTCATGATTACTAAGTTTGAGTCTTTTATTTTGTATACTAAGAACATCATATCCATAATGCAACAATTCGATGTTGCGAGTAGTAGAAAGAACTAGATGAATCATTAAGTTCTAATCTAAAACCAAAGGGTAAGTCTAACACATAAGTCCCCACACGTTCAGGAGCAACTATTGCTCCGTTCCCACGTGTAAGACGACTTCACCCGCCCTAACTGCCCTGTGACGAGAGCTAAATCCAGTATCCAATACCAACCAGTTAGCGCTATTAGTGGACATATTTATCTTAATAACAAACATACATGTTCTAGTGCTAGAAGCACCTAGTGCATTCCTTTTAGCAACTAGAACCTCATAGTCCTTCTTCCAGTGCCCTCTTACAGTAGAGGCACACATCCTTATTTACTCCCTCCTTTTTTTGAACACCACCTTAGTGATAGTGAACTCAAAAGTCTTGAGGACGTTGTGAAGTTTAGGCATGATCGCATCCGTTTTATTCATATTGTAGTTCACAATGAAGCTAAAATATGAATCCGGGAGCGACTTGAGGATAACATAAATGAAAATGTTGGTTTTTTAGCTCAAAGCCTAAACTACCAAGTTTTCCAATTAGGCCTATCATCTTAAGCACATGAGATAAAATCATCTCTCCTTTAGCTAACCAGCATTTGAACAGATCTCTCATCACTTCATAGATCTCATAACTAGATTCAAAATCAAAGAGATCCTTCAGATGTTTGAGCACTAAGAAGGGACCCATTTTCTCATGTTGCCTATGTACATCGGGAGTCATGCCGAACAACATCACACACTGAGCCTGGGAAGCATCCTCTTGATGCTTCTTCTGAGGTGCTACGTCAAACGTGGCTGCATCAGAGTACCAGCTTTAAAGGTAACAGGGATAGGCGTGTCCAACACGTACTCAATCTTTTCTTGCCTTAGCACCAAATACATGTTACGGTGTCAGTCCAGAAAATTTGGCCTAGCCAATTTGTTTGTTTCCAAAACACATCTCAATAACAGTTATACATTTCAACTAACCAAGAGAAATAAAATAAAACGAGAATTAAACACATAATTCCTATGATCAATATTCAGCAATCAAAATAAACATGGTCTTTCTTTTGTGTTTATTTTGTCTCCATTATTTTCACATATTCAACGACCTCATCGGAAGAATACAAATTTATATCTAATATAAATCATAATGGACTAGGATCCACATTCCTACTATTACAATATCTGCTTGGGCTGATTACTGCAATAGCATAACTGGTAGGTCTCCAAACCAATTGCAAAACTGCAATTCCTAGTTGATTGAACCTAGTTCAATCGGATGCCCCTTGACTTTCGTTTCCCTGCTTGGGCTGGTGAAACAAAGTCAAGTTGATTTACAACCATCAAGCGGCGACACTACGTGTCCCTATAAAAGCCCCGTTAGATGTAGATTCGAGCAAAAGACTTGGGCCTTAAATACTCATTGGAACGAAATCTCCGTTTTACTATTAATTTTGATGGAAGACATCGTTCAATTTAATGAAAAATCATATTTTAGTGAGAATCTTTTAAAAGCGGGGTATTAATTACTTAATCGAGATCCAACATGTTAATCTATATCACATTTGAGCAATTATTGGGCGCCGTCTACCCAAACATGATTTATATACGGACTAACACTTACATGCGCGTCGTCTACCCAAACAATAATACGGTCCGACAAGTATTGAGCGCCGCCTACCCAAACAATTATAATGCGGACGTAAAAACATTAACAGAATATAAAACATGTTAACCAAGTGGGAATTAATAACTCGTTTAATTCTTTACACCATAATTTTAAAAACCAATTTTAAAATCAAGTTTTAATAATTAAATTCATTATTAATTTTAACTCTTAATTAATCCAATTAATTAAGTCCGTCATTAGTCCAACTAATACATTTTAGTGAAATTTAATAATTCTTTTAAAACGAATTTTAAAATCCAATTTAAAATTAAATTTTAAAATTATTAAATTTCAATAATTAATTCAATTAATTATAAATAAAAGTCCAACTTTTATTACAAATTCTTTTAAATTTAAAATAGATTTATTTTATTTTGTCAGGGGCTCATGTGCAAATTTTCAAAATTCAATGGAGGGGCTTGCTCGAAATCCAATTTGCCAACAACCCCTCCCTCATCATCGCCCACAAACCGTCTCATTATCGGGACAACCGAAATCAAAATCCAACCTTAGTTTTCATCAGAATTAATCCAATTAATCATATGAACAATTAGTTTCAGAAATCGGCGTCACAATACAATCCAAATCAGTCCAACTAATCCAGAAAGGGAAACACAAAATTGCAAAACCCAAACTGCATAGAACTGAAACAGGCAACAAGCAGGCGAGTCACCGCGCAAACAGGGACAAGCATCGGTTCAAGCAGGCGAGTCACCACCGCCGCTGTGCGCGCGCGGGCGACTCGTTGCTGCACTCAAACGTTCACGGAACCAACACTCATCGTTTCAGATCAAATCAGAGACGTGAGTTGCAGATCGAACAGACTCGCGAGCGAAACGACTCGGAATACGCAGCGCCGCACCCTCGCGGTGGCGCGCCGTCTCGAGGTTCATTCGGAGTAGGGGCTTCGCCCAATCGATTCGTCAAACGAAACGAGAGCAACGTCGTCTACATCGAGACTCACCGGGCAACGCCGCCGTGCGAGAGGGGAGCGATTCAGTCCGCGCCGTCGCGGATCCAATCCGCTTGTAATCGAGTCGACGCGGCATCACGAGCCCAGCGCGAGTCACGCGTCTTCACCGCTGACTCAATCGCGGGCACGGATGCTCGCAGGGACGAAGGACGGCGCCGGAGCAAGGCGGTGGTGGCGGATGGGTTTTCCCAGAAAACCCTAATAGGGGCGAAGGAGACGAGCGAGAGTGACAAAAGGGAAAGACGTGTGTGGGGTTTTTAATTAACCAAAAATTAATACCCCAAAGTCAAACAAACACACACATGGTGCGGTTGATTTAACAATCAGCCGCACCGATTTATTAAAAAAATTCTTCTAATAAATCAAATCAAATAATGCAATTAAATCAAGAGTCTGAGCTCTGATATCACTGTTGGAATTTAGAGGCACGTAAACACGTAATACTTGCACAGCGGAAGTAAGCAGTTCACCAACAACGAACAATTAATTGCATAATTAAATACGAGTAAACGTAAACAGAATTCTTACAGCAATTCGTACACGGATTCCTCAACTATGATATCCACGTAACAGTCGTTTACTAATTCACACAGATTTGCCAGCGTTGAATCCCCGAGATGAATTTGCTAGGAAAATTCTAACTTAGAGATTTTATGGAGAAATATGAACTCACATATTATGAATTCTCAAGAGCTCATATATATAGGAGAGGATTAACTTAAGTCTCAAGCTAACTTAATTAGGAAATAAAAATCCCTAATCTTTATTTAAATAAATTTCTTAGATTTATTTCTCACATATAAATCTCTACGGATTTAAATTTCATATATGACAAATCTCTACGATTTATTTTCATATATATTAAATCCTACAATAATATTTCAAATATTATTATTAGGAATTCTTACTTAATTAAATCTAATTTAATTAAATATTAATAATAATTAATTCCAAATTAATCTATTATTAATTATTTTCCATAAATTAAATATTAAATATAATTTAACATTTAATCAACCAACTATAATTAGTAAACAACCGTTACTTGTTGTGTGACCCATATGCCCTCATATATCGAGCGATTAGTCAAACTAACGGTCTTAATTGAACCCTAGACAATAAATCAGACATTCTCAATATATGAGGTACGTTGCAAGGAAATGTGCAACTACCTGTAACTGAAACATGGGCTATTACGATTTCCTCATTTCATTCGCGAATACTCGATTAAGTCTTGAACATGATGAAGTGTCTATTCAAATAACTTAATCAATTTATCTCCAATCACTAATTGATCATGTATGTCACACTTAGCCACAAAGTCTAAGTTGACGTGCATCGGCTGATGACTTTGATCCAATTATAATGAGAAGAGGAGTATTCGCTCTAAAACCACTTTGAGGAATGAATCCTATTCTTGGCTCAACTACCACGCACATGCACTTCGTGATGAACCCAATCCAAACCATATCTACCCATAGACGGGTGAAAGCGTTGGTCATGGTCGAAGTTCATCATCCCACACATGTCATGCGTATTGACCTCAAGTCAAAGGAGTATCGCATCGCTCCCACTAACCGAGACACCCGTAGACACATATAGTGGAACTACATCAAACGGTTTCTCGGATGGGTATACCAATACCCTCTAAGGTATTTGTGCATCCATCATGAGATACCTAGTATCTCGTAGTAAGTGAGATCTTACTACACTCTCTAAGAGTATGATGCAGATCGCACATCAATCTCCATTGCATCATCAATATCCCATTCTTGATGATCTTTGATCAGGGCTATTTGAGAATCATGCTTAAGTCATCCGAGTTCTCACAACCTCAATGACATCAATGATCCATGGGAACAGTTGCATGAATAAATGCAAACAATCAAACATAATATTCAAACAAGTGTATTGTCATACATTAATATTAAATGAACTATAATATTAAATCAAACTGAATATCATCGAGCATTATGTCCTTACAATAGATTGTCTCTAGGACTTTAACACTAACAATCTCTCACTTGGACTAGAGTCAATCACCTACATGTCTTACCCCTAGACCATCAAATGTCTAGTGTGTACATGAGCACTCAGTGTTTTGGTGAAAGGGTCTGCCAAATTAAATATGTGGGAATACATTTTGATTCTATTTCTCCTATCCTTATGATCTCTCGGATCAAATGATAAGTATGGGTGCATGCTCGTTTATGCTTGTTGATCTCGGTTCCTTTGCTTGCGCAATCGTACCGAGAGCGTCGGGTCTCCCTCCGACACCATCGTGAAGCTTTCAACGAGGGGAGCAAAACCCCTCTGTTTGTTTCGCGATTGGACGCCAGGAAGACCTTCAATTTGAGACAAAGAAAAATAATGCATGTTTAAAAATACTCCTCTTTTGATATCTAGAAATCCTAAAACTTTCTATTCAAACTTATAATCATATTATTCTCCTTGTGTTATGGTTTTTGGGCGTGATTTGTTGCTATGGTGAAATGGGGTGTAAATTGTTGTTGAAAAATGATTAAAACAAGATGAAATGGGGGATAGGAAGGCGCCGGACGCGATTTTCCAGTGCGCCGGCGCCGGGGAGGTCGCCGGAGGGACGCCGGTCTCGTCCTTGGCTGGCGAGCACCGCCAGTCGACTTTTGGGAAGGTGGGGGGTCTTTATGTAAAGTTTGAGAAAACAGAGGGGGAGCTAGGAAGAATTCTATTTTGTGTAGGGGTCAAAATGCAAAAATTAAGGTCTCTGGTCAACTGACCAGTCAAACGGTCAACAGTCTTTCCTTTAAGAAAAAAATACAGTTTTGCCACTCTTATTAAAACGTTTGTAAAATCTTCGTTTTTCGTCCGTTTTAATTCAAACAAATTCCAAACAACTTCAAATTTGAAAGGCTATCTGAAAGAGGCTAATTTAATCATAAAAAGGCCTCGAAATATTCGTGATGGTCATAAATCCTATGATCGAGGAAAATACTGTGAACGAAACTTTTAAATTAAGAACCACGTGAATCCCCTATACAACCAATACACTTTCGACCACATCAACCACTTGCATAAAAATTATGAAATTATTAACTTCGTTATAACTGTAGGATCCGCAGACGACGACGTTGCTTAGGATTTGATCGATCTACGCTTATTTGTGTTACTTGTACTATCAAAGGCCGGAGTAATTTTCACGCCTTATTTAGTTACATTTATTGTCATTATCATGTCTATTATATATAATATACACCGTGTTATTAATATTATGCGACGTATTGAATTTCTCAAGAAAGGTTTAACTACAAAATTATGACCATGATGAGTTATGGACTCTTATTGAACTCAATATCAATATGATATAATATGACACAATATGACGTGACATAAAATGATTCGAACCGATATAATAAATCATATGCTAAATAAGTTATGCAGGTATAATAAGCATATAGGGACATGTTATTAAGCGTACAGGGACATAGTACTGAGCATATAGGGACATGAAATTAAGCGTACAGGGACACAGTATTGAGCACACATGGACATGGAGTTAAGCATACAGGGATATGGTACTCAGCATACAGGGACATGATACTAAGCATACAGGGACATGGAATTATGAAATTAAGATATGGTACTTATATATGATATACGGTTGAAAGAGTGCGAACGATGAACTCATGCACATAATGATGGATTTTTCACGATAAGATAATTTCAACTAAACTTATACTCTTCAAATACATGTATATAATATGATTAAAATTCTTTTTCCAATTTAACGTATAACTTGAATATTCTAAGGGATTTCTCTCCGCGTATTGAGAACTTAAGAAAATATAGCTTCATGCATGATTATCTTAACTGATCATTTACAATTGTGCAGATAAATGCTTAACTTAATACAGGTTGTGGTCAGATCTTCTATAAATTATGCAAATTTCAGGGTTATTCCCACTGAGTGTATGTTCTAGACACTCACCCCGACTTTTTACAGATCAGGAGTAGTATCAGAATCCTCACAAGTAGCGGGAGCCCTGACTGTATGATACTAATGTTTTGTGGGCTATGCCTGATCCTTAAATAGACCTTAAATACTTGATGATATTTGGTCTAGCTTTTTCCCTGGTGTAACTTAAGACTCCTTATTGTTCCATTTTATGAATTATGGTATGTAATAATTAACGACAGTACTTGCCAACTGATTTCCCGATTTCTCTTATTCATGTTCCCACAATATGATAACCATGTTAGACTCCTAACGGCCAATAAGTTTAAATAAACTACATAAATATTCGTGACCATATTATGACCTAACATAATCTACATAAATTATCAAATTATAATAAAAAATATGGGAATGTACATAATGACTCCATATATCCGGTCAACATTGCGTATGATATTGCTAATTCATAATTATAGGAATCCCGTAATAAATTACAATATATTTAGGTGTCTTTTTGGAGCAAGTTTAAGCAACCATACATTTAATTATTGTGGTTGTCTTGAAATTGATAGAATTAAAAGTTTTAGTCTTACTTTTGGAGAAAATTTCACTTTTGGTTTAAATATTATGAATGTATATTTTTTTTTTGTCAAAGTAAAATATTATGAATGTAAAGTATAAAAGTAGATAACTTTTTTCTATGTAAATCACAATTAATTCACTAATTTTTTGTGGTGGCGGATCTAGAATTTTAAATTTGGGGATACGCAAGGCGGACGCAGAAATGCAGTCCAGCCAGGGCAAAATACACTAATACACATTTGGGCTTGGACAGCTGTGAAAAATGACCTTGGAGAGCTGTTATAAACGCTCTCCAAGTAATAACAATGTCCCAAGCTTGGACAAATGATAAAAAAACTCGTTGTCCAAGAATCGCACTTGGACGGACCATTGTCCAAATTCCTCCTTTGACAAATGGTTTTCAACCATTGCCTAATTTTTTTTTTTTTTTTTTTAAAAAAATTGATTTTTAGGCACGGACCCACCAATCATCTCATATATAAGCCACCAAGTGTCCCAATTAATTGAGGCAATTATTCGCTCCCATGGGGGATCAAACATGGGACCTTGGGTCCCTAAGCGGGGATCAATTCCGCTCGGGCACTTGTTTTCTTGCGTTTACTTAATGAAATTAATTCTATATGTTCTAAAAATCATTTTTTCTTACAATTTTTTTTTAAATTCTTTATTTCAATTATCTTATTTATTAATTCAATCACATTTTTATATAATAATTTTTTTATATAAATTTAAATTAAAATTAAATTAAAATTATATTTTTTACTTGTACTTTTTTTTAACTACCTTTCTTTAATTTAAACTTGTAATACTTTTCCTTCTAAACAATTAATACTTTTCTATCAAAATAAATAATATTTTTCTTTAAACAAGTAATATTTTTTCATCTAAACAAAGTAATACTTAAGGGTATTAAATATTAGGATTAATTTATAGGTATTAATTTATAGAATCTAATACACATATAAGAATATTAAATATTATAGGTATTAATTTATAAGAATTAATATTGATACAAGTTCGTAAGTGTAATATTATGAATTTAATATTATGAACAAGTTTTACATAAGGGTTTGTCTATTCAGGGTGTAATACAGATCAAGTTTAGTATGTTAGAAAAATGTGTTGAAAATAAGAAAAATTGGTCAAATAATTCAAGTTCATGACATAAATAATTAAGATATGGTACTTATATATGATATACGGTTGAAAGAGTGCGAACGATGAACTCATGCACATAATGATGGATTTTTCACGATAAGATAATTTCAACTAAACTTATACTCTTCAAATACATGTATATAATATGATTAAAATTCTTTTTCCAATTTAACGTATAACTTGAATATTCTAAGGGATTTCTCTCCGCGTATTGAGAACTTAAGAAAATATAGCTTCATGCATGATTATCTTAACTGATCATTTACAATTATGTAGATAAATGCTTAACTTAATACAGGTAGTGGTCAAATCTTCTATAAATTATGCAAATTTCAGGGTTATTCCCACTGAGTGTATGTTCTAGACACTCACCCCGACTTTTTACAGATCAGGAGTAGTATCAGAATCCTCACAAGTAGCGGGAGCCCTGACTGTACGATACTAATGTTTTGTGGGCTATGCCTGATCCTTAAATAGACCTTAAATACTTGATGATATTTGGTCTAGCTTTTTCCCTGGTGTAACTTAAGACTCCTTATTATTCCATTTTATGAATTATGGTATGTAATAATTAACGACAGTACTTGCCAACTGATTTCCCGATTTCTCCTACTCATGTTCCCACAATATGATAACCATGTTAGACTCCTAACGGCCAATAAGTTTAAATAAACTACATAAATATTCGTGACCATATTATGACCTAACATAATCTACATAAATTATCAAATTATAATAAAAAATATGGGAATGTACATAATGACTCCATATATCCGGTCAACGTTGCGTATGATATTGCTAATTCATAATTATAGGAATCCCGTAATAAATTGCAATATATTTAGGTGTCTTTTTGGAGCAAGTTTAAGCAACCATACATTTAATTATTGTGGTTGTCTTGAAATTGATAGAATTAAAAGTTTTAGTCTTACTTTTGGAGAAAATTTCACTTTTGGTTTAAATATTATGAATGTATTTTTTTTTTGTCAAAGTAAAATATTATGAATGTAAAGTACAAAAGTAGATAACTTTTTTCTATGTAAATCACATATAAAATAGTTTATAATTAATTAATATTTTGAATAATAATTTAACAAGAAGATTTGCTAATTTATCATTCATCCATTCATCATCGTATCTAATTTTTATACTACAAAAAAATAAAATTTTGGCTAAATAATTTTCTAATATGGTCATATAATCTTCCAACAAAATAATTTTGTCATTAAATAGTGATATTGCTTAAAAAAATTTAGTATTCTAGTAGGCAAATATATTATCTACGAATTGCCTATGAATTCTTAAAAACAAACAAATTACCTATATATTTGTAATTTCCATAAGAAAACAAATTATCCACAAATAATTAACCTCGTAGGCAATTGGCGTTTCTGTAAGCAATTATATTTGTAATTTGAAGTAATTTAGAATTGGCTATGATTAAATTTATCCGTAAATTATAATTTTGTCGGTGAATTATTTTTAGGTAATTTGAGTATTAAAAATGTCTATATGATTAGAAAGATTTGTAGGCAAGTCGTAGGCAACCCTTACTATTTAAAGACAAAATTATTTTCTTTAAAAATTATATAGGCATGTTGTAAATTTTCGTAGGCATTTCTCTATTTTCTTGTAGTGTTAAAAATATTAAGGGATATATATGACATTTCACGATGAAAATTGAGGTGGGGCAATTGCCCCACCTTGCCTTAGTGTAGCTCCGCCAATGGGGATACGAAAAATAGTACGTAAAATATTTTGGTCTATTTACTGACTTATTATATTATTTTAATTGGGGATTCATAATTTTTTTTCATAGAAAAATGTAAATTTTTTATTTATTTTTTTAATTTTGGGTTACAACTGTAAACCATTGTTCCAAGTTAGATCCTTCACTGATTTTTGGCTTTTCAAATTGTAAATAGGTGAGTTTATTCATTACTTTTCAATGTAAAGATGATAATCGATTGCATGTAAATAATATTGAAATTTTTAATTATATAATAATATTTTTGACTTGTTACAACCATATTATTACCAGTCATACCTTTTATTTTCTTTCTTTTTTCCTTTTTCTTAAATAATTAATTGAGTTTGGGAAAATTCTACTTATATTTCAACAAAAAAATTTGAGGGTTTGAAGATTCGAAAAACAACCATTTTATTATCAGACATGTTTTTGTGACTTTTGAAATGGTGGTATGAAACAATGGTGTAATAGAAAAGGTAGCATAGCAGTCAGATCAGTAACAGTGCACATAAAAGGAAAAGTAAGGATAAATTGGTCAAAATAAGTACTTCCATTACTGTGGTTGGACAAAGATACGAAGAGGTGATTAAACATTTTAAAATATTATCACGTTTGAAATTAATAATCACTCTTACATCAGCATTCTAAATAAAATAGATACGTGGACACGCAGTTTCGCCACATACTTTGGATATTGTGCAAATAACGTGATCCGGGGCTTATGCTGCAAGAACCTTGACACAAAATGAACAAATTGGCCTATGGTTCCATCCGAATGCCGGGAATACATGTGGTCTGTATTCGCAGTAAGTTTAATCACGTTTGCATTCTACATGTATTATTATTTTGTAAAACTACATATCACGTATTATTATTTTGTAAAACTACATATCTTAATAAAAATCTTTATTATTTTAATTAAAGAGTAAATTCAGGATTAATGGAGATCCAGTTGATTTCAGAATAGCATTTCTCAAGGCTTGTGCAACATTCATGCGTGATGGCAAAAGAACAGCCCCAATATATATTGATAGTCTTGGAGGGCACAAATAAAAATGAGGAAGTGCTTGGATTGGGGAAAAAAATATTTAAATTTCATGTTTTTTTTCTATTATTAATTAAGGCCGTATAAAATTGGTGCTTAATGTTTGAAAACCAATGTACATGAAATATCTAAACAACAAATGTTTTTCAATGAAATAACTAATACATTTAAATCTAAACAACTAATAATTTTAAAAGAAGCATTTAATACTTTTGAATAAAACAACAAAGTCTTCATATAGGACTGCATATTTTTGTAGAATAATTAGAGTAATTTTACCTAATTAATTATCTTACATATACAATACAATAAACAAAATAAAAAAAGAAAAAATTGTTTTTTTTTTAAAGGGTTAATTGCTGAAGTGATCCCATGAGAATGGGTGCTCATGAAAATAGTCATTTTTTAAATAAAAATGGTCCTTAAGAATTTTCCATCCAAAGTTAACGAAAACTTAACGGTTGGGACCATTTCTGCAAAAAAAAATTAATGGAATGTGAAAGTCACGCCGTTAGTTTAAAAGAAATATGAAATTTCAAAAATTAAAATATTTATAAAGACTCATTATAAAATTTAATTTAAATTTTAAAAATCAAATATCACCGGCCCATCTTCTTCATCGTCTAGCTTCTGCTATTTTTTCCCAAAATTGCACTCAAATACCATGGACACCCCATGATGCCCCATCGTCACCAACACCATATCACGTTACCACACTCAACCAGCTGACCCAGTCCCACTCCCAAGCAGAAAATTTTCCAGAAAAGTAGAGTTCAGAAACGGTCAAAATTGCGAAAATATACGATGAGAATTAAAATATTAAAGATAAATTAGAGATCAAAATATAATATTAACTAGGGGCTTTTAATCCTAGCATTGAGACGAGGCAAGAGTGAGTAGGCTTGACAAATTTCGAAGAATAATTTTTCATGAGATTGTTTGTAAGAATCAATGTGGGATAACAGTGGTAGCGGTGGTGTAGATGTGTATTGGCGGGGGTGGGGAGTGCTGTAGTAGTTGAAACAAATTATTTTTTGTATTTACAATATGTACAAATTTTATTTATATTTTACATTTTGCATTTATTATTCATTTAGTTTGATTTTTTTCAATTATATAAATTATATATATTTTTAAATTTTTTAGATTATACATAATTTATTAGTTTAAAAATATTTATTTTTGTACATTTTAAATTATTTATTGATTATATATAATTTTATTTTTATATTTTAAAAATTGTTATTTGATTTGAAAAAAATATTATTTGTATTTATATACATATTTTATATTTCTTTTTAATATTCAAATTTTAAATAAATTATTTAGCTTTTAAAAAATATTTATTGTGTTTGTAATCATATTTAAATTCACTATATAAATTTACAATTATTTTTTAATTTAAAAATTTTATTTTTTATATAAATTAATTTTTGTTAGTATTAATTCAAAAAGTAACAAAAATCGTTAAAAACTTAACGATTGGGCCATTTCTGCAAAAATAAGAATCAGAAAAAAATATGGGTCTAAAATTACAAATACAAAATTTTATGTGATCATTTTCGCAATTAATCCTAAAAAAAAAGGATAAATCAAGTTACCAATCAAAATAAAATCGCCCATCATCACATTATCATATTGTCAACTCATCACATCGCCATCAAATCAGGGGTTTAATAATTTTTTAATGGGTACGTGCTATATAATTTTGAGCCAACCTTGTTTGGGACCGTCTCACTGTGAGACGGAGTGTAGTTTGGGCATTGACGCTTTAACATTTTAAAAGAGATTGGTGTTAATTTTATTAAGTTGTACTCCGTCTTATACATCAGACCGTCTCAATACGAGTATCTGTCTATAATTTTTATGTGACCAAAAATTGTATAAAAAGAACTGTTTGCAAATCTGAGAATTCTTAATGGGACAAAAAGTACAGTTCATTCCAAATTTTATTCTAAACAATATATAGCATGTCCTGGATTTCAGAATGATAATGTAACATATTAAAACTAATGGGTAAAATAACAAAAATCAGAACAAAGAAATAAAAAAGGACAGCAAACATAAATAAGAAATTTGATGAAATTTGGATGGAGGTGAAATCCCCAATTATTTTTATAAATAGCCTAACATGAAATTAATATTTTTTTTTTGTATCAAAAAGTTTGTAATAATTCTCTTTTTAGCCACGAGAATTTTTTTTTTTCAAGTTTTCCATTTTTTCATTCTTTCATCATTTTAGCTCGTACCACCATATATACATCACGTACCACCTTTCAATTAACCTCATACCATTATATCTTCAGCTCGTACCGCTATTCAATTAACCCCGTACCACTATTTTTCAACCCTGTACTACCATTTTTAAGCTTGTACCACAATTTAGTTAAGCATGTATTACAATATGTCAACTCCATACCATCATTTAATTAAGACTGTATCATTATTTTTTTTCTAATGTTTTTGTTGACTTAATTAAGAGTATAATGGTCCAAAAAATTATTCTCTTGACTAGAAAATAATGAAACTAAAAACCTAAATAAAAATGAACTTTTTAAATAAGAATGGACTAAAACTGGGGGATTTTCTGAAACTTTTAATTCTATCAATTTTAAGGACAACCACAGTAAACAACCAGAATAATTAAATATGGAGAAAATATCATTTTTAGTCCTATAATGTTGAACAATTTCATTTTTAGTCCTTTAATTTTTTACTTTTCTAATTTTAGTTCTAAATGTGTTAATTTCAGTCCTTTTTTGGTCGAAAAATTTAAAATCTCATCGGAATCTCGCCAGAATACTCATGTGTAACTCACGTGACACTTTAAAATTGATCTTTTCTTTTTGTTACACAAAGTCCACTTGTGTAGTTCACTGAAAAACTAAAAAATAAATAAACTCATTTTTTAAGTATCAAGTAAGGTGCACATGCTTATTGCGGTGAGATTTTAAAATTCCCGAACAAAAGGATTTAAATTGACACATTTAGGACTAAAATTAGAAAAGTAAAAAATTACAGGACTAAAAATGAAATCGTCCAAAGTTACATGACTAAAAATGATATTTCCTCATTAAATGTGCATAAGCTAAAACTTGCTCCAAATAGACACTGAACGTACTGTAATTGAAAGAATTTTGTATCATTTAAAAGTCCGAACTTGTAAAAAGGTGCGGAATTAATTCGTTTAATTAATTTTCCTCAACACTCCCTCACTCGTGAGCCGAATCATTGCATCTGCCCTCTAGGGAGGAGGCCCAACGAGTGAACAATTTTAAATGGATGGAATTCGGGTGGAATGCTTTTCACGGTAATCAAACTCAGGATCTGGGCTGAGCTTGAGACTCTGATACCATAAAAGAATTTCGTCTCATCTAAAAGTTCGAACATGTAGAAATGTGCAGAACTAATTCATTTATTTAATTTTTCACAATAGTAATTCATTATGGGATTCCTAAAATCATAAATTAGCAATTTCGTATGCGCGCAATCTTAACTGAACTTATGGATTCACTTTGTCATGATGTACATTTCTATATTTAATGATGTGCATTCCCATATTTTTTATTATAATTTTATATTTTATAAAAATAATATTTTGAAGGTATTGCGAAATTTATTTATAAATAAAATAATTATTTAACATTAATGTTAATAACAATTTAAATAATTAAAGAGAATAGGGTTAAAATAAAATTTTGTGAGAACATTGAGTATAGAAGTCCCAAATTCCCAATAATACAAGTAGTAACTTTTTTAGTGGAGGGAGGGAATATTACATAAATACTTAATAACGAAAATATTGTGCCAACAAGTTTTCCCGTAAAAGGGAAGGAGGAAGGAGAAAAAGGTGGGTAGATAACAATTTAGACCAAAACTTATTAGTTTTTATTTTAATTTTATTTTAGAGGCAAAATTTATTAATTATAAAATCACTTTCTTTAAAAGAAGAAAAAAAATAGTAATTGGTTATTTGACTTCTCATTTGACCGATGTAATTAGATAACCTTAATCTTTCGCGCGTGACAAGAAAAGTTTCACACGTGTCTCCGTACCAAATATGTGGCAAAGAAAGGCCTACACGTGGTGAGAGAGATTTAACACGTGTCTCCATAGCACGGGACAATGTCTCTTATATAACTAACATTCTACCATGAAACCTTCACTCACTTCTCACACTCATCACCGTGCAATAACACATACTTCTTTTCCCTCTATTCTTCTTACTGCAACTATGTTTGGTTTTGGTTTCGTCTATATTTTAGTCATTCCTCCCCTAAGGTTATTATATTATTTTAAAGGCTCATTCGATAAATTATATTTTAAATCTAATTAATGCAATTATTTAATTAATTTTAATTTGATTATTATGTAATTAGTGGTTTCTTTCGTTTATTTCTAGTGTTTAGATTTGTTGATATTAATAGTTTTGTTTTTTTTATGATTTTGTGCTCTTATAATAGCAGAGTGAATGTAATATATTTCTATCCATTTATTTACGCAGGTGGAAACGTATGTAAAATTCATCACAAAGAACCAGCAGACCTTTTGAGCTTCGCTGGAAGGATGTCATTAAAAGAATCAATCCTAATTACAATATTCATTCCCCATGTCAGCGGTGGTGCTATCTAATGTAGTTTATTTGTCTTTAATTTTTATTTATATGTTTGTTCTAAAGGTGTTTGTTTTCTTCTTAAATGTGTTATGTCAATAATAATAATTGGGGATTTCAATTTTTATTTGTGTTTTTTCTACTTGTTTTTGTTATCTTGGTTCTAATTTTTGTTATTTTCACCATTACATTACATTGCTTTATAATTTGATTTGTTTTGGGCCATGAAAGTTTTAGTTCAAGCTAACTTTCACCTGTAACCCTCATGTTGATTGAAATCGGACTATAATCATAATATCGTACAATAAATTGTTCCAGCTCATGACCACATCATTCAATTTCAGACCTCACCTCTCCATATCAGTGCCAGCAAAATAAAATCACTAGCCATAAACATTTTATTAATTTAAAATTCAAAAATATTAATAAAATATAAAAATAATCATTAAATCTAACTTTTATTGATTAATATTATCTTTACTCCCAAGTCCCAATAGTTTACTTTATTTTCAGGTGTAATACCCATTTTTTACTCACTTTCATAATTGAGTTCACTTTTGGTCCCAATTTTGATCATGCCATCAATTAATTGTTATAATCAACTATTTGGAGGATGATGAATATAATCTATTAAAAAATATTTTCTTTTTATAATTAGAATCAACTATTTGGAGAATGATGAATATAATCTATTAAAAATTATTTTCTTTTTATAATTTCATTTAGGAAAAATTGAAAAACATGCCCATGATTTGATGGGATAGCAGAACATTTATGTCCTGTTAGTGGGCTGGTTTTGAATATGAGGATGTATCAACAAATTTGATGAACACACATCCCATTAGAGAGCAAATCAAGAAATTGATGATGCTCTTACTCTCCATGTTTCTCCCACACAACATTATGTTGACTTATTATGTCATTCATGCTGGCTACTTTCTTCTTCAAATATTTTATCCTCATTTCATGGTAACTAGGATGCCTCATTCCTGCACCATATTGTCCAATTGCTAATATTGCACATTGAAAAGATTTCAGTCGAGAAACATTAAATGGAATACAACCCTCGTAAAAGAATTTGGTAATGTATTGTATAGTGTTGGGATATATTTTAGTTTTGATGAATTATGCCAAAACATTATCAACTTGTGTTATTGAAGCTAATTTACAGATAACAAGTTGAGGGGGAACGAAAGAACAAGTTGAGGGGGAACTCACGAAATCAGAAGAAGATGATCGAGATCAGACTAGGCTGCAGACGAGACTGATCGAGATCGGATGAGTTAGAATGAGTTCGGAGTTAACTGATGAGCTGGGCAAATCAGAATGAGAAGAAAAGCTAAAGACAGCAAATCAGAAGAGAAGGTTGCAAATCAGAAGAGGAGCAGATGAGACTGATCAAGATGAGACGTGATCGAGATCAGATATGAAGATGAGCAGATGAGACTGATCGAGATCAGACGTGATCGAGATCAGATATGATAACCTGATATGCTAACCTGATGTACTGACCTGATGCTATCCTGATAATGTTAATCTGAAGAAGTGTTGATCTGATCAGTCGAGTTGATCGGATCGAAAAAGAAGAAATCGATACTGAAGCCAAGTGACCGAGGGTCGAGAAGTGAAAAGTAACTCGAGGGTCGATGTCTCGATTCGTAAGAGCCGAACTCAAGAAGCCTCGAAAGTGTCAAGATGCCCGACGTATAAGGTCCGCCAAGAAAAGTCTGCTTGAATCAAGAAACTCAAGACTCAAGAAATAAACTCAAGACTCAAGATGTCATCAAGACACTGAGGCTCAGATAGAACTGAAGATCCTGAGACTCAGAAGAAACTGAAGAATATAGCCGTTAGATTCAACTGACGTGGACCAATGAGAGGAAGATAATCAGCCTGAAAAAGCTGCAGAACATACATAAATAGTATGGATTTGAATGTGATTCTCTCCAACGGTAACATTCAAATTCACACTATAAATACAAGATCTTCCATCAAATTAAGGGTGGAAAATATAGCAAACGATGCTACAGAGCTAAGAGGACATATACTCAAGCATTCCCACCATAAAACACAAGTCTGTAGATATACAAATATATTCAAAGAGTGTTCTAGAACTCAATCTAAGCAACCCACGATGTATCCTAAGCTTAAAGAGATTTTTTCAACCTTAGCATTGAGGCTAAACAAATGTAAGGGAAAATCTCACCATAGTTGGAGACAACACCAAACCCAAACCCCATTCTCGTAAGAGATAACTAGCGGTGAAGTGAGGTAGTTGTTAGGCAATCCCGAGAGAGGGTGATAAGTCTCGTTGGAGTGTGAACTCGGTAAATATCTGTAGGCAATCTCGTGGAGGGTGATAAGTCCCGAGGTGAACCCGAGAGGGTGATAAGTCCAGTTGGAGTGAGAGCTCGTTAAATATCTAGAGGCGAGCCCGATAGGGTGATAAGTCCAGTTTGAAGGAATTTCCCTAGGAACAGGGAGAGTGGATGTAGGAGCTTGATCTCCGAACCACTATACTTTGTTGTGTTCTTATTGCTTTACGTTCTTATCTTGTCATATGCATTCGTTTATAAGCAAAACACAACACATGAGCTTAAAACGCAAAAATCTGGAATCACCATTCCCTCACCCCTGTTTTTATATGCATTTCATGATTATTCCGCATTTCATGGGTTTTCCACCGGGCCTATCAATTGGTATCAGAGCAGGAGTTCAAAAGATCACTTTTAATGTGATCACCTGAACTGATCTTTTTAAAAGAAAATCAGTTTCTTTAAAAATGCATATATTCTAATGTTTTGGCTTCATTATCAAAAAGGGGGAAATTGTTGGGATATATTTTAGTTTTGATGAATTATGTCAAAACATTATCAACTTGTGTTATTGAAGCTAATTTACAGATAACAAGTTGAGGGGGAACGAAAGAACAAGTTGAGGGGGAACTCACGAAATCAGAAGAAGATGATCGAGATCGGACTAGGGTCTGAGCGAGACCGACGAGATCGGATGAAAGTTAGAATGAGTTCGGAGTTAATCACGATGAAATTTAGGCAAATCGAATGAGAAGAAAAGCTAAAGACAAAGAAATCGTAAGAGAAGGTTGCAAAATCGGAAGAGGAGCATGAGATCGATCAAGATGAGACGTGATCGATTCGGATATGAAGAAAGGATGAGATCGACGAGATCGACGTGATCGAGATCAAATATGATAACTTGATGTTTGATGCTTCATTGTTAATCCCAAGTGTTGATCTGATCAACAGTATCGATTTAGTTTTCAAGATGAAAGTAACCTAGGGTCGATGTCAAAAGATTAACTCAAAAGCCTCTCGAGTGTCGTGCCCGATCGATAAGGTCCGGCCAAGAAAAAGTCTAATCAAGAAACTTTAAGACTCAAGAATAAACTCAAGACTCAAAGACATGAGGCTCAAGACAACGAGGCTCGATAGAATCAAGATCCCGAGACTCGTAAGAAATCAAGAATATAGCCGTTAGATTCAACCGACGCGTGACCAATGAGAGGAAGATAATCACCAAAAAGTCGCAGAACATACATAAATAGTATGGATTTGAATGTGATTCTCTCCAACGGTAACATTCAAATTCACACTATAAATACAAGATCTTCCATCAAATTAAGGGTGGAAAATATAGCAAACGATGCTTTCTGAGCTAAGAGGACATATACTCAAGCATTCCCACCATAAAACACAAGTCCGTAGATATACAAATATATTCAAAGAGTGTTCTAGAACTCAATCTAAGCAACCCACGATGTATCCTAAGCTTAAAGAGATTTTTTCAACCTTAGCATTGAGGCTAAACAAATGTAAGGGAAAATCTCACCATAGTTGGAGACAACACCAAACCCAAACCCCATTCTCGTAAGAGATAACTAAATAGTGAAGTGAGGTAGTTGTTAGGCAATCCCGAGAGAGGGTGATAAGTCTCGTTGGAGTGTGAACTCGGTAAATATCTGTAGGCAATCTCGTGGAGGGTGATAAGTCCCGAGGTGAACCCGAGAGGGTGATAAGTCCAGTTGGAGTGAGAGCTCGTTAAATATCTAGAAGCGAGCCCGATAGGGTGATAAGTCCAAATGAAGGAATTTCCCAGAAATGGGAGAGTGGATGTAGGAGCTTGATCTCCAACCACTATACTTTGTTGTGTTCTTATTGCTTTTACGTTCTTATCTTGTCATATGCATTCGTTTATAAGCAAAACACAACACACATGAGCTTAAAACGCAAAATCTGAATCACCATTCCTCACCCCGCTTTTTTATATGCATTTCATGATTATTCCGCATTTCATGGGTTTTCCAACGCCTATCAATTGGTATCGGAGCGGAGTTCAAAAGATCACTTTTAATGTGATCACCGAATCGATCTTTTTAAAAAGAAAATCGGTTTCTTTAAAATGCATATATTCTAATGTTTTGGCTTCATTATCAAAATGGGGAAATTGTTGGGATATATTTTAGTTTTGATGAATTATGTCAAAACATTATCAACTTGTGTTATTGAAGCTAATTCTGGATAACAAGTTGAGGGGAAACGAAAGAACAAGTTGAGGGGAACTCACGAAAATCGAAGAAGATGATCGAGATCGATTAGAACGCGACGCAGACCGACGAGATCGATGAAGTTAGAATGAGTTCGAGTTAATTGAGTCGCAAATCGAATGAGAAGAAAAGCTAAAGACAAAGAAATCGGAAGAGAAGGTTGCAAATCGTAAGAGGAGCGCATTTAGACCGATCAAGATGAGACGCGGATCGATATCGATACGAAGATGAAGATGAGATCGACGAGATCGATCGAGATCAAATATGATAACCGAAACCGATGCTATCCCGATAATGTTAATAAGAATCCGATCATTTGAATCGAGAAAGAAGAAATCGATATGGATTTGAGCCGCCGAGGGGTCAAGAAGTGAAAGTAACCTCGAGGGTCGATGATGTCAAACATTCGAACTCGATGGCCCGAAAATCAAGATGCCCGACGTATAAGGTCCGGCCAAGAAAAGTCTCAATCAAGAAACTCAAGACTCAAGAATAAACTCAAGACTCGGTATGCCATCAAGACACCGAGGCTCGGATAACTGAAGGCTCGAGATAAACCGAAGATCCTCAGACTCGGAAGAAATCAAGAATATAGCCGCGATTCAACCGACGTGGACCAATGAGAGGAAGACAACCAGCCTGAAAAAGCTGCAGAACATACAAGAATAGTATGGATTTGAATGTGATTCTCTCCAATGGTTACATTCAAATCCACACTATAAATACAAGATCTTCCATCAAATTAAGGTTGGAAAATGTAGCAAACGATGCTACTGAGCTAAGAGGACATATACTCAAGCATTCCCACCATAGAACACAAGTCTGTAGATATACAAATATATTCAAAGAGTGTTCTAGAACCCAATCAAAGCAACCCACGATGTATCCTAAGCTTAGAGAGATTTTTCCAACCTTAGCATTGAGGCTAAACAAATGTAAGGGAAAATCTCACCATAGTTGGAGACAACACCAAACCCAAAAACCCCATTCTCGTAAAGAGATAACTAAATGGTGAAGTGAGGTAGTTGTTAGGGCAATCCCCAGAGAGGGTGATAAGTCCCGTTGGAGTGTGAACTCCGGTAAATATCTCAGAGGGCAATCCCGGGGGAGGTGATAAGTCCCGAGGCGAACCCGAGAGGGTGATAAGTCCAATGAGTGAGAGCTCGTTAAATATCTGGCGAGCCCGGAGGGTGATAAGTCCAATGAAGGAATTTCCCTAGGAACAGGGAGAGTGGATGTAGGAGCTTGAGTCTCCGAACCACTATACTTTGTTGTGTTCTTTATTGCTTTACGTTCTTATCTTGTCATATGCATTCGTTTATAAGCAAAACACAACACATGAGCTTAAAACGCAAAAATCTGGAATCACCATTCCCTCACCCCTGTTTTTATATGCATTTCATGATTATTCCGCATTTTATGGGTTTTCTACCGGGCCTATCATATAGCATTGTCTCTTCTTTCTTTATCCATCTTCTCATTGATCTTTGTTTGCTTCAACCTTCCTTACTTTCGAAGCTCAACAATGGTTTCAGGCTTCATGAAGGTGAAAGCATCTATTGAACCTTTTTTCTTGGTTTTCATTGAAGCTGGCAAAGCAGATTAATTTGTTGTAGTATTGGCCTTGTTAAACTGAACAACTCTTTTACCAAGGGGATTTACTTCCAATTCCCCAACATCTTCATCTTCCATGTCATCAAAGTCCTCAAAATTAAGCACCTTGTCATAGTTTAGTTTGTCTTCAACCTTCTTGTCCATAAATTTTTTTAGTTCTTTCTTAACATTTTCTGGACACTTTAGGCATTTCTTGGCATTCCGATTGTCACCAATTTGATGTTGTTTTGCTCTGAAAATTCCCACTTTTATAACTTTATTACAAAATATGCATGTTACGGAAGTAGCATTCTTTGGATCCTGCAACACATTATGCTTCCAAGTAGGACCTATCTTGTTTGAAGACCTAAAACTACTATCACCTTATGTTGCACTTGGACCCATCTCACTGCACAATAAAAGGAAACATGACAAAAATATCAACAAGTATATTTCCCATCTTCTCAGGTTCTAAATTTCCAGGAAACAGAACATAGTCATGCTAATGACTTCTAAAATCAATTCTTTTTACAGAATCTGTGGAAACAGAATATACATGACTTTCAAATTAGAATATAGTCAAACTTATATATTTTTGGAAACATAACATAATGACGAGTCTCATAATTTCTAAAGTAATATTGTTGAATAGAAAATAGAAAAGATGAACATCAGATTATATTAGAAGTGGCAAAGATGAAAAAAAAGAACGAAAAAACCGCAACTCCTAAAATTCTGGAATTTTATTGAATATGTAGGTTGTGTTGATCATTTTTTTTAAATAAAGGAAAGAAGAAAGAGTATAGAAAGATTTACTTGGGATTTTCTGTTTGATTGCATGGCTTCTTGTGCGTTGTTCTTCTAAAACAGTAAACCCTTCCTTCCTCTCTCCTTTCTGAGAATTCCTGTGAATCTGATTCTAAATACTTAATAATATCTCTTATTTTATTTACTTGGGCTTTCTATGATATGAATTTTCTATTATCTTATTTAATTGGGTTGTCTAAGGAATTGACTTTTAGTTATTAGAAGGTTTTTAATAAGAAAAGGCCTAGACTAATATTAAATAAGTAAGACGGTGATATTAAGTGATAGAGATCATAAATAATATTAAAAAATGGAATTTTATCAATTCAAGGCCTGAAAGATGGTAAAGCTATCAATTTAAGGCCTGAAAGATTTTTTCTATCGATTCAAGGCCTGGAAGATAGAAAACTATCAATCCAGGGCCTGAAAGATAGAAACTATCAATTCGAGGCTTATAAATTTTAAAAACCCTAAACCCCGAACACTAAACCCTAAACCCTAAACGATGAACCCTAAACCTTGAACCATGAACTCTAAACCCCCCTAAACCGTAAACCTTGAACCGTAAACCCTAAAAAAAAAAAAGAACATGAATAAGGATATGAAATATAAGTGTCAAACATGACCTTAAAATGTGTGAGCCTCAAATTGATAATTTTTATCTTTCAGGCCCTGAATCGATAGTTTTCTATCTTTTAGGCCTTGAATCGATAGAAAAAATCTTTAAGGCCTTAAATTGATAGTTTTGACATCTTTCAGGCCCTGAATTGACATTTAAATGATAGAGATCATAAATAATATTAAAAAACATATCATAATAGAGAAAAAAGTGGCGTAGCCACTCAGATTGCTCCGCTTGATGGGATTAAAGCGGTTATTAGTGATTTCCGCTCAGTTTTGGCCACTTAAGCGACAAAGCGAGCGCTTTTGACTACCTAGCGTACAATTACAAGATACAATATAATCTATTTCACGAAGACGTACAATAACAACTTAATTTTTAAAAAAAATTAAAAAAATGAAATAGTAATTATACTTTATATCATTCCATCGAAGTATTCAATTTTTCAGTAATATGTAGTTGGACATTTAGGGGGTGCTTGGTAAAAACTACAAGGAATGAAAAGACAAATGAAATGAAAATGTATCAAAGTTATACATCTCAAAATGATACGTTATGAGATTTCTTATTTTAGGGGAATTAAAGTCATAATAGTGTCATTTCAAATATACATCAGGACTTTGATTCCTATAATATATCTGAGCAGCGCGGTTTTCCTGTTTCACAAGCCTGTTTCATCTGGTGTTTCATGTCTTGGATTTACGCCACATGTCTATGGGCCGGGTGAACCTTCTACACCCTAAACACTAAATAATAAACCCTAAATTATGGTCTATTCGGGCCGGGTGAATCATGAACCACTCGGGTCGGGTGACGGAATGGAGTGGGCCGAAATGGACACGTGGTGCAAATTCAAGGCATGAAACACCAAATGAAACACACATATAAAATAGGGAATCTGAGCCGATATCAGAGACCCTCCCAACCAAACATACGTATGACTTTCATTTACCGACTTATATATGTTAATTAAAGTAATAATATTGTTATTTTAAAACACGTCTTTTTTGCGGTGATTATCAGGAATTTTACAAGAATAATCACATTCATTAATTAACGTATGATATACAATCTACAAGAATCATCAATCTTCGTCGTGGTCTAAATAAATTCAAAAAAATATCTCAGCAATACATACAAAATAATAAAACCAAAAAAGTGGGGATTTCCTCATATTTTCAAGTATACACAAATAATAATAATAAAAATAATAATAAATACTAGTTATAGTGTGCACCACTTATTTTCAGAAGAAAAGTAGTTTCTCGCCACTGCGCTCAATTCTCGACCGACGGGGAATTGTGGAGATGGACTACGCGATTCCATCTCCCACATGAAGGATAAAACTTTTATCTTCTTTGAGTCGGGAATTTCGATCCTAACGTCCCTATAATAATCTGTCACCCAATAACCAATTGAGCTACGCCCACTTATTTTCTTAATAATATGAAGTGATTGTCGACCGCATCTTCTCACCTATAAAACGTTCCAAAACCGAGTACTCATTGATTACCTTTAAGTCCACTCCATTCCTAGTAATCTGCGGGAAAAACAGCCAGCCACCGGTGACCGCCAGAACCCCCAGCGTCAGCGGCCGCGCAACCGCCGTCGGCAACCGCCACGCGCCGCCCAGCGCCTTTTTCAACCTTACCTCCACACCCACAAGAATCCCGTGTAGAATAAAAAACCACGTCACCTCCCACGTGGGACCGACACGCGTGAAGTAATAATAAATGAGCTCGTGCATCAATCCGGACACCAAGAAAGTCGCTAAAACCGAAACGGGTGGGCCCACCCCGCCCGAATACACGCGTAGAGATACGGCGTACGGGGTGGTATACGGTGGGGCGTAGAATACTTGTGACCATGAGATTCCATCTACGGCCCCAGAAATCCTGAAGTGACGTGGCGAGATACGGCTCGTCGAACTGCGGCTCGATGTCCAAGGCGAGAGCGGCTCGGATCGGCGCGGCTGACGCGGCTAAGATGAGATCCGCGCCGAGGTAGAGATGGCAGCAGTTTAGGGCGAGTGTGAAATACGGGTGTAAGGAGTCTCGGTATTTGTATGAATATACGGTTACGGCGAGAAGGCCGCATTTGATTAGGAATGGGATTGGTTTGTGGGTTTTGGGATCTGATAGGGCGTGTTTGGGTTTGATGGGGAGGAGGGCGATGGATATGAAGTGGGGGAGGGATAAGGGTGGGGTGGTGCAAAGTGAGGGTTGGTTGAAAGCGAAGAGGAGGAGTTTGAAGTTGCCGAGCCAAACAAGGTAGAAGACGGTGGGGCCCGCGAGATGGAGTGTGGTGAGGCGGAGGGGGAGGACGGTGTAGAGATAGATGATGGGGAGGACGGAGAGGAGCCTGGCGGCGCCGCCGGGGATTCGGGCGGCGATCTGGTGGCAGAAAATGACGGAGACGGTGGCGGTCAACCAGATCTTGGTGAAAGTCACGATCTCATTCTCAACTTCTTCCATAATATAATTGGGTTGTTTGTTGCGAAGTAATAAAGATGATTTTAAATAAATCTGATGAGTCATGACTCATGAGACTTCATTTATCAGTCGACATGGTTGAGTAGGCCTCGGTAGACGTGGATTGATTTAGAGTCAGTCAGTTGACTTGAACATATTGGACTAAGTACAAGGTTTTAAAAAATAAAAAAGAAAAGGAAAAAGTATATATCTAAGGAGAAAAACAAGAAAAAATGATAGGAGGAAAGCGAATTAAACTTGAAAATGTATATAGGGCGCGTTTATCATGTTAATGATAATGAATATTATTAGGAAGTTAATTATTATAATCTATTAATTATATTTTTATTGTTTGGTTAATATATATATATATATATATATATATATATATATATATATATATATATATATATATATATATCATCTGATGAAGGTTGAGTGAGGGTGAAATTAGGTAATGAAAATTGGAAAAAACAATTATTTACTTTTATTTTATTACGGGTGAATCCAAGCATATCAAGCAGTATTAATGAAAATGATTCACATTGCCCCCAATTAAACGGGCCCCTACTTTTCATCTTTGTTTGGGATCCTAATCATCATATATTTTTGTATATATAATGTATTATTTCGGTTATAAAATAAATAAATGAACTTGAGATAGGATTACATATGTTGTATCCGAAATTATACTAGTGAAGGCTTCAATAATTTAGTTATCGAACTTAATTCTTTTCGATCTCGAAATAACAAAATCAAAATAATCGAAATATTTACAATAGTAAACCAAAATCAATTCCAAAATCGAACTATTTGGCTACAAAATCGATTTTAAACGAATCGAATTTGTTGGTTTGATTTCGGTAAAAAACCAAAAAAAAATCAAAATTATTTTGAAATTAAATTAAACTATTTTTAAAGGCACGAGTTCATTTTTTACAACAATAATTCAAAAATTAGGTAACACGATATAAAGGCGGTCTAGTAGATATTTCATATGGGTCCCGCGTAACAATCATCATATATTTTGTATATATAATATATTGTTTAGCGATTAGAAAAATAAATAAATGAACTTGTTGATAGGATTACATATGTTGAATTTTCGAAAAAAAATGGCTCACGATAGTTCCGAACCTCGTAGGCACCGAACCACCAACCACTTTTCAATGTTGAACCCAACAACTAAGATCTCATATATAAGCCTCCAAGTCTTTCCAATTAATTGAGGCGAATTATTAAGCTCCTATTGGGACCGAAACACGGGACCTTGGGCGCTGCGAAATGGGATCAATTTCGTTTGAATTTCTTCTTTCTTTGATCTACTTAATTAATTCTATGTCCTAAAAATCATTTTTTTTAACAATTTTTTTAAAAAATCCTTTATTTCAATTATCTTATTTATTAGTTCAATCACATTTTTATATAATAATTTTTTTTATATAAATTAAAATTAAAATTATATTACATTATATTAAATGTATATTTTTTACTTGTTTTTTTAAAAAAATTATATCTTTCTATTTAAACAAGTAATATTTTTCCTTCTAAACAAGTAATACTTCTCTATCTAAATAATTAATACTTTTCTATTTAAACAAGTAATATTTTTCTATTTAAACAAGTAATACTTTTCATCTAATCAAGTTATACTTTTCTATTTAAACAAGTAATACTTTTCTATTAATCAAGTAATACTTTTCTATTTAAACAAGTGATATTTTTCATCTAATCAAGTTATACTTTTCTATTTAAACAAGTAATATTTTTCATCTAATCAAGTTATACTTTTCTATTTAAACAAGTAATACTTTTCTATTTAAACAAGTAATACTTTTCATCTAATCAAGTTATACTTTTCTATTTAAACAAGTAATATTTTTCTATTTAAACAAGTAATATTTTTCATCTAATCAAGTTATACTTTTCTATTTAAACAAGTAATACTTTTCTATTTAAACAAGAAATACTTTTCTATTTTAACAACTAATACTTTTCATCAAATCAAGTTATACTTTTCTATTTAAACAAAATTAAAAATTATTGTTTTTTATATTAAATGTATATTTTTCTTGTTTTTCCTATTTCCTTAAATAGAAATTTCTATTTTATCACTTTATCATTTTATCACTTTATCACATAAAATACTAATAAATAACTCTTTTTAACCCCAACTACCCATCAATTTATCACTTTATCATATAAAATATTAATAAACAACTCTTTTTAACCCAACACTTTATCACTTTATCATTTTTTCTTAAAACTCGAGCACACAGTAAACAAGAAAACGAGAATGGGACGGAGGGAGTAATATTTTTCTATTTAAACAAGTAATACTTTTCATCTAATCAAGTTATAATTTTCTATTTAAACAAGTAATACTTTTCTATGTAAACAAGTAATACTTTTCATCTAATCAAGATACACTTTACTATTTAAACAAGTAATATTTTTCTATTTAAACAAGTAATACTTTTCTATTTAAACAAGTAATACTTTTCATCTAATCAAGTTATACTTTTCTATTTAAATAAGTAATACTTTTCATCTAATCAAGTTATACTTTTCTATTTAAACAAGTAATGCTTTTCTATTTAAACAAGTAATACTTTTCATCTAATTAAGTTATACTTTTCTATTTAAACAAGTAATACTTTTCTATTTAAACAAGTAATACTTTTCATCTAATCAAGTTATACTTTTCTAATTAAACAAGTAATACTTTTCCTTCTAAACAAGTAATACTTCTCAATCTAAATAAGTAATACTTTTCCATTTAAACAAGTAATACTTTTCATCTAATCAAGTAATACTTTTCTATTTAAACAAGTAATACTTTTTTATTTAAACAAGTAATACTTTTCATCTAATCAAGTTATACTTTTCTATTTAAACAAGTAATACTTTTCTATTTAAACAAGTAATACTTTTCTTCTAATCAATTTATACTTTTCTATTTAAACAAGTAATACTTTTCTATTTAAACAAGTAATATTTTTTCTATTTTAACAAGTAATACTTTTCATCTAATCAAGTTATACTTTTCTATTTAAACAAGTAATACTTTTCTATTTAAACAAATAATACTTTTCATCTAATCAAGTTATACTTTTCTATTTAAACAAGTAATACTTTTCTATTTAAACAAGTAATACTTTTCATCTAATCAAGTTATACTTTTCTATTTAAACAAGTAATACTTTTCTATTTAAACAAGTAATACTTTTCATCTAATCAAGTTATACTTTTCTATTTAAACTAGTAATACTTTTCTATTTAAACAAGTAATACTTTCATCTAATTAAGTTATACTTTTCTATTTAAACAAGTAATACTTTTCATCTAATCAAGTTATATTTTTCTATTTAAACAAGTAATACTTTTCTATTTAACAAGTAATACTTTTCTATTTAAACAAGTAATACTTTTCATCTAATCAAGTTATACTTTTCTATTTAAACAAGTAATACTTTTCTATTTAAACAAGTAATATTTTTCATCTAATCAAGTTATACTTTTTTTATTTAAACAAGTAATACTTTTCATCTAATCAAGTTATACTTTTCTATTTAAACAAGTAATACTTTTCATCTAATCAAGTTATACTTTTCTATTTAAACAAGTAATACTTTTCTATTTAAACAAGTAATACTTTTCATCTAATCAAGTTATACTTTTCTATTTAAACTAGTAATACTTTTCTATTTAAACAAGTAATACTTTTCATCTAATTAAGTTATACTTTTCTATTTAAACAAGTAATACTTTTCTATTTAAACAAGTAATACTTTTCATCTAATCAAGTTATACTTTTCTATTTAAACAAGTAATACTTTTCTATTTAAACAAGTAATACTTTTCTATTTAAACAAGTAATACTTTTCATCTAATCAAGTTATACTTTTCTATTTAAACAAACAATACTTTTCTATTTAAACAAGTAATATTTTTCATCTAATCAAGTTATACTTTTTTTATTTAAACAAGTAATGCTTTTCATCTAATCAAGTTATACTTTTCTATTTAAACAAGAAATACTTTTCTATTTAAACAAGTAATACTTTTCATCTAATCAAGTTATACTTTTCTATTTAAACAAGTAATACTTTTCTATTTAAACAAGTAATACTTTTCTTCTAATCAATTTATACTTTTCTATTTAAATAAGTAATACTTTTCTATTTAAACAAGTAATATTTTTTCTATTTTAACAAGAAATACTTTTCATCTAATCAAGTTATACTTTTCTATTTAAACAAGTAATACTTTTCTATTTAAACAAGTAATAATTTTCATCTAATCAAGTTATACTTTTTTATTTAAACAAGTAATACTTTTCTATTTAAACAAGTAATACTTTTCATCTAATCAAGTTATACTTTTCTATTTAAAGAAGTAATACTTTTCTATTTAATCAAGTAATACTTTCATCTAATCAAGTTATACTTTTCTATTTAAACAAGTAATCTTTTCTATTTAAAAAAGTAATACTTTTCATCTAATCAAGTTATACTTTTCTATTTAAACAAATAATATTTTTTTATTTAAACGAGTAATACTTTTCATCTAATCAAGTTATAATTTTCTAGCTAAACAAGTTATATATACTTTTCTATGTAAACATATGTACTTTTCTATCTAAACAAGTTATATATACTTTTATATGTAAACAAGTAATACTTAAATCTAAAAAAAATGACAAAATATAATATACATAAATAAAAATTAAACATAAATGATAAATAAACGATAAACATTATACATACATACATAAACAAGAAAAAAAATAGAGTTTCATAAATGAAAATTTAAACGAAAAAAAAAGTGTTGCCTCATGAATAATAATAAAAAAATAGAGTTCCATAGACGGTCGGGATAATAATCATCCCCATCATCCCCCAAATTAGCAGTAAAAAGAAAATTAGGATCGAAATCGATTTCATCATCGCCACCGCCACCACCACCACCTCTGCCACCGTCATCTCTGAACCCAGCCACGCAGCCACTACCACTACTGCCATCACCACCGCTGCCACCACCACCATTACCTCCATGACCGCCGCCTCCACCACCGCTGCCACCACCACCGCTGCCAACACGACCGTCGCCGCCACCACGACCAATGACCAGGTCACCTGAACCACCACCACCACGACCGCCACCGCCACCTGAACCATCGTCCTCGAAATTAATGCTATCTAGGAAAAAAATTCGGTGAGCAACCCATTTGAACGGCCAGAGCGGATGCAAGCCGCTGTCACTTCCATTGATTTTCTTTTCTGAGCTCGACCGTCACCGCCTCTCTAATCTTTTCAACCGTCTGGTGCGGATGTTGCGGTTGTTGCGGTGCTGAAGTAACAGAGGTCTGAGATTAGTAAGGTTGTATCTTCGCGATCAGGGCGGAAGACAACCTACCATACCCGAGTACCCGCTGTATATTGATGTTGGCCTCCTCTACATAGATCTGATTCAAATTAATTGGAGGAGTTTGTGGATTTGTACCTGACGGTTTACCCACCTGGTCCTGACTGGCAGATTCGACCCTATCTCGCACCGCTCTCTGTAAAAATTAAATATTATAATTAAGATCATGTGTAATAATTACGAAATACAACATTAATTACTTACGTGCACGTGGATGGTGCGGTTGTAGGTGGAGGCCCTTGTCTCCTCTTCGTAGGGGTGGCCGAGTGCCAACGTCTCAAGAGCGTTTAGAGGGCGTCCGAGCCATAGTTCCTATAAACAAATAAAAATATTAATATTAATTATGAACTTAATTATTATACAATTAAATAAATTATATTACTTACTTCCACCATGCGGTGATCTAGAATCGACCGGGATCCGGCCTTGTGCACATCGACGCCCCCATCCCCTCCTTGCTAGCTCAGGCGATTTTGGCGATTCTTCCGGCACATCTCTTAGTATGCGGGATCGCTCCAAACCGCCACAATCGACTCTCATACGACTGGGTCCAGGTCATCCGTCATATTCAACCCTTCATCCCTCCACCCGACTGTTGGAATTTAGAGCCACGTAAACACGTAATACATGTGCAGCAAAAATAAACAATTCACCAACAACGAACAATTAATTACATAATTAAATACAAGTAAACGTAAAGAGAATTCTTACAGTAATTCGTATATAATTTTCTCTACTATGGTATCCACGTAATCCCCAATCACGAACTTGCACAGATTTGCCAGTGTTGAATCCCGAGATGAATTTACTTGGAAAATTCTAACTTTAGATCTATGGAGGAAATATGAAGTGATACACTTTGTGAATTCCTAACAGCTTGTATATATAGGGAGGCTTAGCTTATTTCCCAAGCTAGCCCAATTAGGGAAACAAAATCCCTAATCTTGAATTAAATTAATTCCTTTTAATTTAATTCCCTAAATATAAATCTCTACGGATTTAAATGCCTTATATGAAAATCTCTACAATTTATTTTCATATACATTAAATTCTACAATTATATTCCAAATATAATTATTGGAAATTCTTATTTAATTAAATCCAATTTAATTAAATATTAATAATAATTAATTTCAAATTAATCTATTATTAATTTCTTCTCCATAAATTAAATATTAAATTCAATTTAACATTTAATCAATCAACTATAATTCGTAAAAGGAAACTACTTGTTGTGTGACCCATATGCCCTCATATATCGAGCGATTAGTCAAACTAACGGTCTTAATTGAACTCTAGACAATAAATCAGACATTCTCAATATATGAGGTACGTTGCGAGAAAAGTGCAACTTCCTGTAACTGAAACATGGGCTATTACGATTTCCTCATTTCATTCGTGAATACTCGATTAAGTCTTGAACATGATGAAGTGTCTATTCAAATAACTTAATCAATTTATCTCTAATCACTAATTGATCATGTATGTCACACTTAGCCACAAAGTCTAAGTTGACGTGCATCGGCCGATGACTTTGATCCAATTATGATGAGAAGATGAGTATTCTCTCTAAATCTACATTGAGGAATGAATCATATTCTTGGCTCAACTACCACGCACATGCACTTCGTGATGAACCCAATCCAAGCCATATCTACCCATGGAAGGGTGCAAGCGTCGGTCATGGTCAAAGTTCATCATCCCACACATGTCGTGCGTATTGACCTCATTTCAAAGGAGTATCACATCGCTCCCACTAACCGAGACACCCGTAGACACATATAGTGGAACTACATCAAATGGTTTCTCGGATGGGTATACCAATACCCTCTAAGGTATTTGTGCATCCATCATGAGATACCTAGTATCTCGTAGTAAGTGAGATCTTACTACACTATCTAAGAGTATGATGCAGATCGCACACCAATCTCCATTGCATCATCAATATCCCATTCTTGATGATCCTTGATCGGGGCTATTTGAGAATCATGCTTAAGTCATCTGAGTTCTCACAACCTCAATGACAGCAATGACTCATGGGAACACTTGTACGAATAAATGCAAACAATCAAACATAATATTCAAACAAGTGTATTGCCAAACATTAATATTAAATGAACTCTAATATTAAATTAAACTGAATATCATCGAGTATTATGTCCTTATAATAGATTATCTCTAGGACACTAACACTAACAATCTCCCACTTGGACTAGAGTCAATCACTTACATGTCTAACCCCTAGACCATTAAAATGTCTAGTGTGTACATGAACACTCAAAGCCTTGGTGAAAGGATCAGCCAGGTTATCCTCCGTGGGGACACGTTCTAACACTCAATGTTTTGGTGAAAAGATCTTCCAAATTAAATATGTGGGAGTACAATTTAATTTTATTTCTCTTATCCTTATGATCTCTCAGATCAAATGATAAGTCTAAGTACATGCTTGTTTCTATTTGCTGATCTCGGTTCCTTTGCTTGCGCATTCGCACAAACGTTGTTTTAATACAACTTTATTAGACAATTAGCACTCGGAACTACCCCTAGTTCTCTTAAGAACTATAAAATTCAGACAACCTCCTTGAGACTTCTGATACAGCAATGTACTCAACTTCGGTTGTTGAATCCTTGGTCATTTTTCTTGGAACTATTCCAACTGACCGCCTCATTATTGAGAGTGAAACGTAACCTGACTGTGATTTGTAATCATCACAGTCGGATTGGAAACTTGTGTCAGCTTAACCAGTCACTATTAGTTCTGACTATCCACCATAGACAAGAAAACATTCTTTAGTTCATCTAAGATACTTCAGAATGGTCTTGAAAGCAATCCAGTGAGACTCACTCAGATTCTGTTGGCATCTACCAGTGATATTGATAGCGTAGGCCACGTTCGGTCTAGTGTAAGTTATGGCGTACATAATTGACCCAGTTGCATCTATTCAAATAACTAAATCAATTTATCTCTAATCACTAATTGATCATTTGTGTCACACTTAGTCACAAAGTCTAAGTTGACGTGCATTGACCAATGACTTAGATCCAATTATGATGAGAAGATGAGTATTCTCTGTAAATCCACTTTGAGGAATGAATCTTTTTCTTGGCTCAACTACCACACACATGCACTTCGTGATGAACCCAATCCAAGCCAAATCTACCCATAGACGGGTGCAAGCGTCGGTCATGGTCAAAGTTCATCACTCCACAAATGTCCTGCGTATTGACCTCAAGTCAAAGGAGTATCGCATAGCTCCCACTTATCGAGACACCCGTAGACACATATAGTGGAACTACATCAAACGGTTTCTCGGATGGGTATGCCAATACCCTCTAAGGTATTTGTGCATCCATCATGAGATACCTAGTATCTCGTAGTAAGTGAGATCTTACTACACTATCTAAGAGTATGATGCAGATCGCACACCAATCTCCATTGCATCATCAATATCCCATTCTTGATGATCCTTGATCGGGGCTATTTGAGAATCATGCTTAAGTCATCTGAGTTCTCACAACCTCAATGACAGCAATGACTCATGGGAACACTTGTACGAATAAATGCAAACAATCAAACATAATATTCAAACAAGTGTATTGCCAAACATTAATATTAAATGAACTCTAATATTAAATTAAACTGAATATCATCGAGTATTATGTCCTTATAATAGATTATCTCTAGGACACTAACACTAACAATCTCCCACTTGGACTAGAGTCAATCACTTACATGTCTAACCCCTAGACCATCAAATGTCTAGTGTGTACATGAACACTCAGTGTTTTGGTGAAAATATCTTCCAAATTAAATATGTGGGAGTACATTTTAATTATATTTCTCTTATCCTTATGATCTCTCGGATCAAATGATAAGTCTAGGTACATGCTTGTTTCTATTTGCTGATCTCGGTTCCTTTGCTTGCGCATTCGCACAAACGTTGTTTTAATACAACTTTATTAGACAATTAGCACTCGGAACTACCCTTAGTTCTCTTAAGAGCTATAAAATTCAGATAGACTCATTGAGGCTTCTGATACAACAATGTATTCAACTTCGGTTGTTGAATCCTTGGTCGTTTTTTTTGGAACTATTCCAACTGACCGCCTCATTATTGAGAGTGAAACTTAATCTGACTGTGATTTGTAATCATCACAGTCGGATTGGAAACTTGTGTCAGCTTAACCAGTCACTATTAGTTCTGACTATCCACCATAGACAAGAAAACATTCTTTAGTTCATCTAAGATACTTCAGAATGGTCTTGAAAGCAATCCAGTGAGACTCACTCAGATTCTGTTGGCATCTACCAGTGATATTGATAGCGTAGGCCACGTTCGGCCTAGTGTAAGTTATGGCGTACATAATTGACCCAATTGCATCTATTCAAATAACTAAATCAATTTATCTCTAATCACTAATTGATCATTTGTGTCACACTTAGTCACAAAGTCTAAGTTGACGTGCATTGGCCAATGACTTAGATCCAATTATGATGAGAAGATGAGTATTCTCTCTAAATCCACTTTGAGGAATGAATCCTTTTCTTGGCTCAACTACCACACACATGCACTTCGTGATGAACCCAATCCAAGCCAAATCTACCCATAGACGGGTGCAAGCGTCGGTCATGGTCAAAGTTCATCACTCCACAAATGTCGTGCGTATTGACCTCAAGTTAAAGGAGTATCGCATAGCTCCCACTTACCGAGACACCCGTAGACACATTTAGTGGAACTACATCAAACGATTTCTCGAATAGGTATACCAATACCCTCTAAGGTATTTGTGCATCCATCATGAGATACCTAGTGTCTCGTAGTAAGTGAGATCTTACTACACTCTCTAAGAGTATGATGCAGATCGCACACCAATCTTCATTGCATCATCAATATCCCATTCTTGATGATCCTCGATTGGGGCAATTTGAGAATAAAACTTAAGTCATCTGAGTTCTCACACACTCAATGACAGCAGTGATTCATGGGAACACATATAAGAATAAATGCAAACAATCAAACATAATATTCTAATGAGTGTAACGCCATACATTTAATATTAAACAAAAATTAACATTAAACAAATACAGAAAATTATCTGAGTATTATGTCCTTACAATGGATTGTCTCTAGGACACTAACACTAATAATCTCCCACTTGAACTAGAGCCAATCGCCTACATGTCTAACCCCTAGACCATTAAAATGTCTAGTGTGTACATGAACACTCAAAGCCTTGGTGAAAGGATCAGCCAGGTTATCCTCCGTGGGGACACGTTCTAACACTCAATGTTTTGGTGAAAAGATCTTCCAAATTAAATATGTGGGAGTACAATTTAATTTTATTTCTCTTATCCTTATGATCTCTCAGATCAAATGATAAGTCTAAGTACATGCTTGTTTCTATTTGCTGATCTCGGTTCCTTTGCTTGCGCATTCGCACAAACGTTGTTTTAATACAACTTTATTAGACAATTAGCACTCGGAACTACCCTTAGTTCTCTTAAGAGCTATAAAATTCAGATAGACTCATTGAGGCTTCTGATACAACAATGTATTCAACTTCGGTTGTTGAATCCTTGGTCGTTTTTTTTGGAACTATTCCAACTGACCGCCTCATTATTGAGAGTGAAACTTAATCTGACTGTGATTTGTAATCATCACAGTCGGATTGGAAACTTGTGTCAACTTAACCAGTCACTACTAGTTCTGACTATCCACCATAGATAAGAAAACATTCTTTAGTTCATCTAAGATACTTCAAAATGGTCTTGACAGCAATCCAGTGAGACTCACTCAGATTCTGTTGGCATCTACCAGTGATATTGATAGCGTAGGCCACGTTCGGTCTAGTGTAAGTTATGGCGTACATAATTGACCCAGTTGCATCTATTCAAATAACTAAATCAATTTATCTCTAATCACTAATTGATCATTTGTGTCACACTTAGTCACAAAGTCTAAGTTGACGTGCATTGACCAATGACTTAGATCCAATTATGATGAGAAGATGAGTATTCTCTGTAAATCCACTTTGAGGAATGAATCTTTTTCTTGGCTCAACTACCACACACATGCACTTCGTGATGAACCCAATCCAAGCCAAATCTACCCATAGACGGGTGCAAGCGTCGGTCATGGTCAAAGTTCATCACTCCACAAATGTCGTGCGTATTGACCTCAAGTTAAAGGAGTATCGCATAGCTCCCACTTACCGAGACACCCGTAGACACATTTAGTGGAACTACATCAAACGATTTCTCGAATAGGTATACCAATACCCTCTAAGGTATTTGTGCATCCATCATGAGATACCTAGTGTCTCGTAGTAAGTGAGATCTTACTACACTCTCTAAGAGTATGATGCAGATCGCACACCAATCTTCATTGCATCATCAATATCCCATTCTTGATGATCCTCGATTGGGGCTATTTGAGAATCAAACTTAAGTCATCTGAGTTCTCACACACTCAATGACAGCAGTGATTCATGGGAACACATCTAAGAATAAATGCAAACAATCAAACATAATATTCTAATGAGTGTAACGCCATACATTTAATATTAAACAAACATTAACATTAAACAAATACTGAATATTATCTGAGTATTATGTCCTTACAATGGATTGTCTCTAGTACACTAACACTAACAATCTCCCACTTGAACTAGAGCCAATCACCTACATGTCTAACCCCTAGACCATTAAAATGTCTAGTGTGTACATGAACACTCAAAGCCTTGGTGAAAGGATCAGCCAGGTTATCCTCCGTGGGGACACGTTCTAACTCTATCTCTCCTCTAGCGATTATCTCTCTTATCAAGTGATAACGCCTTGGTACATGCTTGTTTCTGTTATTGGATCTCGGTTCCTTAGCTTGTGCAACCGCACCAGTGTTGTCACAATACAACTTTATTAGACTACTGGCACTCGAAACTACCCCTAGTTCACTAAAGAACTGTTTTATCCAGACAACTTCTTTGGCAGCTTCCGCCACAGCGATGTACTCAGCTTCGATTGTTGAAATCCGCGGTAGTATCTTGCTTGGAACTATTCCAACTAACCGCCCCACCATTGAGAGTGAACACATAGCCCGATTGTGACTTGTAATCGTCACAGTCGGATTGGAAACTTGCATCAGCATAGCTAGTGGCCATCAATTCTGACTGTCCTCCGTAGACTAAGAAGTATTCTTTAGTACGTCTGAGGTACTTAAGAATATTCTTGACAACAATCCAGTGAGGTTCACCCGGATTCTGTTGGTATCTACCTGTGGTGCTGACAGCGAAGGCCACATCCGGCCTTGTGCAAGTCATGGCTTACATGATGGATCCAATTGCAAATGCATATGGTATATCCTTCATGCTCTGGATATCAGTGTCTGTGGAAGGACAATCCTTCTTAGACAACTTTATCCCATGACATGCCAGCAGAGAACCTCTCTTAGAGTTCTCCATCGCAAATCGCTTCAACACCTTGTCTATGTAGGTTGACTGTGACAGCCCTAGCATCCTTTTGGATCTATCCCTATGGATCTTGATCCCTAAGATGTAGCAGGCTTCACCAAGATCCTTCATCATGAAGGTCTTTGATAACCATTCTTTCACTGACTGCATTAGTGGGATATTGTTTTGTTGGGGAATTAATTGCCCGAATCTATTCGGGATGAATATTTAAATACAAATTTAATTATAACAATTATTACTAGCATGAATTAATCCTATATTAATTCAAATAATAATTCAACAACAAATCATGCATATAAACAGTTCACATAAATCCTACGCATGCGGAATTGCTACGGGTTTACGTGAACTAACCTGTTTGGAATGGCAATGGACTCGGTTGATAAGAACACACCAAAAAGCCTTCCCAAGTATTCCCTAGCCCTTGCTCGTCAATCCGGTGGAAGGAAACTCGCGAACAATTAACAAAAGAATAAATAAAAAATTATGTTGCACCACCTTTGTGGATTTCTAATTTTTCCAACACATGGAATTGATGTTGGGAATGAAAAAATCATCCCATATTTATAAGATGAAGTGGCCAATTTTTTGCTTAGGAAAAGGGAGAGAAAATCTCTTTCTTGATCTCAAAAAAATCTTGAATATATATCTAATATATTCTTTTCTCCATAATTAAATATTCCATAAAAATCACACTCTCTCATTTTGTCATGGAATTTCAAAAATTAAAGATAAAGATTCTGTTGGGAGATGAATTTAATAAAGAAGATTTTGATTAGATCCCAAAACCCCTGAGTATGACATGTTCAGGATAATCTTGATAGTTGAGTCAGGATTCAGTTTAGAGTGTTCAGGATGTTATCTGCACCATGTATAGTCAGCAAATATAGATCAGGTTAGATTCTGAAGATTCTGAATACTCAGTAAGTTTCTGAAGATTCTGAAGTTTCAAGATGAAATCGAGAAATCAAGACTCGGTAGATGAAATCGAGAAATCAAGACTCGATGAAATCGAAAATCAAGACTCAGAGATATCGGTCGGTATATATCCTCAAGACTCAAGACTCTACAAGACTCAAGACTCAAGATATCAAGACACAAGAATCTATCAAGACTTCATATAATTCATCGATGTTTTTCAAGATAACCTGAATAATTCTATCACCTAATAATATCTATCTGAAGGCTACAATACTGAGAAAAACGTGAATACTCAGAAAAATAGATATTGCCTAAGACATTCACATGCAGACAAAGGAATTAAAACTAAGTGTTGTTAAGGTTATGATGGTCCCGAAATTTAGAGAAAAAACTCATGTGCGTGCGCGGAAGACTTGTGTAATGCATATAAAACAGGGGTGAGGCCAGAGTGATTCCAATTTTTTGCGTTTTAAACCAATGTGTGTTGTTTTGCTTATAATCAAATGCATATGACAAGTAAGAACATAAAGCAGTAAAGAACACACAAGATTTTATAGTGGTTCGGACGAAACCCGTCCTACATCCACTCTTCCCTTAATACAGAGGCACCGACTTAACCGACTTAACCGACGGGACTTATCTCCCTCACGGGATTGCCTACCCTCCCTTTCTTTCGGGATTGCTAGATGTTTACCGAGTTCACACTCAAACGGGACTTATCTCCCTCACGGGATTGCCTACCCTCCCTTTCGGTATTGCTAGATGTTTACCGAGTTCACACTCAACCGATCCCAGAAATCAGAAACTAGAATCCTTAGTCTGAAATCTTGCGGTAACAACCTTAACCTAACTTTTGGGTTTGGGTAAAGATTTGTTTGGTTTCCAACTAGGTTGAGATTTTCCCTTACATTTGTTTTTAGCCTCAATCTTGGATGGGAAAATCTCTCTAAGCTAGGATATTACATTTGTGCTTAGATCTAGAGTAGAACACTCTTGAATATATGCGTGTATTTCTTGCTCTGTGTTCTATGGTGGGAATGCTTGAGTATATGTCTACTTAGCTCTGTAGCATTGTTTGCCACATTCTCAACACTTCCACGCTTAATAATGAAGGAAGAACTTGTATTTATAGTGTGTATTTGAATGTTACCGTTGGAGAGAATCACATTCAAATCCATACTATTATGTAGTAACTTTTTGCGACTTTTTTCAGGCTTGTCGTCTTCCTCTCATTGGTCCACGCCACCGAATCTAATATTTATATTCTTGATTTCTTACGAGTCTCGGGATCTTGATTCTATCTGAGCCTTTTAGGTTATCTGTGCCTTGAGTTATCTCAGGCTATCCCGAGCCTTGAGGTTATCTCGAGCCTTCCCGAGCCTTGAGGTTATCCCCTGCCTTGAGCCTTTTAGGTTATCTGAGCCTCGGGGTTTCTTGATTCGTGACTTCTTCTTAGTGGACGGACCTTATGCGATCGGGCATCTTGACACTTTCGAGGCTTCTTGAGTTCGACTCTTCGAATCGGGCATCGACCCTCGAGTCACGTTATTTCGAGCTATCGATTTCTTCTTGCTGATCGATTAGCTCATCCGATTGACTCGGAACTCATCTTACTCATCGATCTCGATCATTCTCGTCTGCAGCCTCGTCTGATCTCGATCTTCTTCTTCTGATTTCGTGAGTTCCCCCTCAATTTGTTCTCTCGTTCCCCCTTAACTTGTTATCTGTAAAATATCTTCAAAAACACAAGTTGATAATGTTTTGGCATAATTTATCAAAACTAAAAATATCCCAACAATTTCCCCCTTTTTGATAATGACGCCTAAACATTTAAAATATATGCATTTATACAGAGATCGGGTTTTTGTTTTAAAATAGATCAGTTCAGGTGGTCACTTTGAAAATAGTGAACTTTTGAACTACCTGCTCTGATACCAATTGATGGTCCCGAAATTTTGAGGAAAAACTCATGTGCGTGCGCGGAAGACTTGTGTAATGCATATAAAACAGGGGTGAGGGCAGAGTGATTCCTAAGTTTTGTGTTTTAAACCAATGTGTGTTGTTTTGCTTATAATCAAATGCATATGACAAGTAAGAACATAAAGCAGTAAAGAACACACAAGATTTTATAGTGGTTCGGACGAAACCCGTCCTACATCCACTCTTCCCTTAATACAGGGGCACCGACTTAACCGACGGGACTTATCTCCCTCACGGGATTGCCTACCCTCCCTTTCGGGATTGCTAGATGTTTACCGAGTTCACACTCAAGCGAGACTTATCTCCCTCACGGGATTGTCTACCCTCTCTTTCGGGATTGCTAGATGTTTACCGAGTTCACACTCAATCGATCCCAGAAATCAGAAACTAGAATCTCTAGTCTGAAATCTTACGGTAACAACCTTAACCTAACTTTTGGGTTTGGGTAAAGATTTGTTTGGTTTCCAACTAGGTTGAGATTTTCCCTTACATTTGTTTAGCCTCAATGCTAAGGATGGGAAAATCTCTCTAAGCTTAGGATATTACATTTGTGCTTAGATCTAGGGTAGAACACTCTTGAATATATGCGTGTATTTCTTACTCTGTGTTCTATGGTGGGAATGCTTGAGTATATGTCTACTTAGCTCTGTAGCATTGTTTGCCACATTCTCCACACTTCCACGCTTAACAATGAAGGAAGAACTTGTATTTATAGTGTGGATTTGAATGTTACCGTTGGAGAGAATCACATTCAAATTCATACTATTATGTAGCTTTTTGCAGCTTTTTTAGGCTTGTCGTCTTCCTCTCATTGGTCCCGTCGAATTTTGAATCTAGCGGCTATATTCTTGATTTCTTAGGAGTCTCGGGATCTTGATTCTATCTGAGCCTTGAGTTATCTGTGCCTTGAGTTATCTGAGCTATCGAGCGCCCGAGGTTATCGAGCATCCCGAGCCTTGAGTTATCCCGAGCCTCGGGTTTCTTGATTGATGAGACTTCTTCTTGGACGGACCTTGTCGTCGAGGCATCACGACACTCGAGAACTTCGAGTTGGCTCTTGAATCCAGACATCGACCCTCGAGGTCCCACATTGACTCGATTTATCGATTTCTTCTTGCTTTGTCGTCATTTCATCGATTGACTCGGGAACTCTCATCTTACTCATCTGATCTCGATCATTCTCATCTATGACCTCGTCTAATCTCGATCTTAACTTACGATTTACGTGAGTTCCCCCTCAATTTGTTCTCTCGTTCCCCCTTAACTTGTTATCTGTAAAATAACTTCAAAAACACAAGTTGATAATGTTTTGACATAATTTATCAAAACTAAAAATATCCCAACAGGTTATATCACTCAGAGATATTGACCAAAAAAAAGAGCCGTTATGATTGTCTACATTTACTGAAGATAAGAACCAATCAGAAGAAGAAGATCAGACCTTTATTTCTTAATCCTTTGAAAGTGACAGTCATCAAGCATGTCAAGAGTACTATGTTTCGGTAAAAAAGTGGTGAGTGGCTACATGAAAGCATATTGCCTAAAACATGCAAGGGAGTATTCAACCCTAAAAATAGCCGTTCATCAAAAACCATAAGAGGAAACTCATGAAGCTATCTCTTCCAACGAATAGTTTTTCAAGAGTGACCTTGGTGATTGCCTATAAATACTAGTGACCCTCTACATTGAAGGTCACAGGAAATTTGTAAGCAACTCAAGAGCTCAATCTTATTATTGTAAATTGAAGCACTCGAAAACCCAAGAATTTCCCAAGTGCTTTACATTGAAGAGAGCTCATCCACTAAGCCTAGTTTGATAAGAAATATTCAAAGCATAGTAGAGATATCCTAGCCTTTGCATTGTACTTATTGTAAAGGATATCTCATCCTAGTTGGAAACCAACCAGAAACCCCAAACCCTTTGTAAGGTAGTTTGAGTGTGATTGTTGGTGAGTTGGAGTTGTAAAGAGTTAGTAAACTACATTGAGGTAGTCAGAAAACTCTAGAGAAGAAGTGAGTAAACTATCTTTGATAGTCAGAAAGCTTGTGTGTGTTTGAGTAAGTAAACTACAGTGAGGTAGTCAGAAAGCTCAAAGTTGAAAGGTTAGTAAACTACATTGAGGCAGTCAAAAAACCTTAGGAAGTGGTTAAGGAATTTCTCTGAAGGCCAGCGAGAGTGGATGTAGGAGCTTGAGTCTCTGAACCACTATAACTTGCTGTGTTATTTTGCTTTCTGTACTGCATTGTTATCTGTTGCATATCTTTAACTGAAAGCATATTTTACTGATATTCAGTTGGAACCAATCCACTGAACTTGCATCTAACTGATCACAAATTAATCAATCATTGATTCTTTAAAAAAAGGTTTTCAAAGAAAGCTAAAAACAGTATAAACTTAGGGCCAACCATTCTCGCACACTTGAAGTAGCTAGAACGATAGTTACCAAAAGTAACTAACTCTAATGAGGGTTCAAGAAGATAGTTATCGATCCAAGCCACTCAGGATCTCTGAAAAAAAACTCAAGACTCGGTTGGGATAATCTGAGGCTTCTGAAAGCAGCTCAGGATCATTGTCTCAGGTAGACTTTGACTCAGGGCGATTTGTGCTTCTCAGGGCCAAATCATCAGGACAACCTGACCCATCTGACCTCAGTGAAGAAAAGTTGTTTAAAATCACTGAACACGTCTATTCCCCCCCATACACGTGTGAGACTCTTTAGCACCGGGACCAACAAGTGGTATCAGAGCAGTGGTTCAAATTGACCACTAGCTTTGTTGACCATAGTCTAATTTGCTGAAAAACTCCCGTGGTCTACTGAACAGATCTATTTGCTGAAATCTTACAAGGCTCAGACATCATGCCTTCTAAGAAACTTCCTATGTTCTCAGTTGAGAGCTATGATTTATGGAGATTAAGAATGCGAGCTCATCTCAGATTCAAAGTATGAAAGAATGTGGAGAGTGGTTTTACGAAGGACCATTCAAATTCACCATTGTAGAATCCCAAAATTATCTGAAGTTTAGAGAAAAATGATCCCGAAATCTGAATTTCCAAAGTCTCGATGATCTACTTACTCTCGATGAGAGAAAGTTAGTCAATCTTGACTATATTGCCAAAGATACTTTATATAAAGACTATTGATGATGGTGTTATGGGGATGATTTCTCACTGTAATATCTTTAAAGAAAATATGGGATACACTTGCTGTGATGTGTCAAGGCACAGATCATATTAAAGAAAACAAACTTTTTGTTGCTATTGGAAAGTTTGATAGCTTTGAAATGGAAGATGGTGAATCCATTGACAAACTGGAAGTCAGATTCACTAGCATAATGAATGATCTGAATGCTCTTGGGAAAAGATACCCACAAAGAGAAGTGGCATTGAAAATTCTTAGAGGACTATCTAAGAAATGGGATATACATGCTGTGGTGATTGAAAACACCAAAAATATTGATTCAATGCCATACCAACAAGTTTTCTCTGAGCTGAAAGCTTATGAGTTTGTGATTGATAAGAAATCAAAAAAGCTGACAGCAAAGATGATTCCTCATCTAGCAAGAATGTGGCTTTCAAAGCCAAAGAAAAATCATGTAAGACTAGAGAGTCTGAGAACTCACTTGCCAAAAATCAGGATGAGCTAGAGGATAAGCTAGTACTGATGGCAAGGAGGTTTGAAAGACTTAATAGCAGATATGGAAAATATAAAAAATATTACAGGAATCACAGGTACCAGAGAGACTCAAAAGCTGAGGACAGATCCACTGAGAAAAGAAAGGACCAGAAAGCTGAAGGATCTTCATCCAAAAAGACTCCAAGACTAAGGAGGAAAGTGATCAGGATGATGATGCCAACAGATGCTATAACTGTCAGAAGAAAGGTCACTTTTAATATGACTGTCCTGAGCTAAGTGCTAAAGAAAGGAAGGAAAGACAAGCCAAGAGAGACAAGAAGTTCTCCAGCAAGAAAGCCAAGATTGCAGAGGAAGAAAGATATTCTGAAGAATGTTCCAGTTCTTCAGATGAGATGTTCTCAGATAGTGACAGTGATGACATCTGTCTAATGGCTGTGGAGGAGGTAAATTCTTCTATCTCCGTTGTTGCTCCTACACAAGCACATGAGTTCTCAAGTTCTACCGTAAACAGTAACTTTGACCTGATGGATTCATTTGAGAATCTTATGAAGGACTATGCTGTGTTACAAGAACTGCTCAATGAAACTCAAGAGCAGAACAAAGAACTGACTGCTGCGAATCTAAAGTGGAAAGACTCTAAAAATGCTGAGATCACTTCTCAATTGATGGGAACTACTGATGAACTAGATGTTCTGAAAGTACAACTCTCAGAGAAAGAGAAGGTGATAGAGACCCTAAATGGAAAATTAGAGAAATCCACTGAAGAGATTCAGCTTATCAGAACTGAGTTCAATGACCTCTTTGAGAAGCATGAAACTCTAAAGAAGTGTGAGGATAGTGCGCAGAGAAAGTTAGCTCTATTAAATTTCGCATCTAAAAAAGTGATAGATGAAATTCAGAGTTATCAAAGACCGCAATTATAAAAAGCTGGATTGGGATACATTCCAGGGGGAACCTCACAAGGTCTTCTGAATGCTGCTTCTAGTAGCACTAAGACTGTCTTTGTTAAACAAGTGGCACCTAATCTTCTGACTGAAGAATTGCCCAGAGTTTTAGACAAGGGTAAAGGACCTATGGTTTCAGAAAAACTGAATGTTCAGGGAAGAAAGCCCAGACCTCAGGAAAAGGCTAGAAAACCCCGACCACTCGGTAGAAATCTTCAAAGCCAAGATTTCAAAGCCTCAAAAGAATACCAACTCAAGAGATCTCAAGATCGAACAAATAGAGGAATTTTCGGAAGAGAAACACTCAACAGAGACATTCTCAACTCGAAAAGACCAAGTCCTCGACATCTTGAAAGACCCCAATTTCAAAGACAGTAACCCAAACCCCACTTGCCTAAGGGTAAAGGTTTCAAACCCAAGTCAAGAAAGACATAGACCCGGTGCATTAAAAAGCAAAGCACTTGAACAAAAGGCCTGTGCTCCAAGAAAAACTCAAAGGCTCATGTTCATGCTAAGGCCGACACTCATACATCTGATATCTTGTCAAGGCACCTAGGTGGTGAATGTGTATGTAGATGTTTATGGGAGACAAATCAGCCACTCTAAAGTAATTAGAGTTGTTAGACAGATTTGATTCCAAAACGTCTGGTAACTCCGTAGGACCCTACACCAAATGGGTACCTAAGAACTAATCTGTTTTTTCGTGAAAAAAAGGGAACCTTTAAATGAATGAAGACAACATAAGATCGATGAGTGGAAATGAACTGCTCTCTGATGTATGGTATCTTGACAAGGATGTTCAAGACATATGACAGATATATAAGCAAATACTCCGACTATGTTGAGCAAAAAAACCCCTCGGATCACATTTGGAGATAATTCCAAAGGACGACTGAAGGATATGGAACTCTTGAAGTTGATTCTGTTCATATCCATGGTGTTTCATATGTGGTTTGAAGCATAACTTGCTTTCTATAAGCCAATTCTGTGACAAAGGTTTCAATGTTGAGTTCTCAAAGAACTTATGTTATGTGAAAGACAATATTTCATAGAAAATTCTACTGACTGGTACTAGAAAAGGAAATGTGTATCTTGCTGATTGGAGTTCAACTCCTAAATATACATGTTTGGTTGCTAAAAGTTCCACTGATACCAGTTGGTTGTGGCACAAAAGGATGAATCACCTAAACTTCAAAACCCTGAACAAACTTGCAAGATTAGCACTTGTGAGGGGGTTACCAAATGAAGTGTTCAGTAAAGAACATGTTTGTGATGCTTGTCAAAAAGGAAAACAAATCGAGCATCATTCAAAAAGCAAAGTAGATATTTCTCTTTGAAAGAATACTTCAACTGTTACATATGGATCTCTTTGGTCCAGTAACACCTGTGAGCACAAATGGCAGAAAATATACACTTGTGGTAGTTGATGACTACTCTAGATATACATGGGTCATATTCTTACTCAGTAAGAAAGAGACTCGGACAAAACTGCCTGAACTACTGAAAAGGCTCAGTACTGAAAAGAATCTAAGTGTGGTCAAAATCAGATCAGATAAAGGAACTGAGTTTATCAATCATATTATATCTGATTATTGTGCAAAGAAATGGAATAACTCATGAAACATCACCGCAAGGACCCCTACAATGTAATGGTGTTCTGAAAGAAGAAATAGGACTACGAAAAAGAAGTTCGCAAGAACAATGATTCTTTGGGTTTGATATTCCTAAAAATTTTGGGCTGAAGCTATCAACACTGCATGCTATTCTCAGAACAGATCCATGCTGGCCAAGAATCAAGGAAAAACTCCATATGAGCTGTGGAATGAAAGGAAGCTTCTTGTTTCTTTCTTTCGTGTGTTTGGTTGCAAGTGTTTCATACACAATAATGGTAAAGATCAGTTGAAAACTTTTGATAGCAAAGCTGATGAAGGGATATTCTTAGGATATTCTGAAGTCAGTAAAGCCTTCAAAGTTTACAACTGTAGGACTCTTATTGTGGAAGAAACACCTCATGTTGTTTTTGATGAATCTACTTGTGTTCAGAAGAAACAGGAACATGATTCAGAAGAATTGACCAAGAGAATCACCAGACTTAGCCTGAAAAAGAATGATAAAACATCCTCTGAACCTGAAAAGAAGAAGTCAGTCACTTTCTATGAATGGAGTGAATCAGACTCAGACAAAGAATTTCAGGATGGAAAAACTCAGGATGGTGAGACTCAGGATGGAAATTCTCCACTGAAGGAAAGCCAACACACTAAAGCTGACCAATCTGAACATACACCAGTTCAGACTCAGGTATGTAATGTCAATGAAGATGTGGTCACAGCTGAGGCAAACTCTGAATCTATCAACCAAAGGGGAACAAATGTCTCTTACAATGTTCTGAATGGAATTTCCCCTGAGGAAGATGATTCCCTTTCTCCTTTTCTATTGTTCTCTGAATTTAATGAACTGCCTGAACCTAACATTTCTGATGTTGAGGATACTGTTGAAGGGGGAACATCCAGGAGAAGATGGTTGGATAGTCATCCTACAAGTCAGATTGTGGGTGATCTATCAGATGGTGTCAAAACAAGAAGGTTCCATGGTGAAAGTGCTTTTATTCTGCTTGGCCCTATCTTGAGAAAGAACCTTCTGAGATTGAAGAAGCTCTACAAGATTCATTTTGGATTACTGCTATGCAAGAAGAGCTGAATCAATTCTCAAGGAATGAAGTTTGGGAGCTAGTGGATAGACCTAAGAGGAACAATGTGATTGGAACCAAGTGGGTGTTCAAGAATAAGAGAGATGAGAACAACAACATTGTAAGAAACAAGGCAAGACTAGTTGCACAAGGTTATTCCCAAGAAGAAGGCTTGGATTATGATGAAACCTTTGCACCTGTTGCAAAGACTAGAAGCCATCAGTTGTTTCTTGCATATCTTTGCCCACATGAAATTCACATCCATCGGATGGATGTGAAAAGTGCATTTCTGAATGGTGTGCTTAAGAAAGAGGTTTATGTGGAACAACCTCCCGGTTTTCGCATGTAATGACCAAGTTTACGTGCTCGGAAAAAGCCTTGTATGGTCTTAAGCAAGCACCCAGAGCATGGTATGATACCCTTTCTCAGTTTCTTACTGACCATGGTTTTATCAAAGGAACTGTTGATAGGACCTTGTTCAGGATAGAAGATGGGGAAGATATCTTACTTGTTCAGATTTATGTAGATGACATCATATTTGGATCTCCAAATCATCAGTTGTGTGAAAAGTTTTCTACACTGATGAAAGGAAAGTTTGAGATGTCAATGATGGGGGAGATGAATTTCTTTCATGGACTTCAGGTGAAACAGACAAAGGAAGGAATTTTCATCAATCAAGTAAAGTACACCAGAGATCTGATTGCAAAGTATGGTGTACAGAATTGCAATGCAGTTAGAATTCCCATGAATACTAACTACAAGATGGATCCTGATCCTGAAGGCAAATTAGTAAATCACACTGATTTTAGAGGGATCATTGGATCACTGTTATATCTCACGACAAGTAGGCCCGACATAACATTTCTTTGTTGGGATATGTCTGAAGATACCAAGCTAATCCTAAATTTAGTCACATGGAGGCTGCCAAAAAGATTCTGAAATATCTTAAGGGCACTGTGAATAAAGGATTATGGTATCCAGCTAATGATAACCTTGAATTAACTGGTTATTCAGATGCTGATTATGGAGGATGTAGAATTGACAGGAAGTCTACCACAGGAACTTGTCAATTTCTTGGAAGTAAGCTGATATCATGGTTTTCAAAGAAATGGACCTCGATGAGAACCAAGACTACTGAAGGTGAATACATAGGTCAAGAGGAAGGCTCAAGGTGCCGCATTCTTTGCTCGACAACAATTGAGAGATTATAAGATTATAGCCAATGAAGTACCTATATTTTGTGATAATAATAATGTTATTGCTATTACACAAAATCAGGTATTGCACACCAGATGTAAGCATGTTGATATCAGACATCACTTCATTAGAGATCATGTTGAGAAGAAAGATATCAGGATGGAGAAAATTCATCTTGATAAGCGAGAAATATCTCTTGACTAAACCTTTGGCGGAATCAAGATTTCGGGATCTATCGGTTGAATTAGGGATGTTGGATCCGGTGTATAGAGCAAATCAAAAAATTGAAGGTTTTTCGGATCGTGATGAAGTTTTCTCGATTTTTTCTTGAAACTCGGATAAAATTTGAAGTACTGAAATCTGAGTCTTGAGAAACTCAGATATCTATCAAGATCGATTACTTCGATGTCATCTTGACCCGATTCAAGATTTCGATCATCATCTTGACCGCTTCAAGATTTCGATATTATCTTGACCCACTCGATTTTCGATATTATCTTGACATTTTATCAAGGTCAAAACTCAGTAAGACTGATAGAGGAAAATTAGTCTGAAGAAGTAATGACTCATGCAACTCATTTATTGTCTAACTGAATCTCAGTAATCATTGGCAATAAATAACAAAACACCTGAAGGAGGTCAATGGTCCGCAGGAACAATAATTAATTACACTGTTCATTAATCACCAATAAGGTTAAATTGGCGGCGTAATATTCGTGAAATCATCTTTTCATATACCCAATTTGGTCGGTGTTCAATCTCAACCGTCGATTTCTTCAATCGATACGATTTCCCACGAATCAATTCTATATATTCATTGAGAATTCTTTCAAAAGCCCCAATTTCATAATCTTCGTCTTCAAAACTCTCTGCATCAAAAAACCTCTCATTTGGCCAGAAACCCTTCATCATTCTCAAAACCCTTCACTCAAAAATCCTTCAAAATGACGTTCTCAGTTTTCGATAAACTTGCTATTTCTAACAAGCCATGGTACGAGTATGTTGTTTCGCTCGAGAGCTCGTCGAATGCAACACATGACGAAGAAGCGTTGCATATGATACGGGTAGCTAAGCTCACAAACCTGGTTGCAAATCAACAAGAGGCGGAATATTCAAAAGAGGTAATCGAATTTATCTCTAATTTGAAAATAGACGTAGAGGACTGTATAGAGTCTCAAATTACAGTTTCTCATTTGGAGCATAGCTCAAAATATGTCAATTTTGTGAGGGAATTGTATATAATTCCTAAGAATCTTGATGATGTATATGAGTTGAGCGATAGAGGAGAAGACCCTACAATGTATATGATGGGTAGGGAACAAGAGTTTCTTGATAGGATAACAGAGCATCCTGTTAAGTTTGAGGCTACTCTTAATATAAGGCATTTAAAGCCGAAGTATAGAGTTTTGCTGGATATTGTAAGTAAATGTATAATGAGTCGATCCGGCAGTTTTGAGCAAATCAGTACGACGAAGCTAAGATTGATGGCGGCTATTGAAGACTCACCCACCACTGATTTCAACTGGTTGCGTTATTTAATCAGAGTGGTGAGTGACCAAGCAAAACAAATCAAGAAGGAGAATGGTTCGGTTGTCATTAAAGGCACAATCCTACATGCAACCAAGATAGCATTCATCTTGGAGATGTGCCGAGAAGAAGAAGACATCTTCGCCAACTCCTCACCCTTTCCAAAGTCTAAGATTCTTTTTAAGCCAACTACATCAAAGAAGACTTTGAAGGGAAAGAAAGAGAAGAAAGTGGAGACTGCTGCAGAAAGAGCTGCTGAACAAGCCCATCAAGCCAGGGGGAAGGCTCTGATGGAGGTGAAGAGAGAGAAAGGAGAAGCCCTGAAGAAGAAAACACTGGCTCCTAAGCACAGAAAAGTTCTAATTTCTACTGAGGAGGAGGTCAGTGAACCTGAAGAAGTCCAACCTGAGGGCCAACAAGGACATAAATCTCCATTGCAAGTACTGGCTCAGGTTGTGTCTACTGCTCAAGAGCAAACTGAGGAACAGGTGTTCTCTGAGGTTCTTGAAACATCTCTGAGCTCAGAGAAGATTTCTCAGGAGATATTCAAGGGACCTTAGGTTTCTACTGAGGAGATGCTGTTCGCACCTCGAGCAAAATTTGAGCCTCGGGAGTTTCTTGAATTTGGACTTGCTCCTGAGTGAACCATTCTTAGATCCTTCAAGACTGAAGCCAATCCTCTTCTGAAAAGCCCAAAGTCAAGAAGGGAGAGGCGAGAAGAGACCGAAAGGCGCAACAAGGGGAATGGTTCATTTTGATGAGGTACCTGGTGAGCTCATATCCTGATCTTCAGGATCTTTTCTTCAGACTGAGGACCACAGTCTATATCTTGAACCAAACTCTGCCAGAAATGCTCAACATTGCCTCCTTCAGAGGAGAGGACTGGTGGAATGAAGAGACTGCAGTGCTGACTGAGTTCTCCGGGTTCAGGAAGACTAAGCTCCGGATGAAAGTTGCAGATTTTGATGAGCTGGTCAGGAAGAAGGTAGCTGAAAGGAGGGAAGCTGATGTTGGTGCCTCGGGCTCAAATGATAAAGATCAAGAAGGGGACCAACAAGGAAATGTTGAGAAGCAATCTCAAATGGAGAAAGATATCGATCTTTGGTCGGCTAATATCTCACATCCTCGGGTGAAGTTAGTACTCTTGAGTAACTTTTGCACTACTAAACATTATGCCAAAGCTCTTGAAGTTTCTATCTTTAATTCTCGTAATGTCTCGATATCTGGATCGAGGCTCGGTGGAGATCAAGCTTCGGTGGAGACTGGGGCTTAGGTGGAGCAACCAGCTCAGGAGAAACAACAAGTTCTATATGCTCCAGAGATTGACTTCAGTCCTATAGTGGACAAGCTAGAGAAGGTGGTGCCAATTGTGGAGAAAGTTGATCAAATTGAAGAAACATTGACCAACCAATCCCAGAAGCTAGAGAACCTGAGTTCATCTTCAGACTTGATGCAGCTTCAGACATCTCTGACTGACAAAATGACTGCCATAGAAGGGAAGGTAGATGGAGTCAAAGCCGAAATTGAATCGCGAGATGAAGCAAATGTATCGAGAGAGGACTTCATTTCTTGAAGCCAATCTGGTGGAGAAAAAATGATCGATGATCAAGAGTCTTTATTGAGGAAATGGGCTCCCCCTTTCATGACCAAGATGATGAGATATCTTTGAAAGATGTATTCTCCAACCAGTTTGCACCCTTATCTGAAGAGTTCTCTATAGCCAAGAACCATTTGATGAGGCTGGAAGAGGAGTATGATCAGTTGGCTGGAGAAGTGCGAAGTATCAGTAAAGAGCAATATCACATGGATACCGCACTGTCTCAACTTCTTCCAAGATATGGTGCCAAGAAGAGGGAAAGGCCTGGAGGCGAGCTGAAGGAGTTATTGGCACACACCTTGAAGAGAAAGGCAGATAAGGAAGCTGAAAAGAAAATTCTTGTTGAAGCCTTAAAAGAAGTAGAAGCCACTGAAAAGCTCAAGTTCAAGGAAGTTGAAAAGCTAATCTACACTCATGTTTCTGAGCAAACAATGCAGGAAACTATTTCTGAAAAACTGAGTGGTAGAAGAAAGGTGGAAACAAGCCAAGCCGGTGCAGAGCAAGCTATCAAGAGAAAGGTTGTGGCATTTGTTGAACCAGAGAAAAAGAGAGCTAAAGCTTCAAAGGCTACTCAAAGAAAATTGATCATGGATTTTGAAGAGTCTGAACAAGAAGCTGAAAAGGAAGTCATCAACACAAGGAAAGCTCTGAAATCACTTCTAGTGGAACAAGAGAAGAAAACTGTTGCTTCTATATCAGGAGTTCCTGTGATCAGGAAAAAGAGAGAAGAAGAGCAGAATAGAAGAAGTGGTTTCAAGAAGTTCCTGAGCAAAAGGAGGGGTACTGTTAAAGCTCAGAAGTGGCCGCACATTGATAAATGGATGCCTATCCAATTCAATGATGCTTGAGAGGAGATAAAGAGAACCTTCTGGTTCTACTACAAAATTCTGAGGGAATGGAGGGGGACAAGCTCAGACATGAATGAAGCCTTCATTGAATATTTGTTGATCTTCTATTCAAAGTACATGCAGAGTTAGATTAACCTTGAAGATGAAGGAAATGCACAGATTGTTGCCCCTGGTCCATATACCTACCCTACTCCAAGACTAGAGAATGGCTTGGTGAATGAAACATCCATCTCTCAAGAAATTGCTCAATATGTCATCCAATTAGGACTGACAGGAAACAACCTAGATATCATCAAAGAAAGGGATGCACTGAAAAAGAGATATTATGGGATGTTCAACCTGGAGGTGCCTGAGGATGAGGTTGAAGAAGATTGAAGATCTGATAGAAGGCTGAAGCTGAAAACTGAAGAAGATTGAAGACTGAAGATTCTTTGTACTTCTTTTTGTTTTTGTCTTTGTTTTTGATAATTTCATTGTAAACTGTAACCTCTGATCTTACAATCAATGAAACTTTATATTTATGCTCAAAGATAATATCTCATTATCTTTTTACATGTCTTTTATGTTTTGATATGCCTTTGTGACAAAATTGTTGGAAGATTTGCCATTCTTGGATTGTAATAGGAAAAACTGAAACCTGAGTATAGGTTAGGTATTTTTTGTAACAAGATGGTTTTGACATCATCAAAAAGGGGGAAAATGTTGGGAGATGAATTTAATAAAGAAGATTTTGATTAGATCCCAAAACCCCTGAGTATGACATGTTCAGGATAATCTTGATAGTTGAGTCAGGATTCAGTTTAGAGTGTTCAGGATGTTATCTGCACCATGTATAGTCAGCAGATATAGATCAGGTTAGATTCTGAAGACTCAAGAAAGTTTACAAGATTCTCAAGTTTCAAAGATGAAATCAAGAATCAAGTTTCAAATATGAAATCGAGAAATCAAGACTTCGATGAAATCGAGAAATCAAGACTCAAGATGAAATCGAGAAATCAAGACTCAAGATATCGGTCAAGATATCTCAAGACTCGAAGACTCGAACATCAAGATATCAAGACACAAGAGTTCTTGAAGACTCAAGAATTCATCGAGTGCTCAAAGATAACCTGAATGTTTCGAGGCACTGAATAATATCTATCTGAAGGCTACAATACTGAGAAAAACGCGAATACTCAAAAAAATAGATATTGCCTAAGACATTCACATGCAGACAAAAGGAACTAAAACTAAGTGTTGTTAAGGTTATATCACTCAGAGATATTGATAAAAAAAAAGAGCCGTTATGATTGTCTACATTTACTGAAGACAAGAACCAATCAGAAGAAGACAACAATGTACTTTTTTCGACAATCGAAAGCGACCAGTCATTTGAAGCATGTCGAGAGTACTATGTTCCAGATTGCAAAAAGTGGTGAGCGGCTACATGAAAGCATATTGCCTAAAACATGCAAGGGAGTATTCAACCCTAAAATAGTCGTTCATCAAAAACCATAAGAGAAAACACATGAAGCTATCTCCTCCAACGGATAGTTTTTCAAGAGTGACCTTGGTGATTGCCTATAAATACTAGTGACCCTCTACATTGAAGGTCACGGGAAATTTGTAAGCAACTCAAGAGCTCAATCTTATTATTGTAAATTGAAGCACTCGAAAACCCAAGAATTTCCCAAGTGCTTTACATTGAAGAGAGCTCATCCACTAAGCCTAGTTTGATAAGAAATATTCAAAGCTTAGTAGAGATATCCTATCCTTTGCATTGTACTTATTGTAAAGGATGTCTCATCCTAGTTGGAAACCAACCAGAAACCCCAAACCCTTTGTAAGGTAGTTTGAGTGTGATTGCTGGTGAGTTGGAGTTGTAAAGAGTTAGTAAACTACATTGAGGTAGTCGAAAAAACTCTGAGAAGAAGTGAGTAAACTATCTTGGATAGTCGTAAAAGCTTGTGTGTGTTTGAGTAAGTAAACTACGGTGGAGGTAGTCGAAAAGCTCAAAGTAGAAAGGTTAGTAAACTACATTGAGGTAGTCGTCGAAAACCTTAGGAAGTGGTTAAGGAATTTCTCTGAAGGTCGAGAGAGAGTGGATGTAGGAGTTTGAGTCTCGAACCACTATAACTTCTTTGTGTTGTTTTTTTTACATCTTTGCATTGTTATCTGTTGCATATCTTTAATCGAAAGCATATTTTTATTGATATTCGGTTGGAACCAATCCAATTGAACTTGCATCTAACCGATCCACGACCTTAATCATTCGATTCTTTAAAAGGAAGGTTTTGAAAGAAAGCTAAAAACAGTATAAACTTAGGGCCAACCATTCCGCACTTGAGTAGCTAGAAACAGATAGTTACCAAACCGAACTAACTCTCTTGAGGGTTCAATAAGATAGTTATCGATCAGCGACTCAAGATATCTCTGAAAAAAACTTCGAGACTTCGGTTGGGATAATCCGAGGCTTCGAAAGCGGCTTCGGGATCATTGTCTCAGGTAGACTTTGACTCAGGGCGATTTGTGCTTCTCAGGGCCAAATCATCAGGACAACCTGGCCCATCTGACCTCAGTGAAGAAAAGTTGTTTAAAATCACTGAACACGTGTATTCCCCCCCATACACGTGTGAGACTCGTTAGCACCGGGACCAACAGATTCCAAGATTTGGATCTTCTTGAATTCATGAGATACACTTGTATTGCAAGAATACATATCTTCCATAATATATTTTCAAGAAAATCAAGAAAATCTTTCTTTTCCTTATTTTTCTATGTTTTCGAAAATCATCATATAAATAACCAAGTGAGAGATTTCTTGAATTTAATGAGATAATATTGTATTCCAAGAATACATATCTTCATTCCATAACAAAATTCAAAGAAAATCTTTCTCCCCTTATATTCATATTTTTCAAAAATTTAGGAAAAATAGCAAAAAAAATTTATTTTATTTTTAAACATTTTTTTCAGTTATTGGACTTTATGTTTGGGTTACTTGAGTGACCTTTAGGAGAATTAAGATTGGACCTTCCAATGGATCTTGAATTATCAATATTGATCCACAATATTATTCAAGCCCATAAATATTAATTAATATCACTACATAATTAATATTGCACTATCCATCTTAACCCATATTCTTTATTAAATGGCTCCTTGTTATTATTTCTGTGTTTAAGATTATCTAGCCCATTAATTAATTCAAGCCAATTTGAAATAGCTTTCCATTAATTAATATCTTTTGTCCTTGGTTAAGAACGGTTCAACATTATTATCCATACCTAAAAACTAGTTCCACTTGCAAGATTTGGTATGATAAATCTTATGAACCTCCCAAGGGGGCAAATCGAACAAGCATACTTGCACACGATTCTTCGTATTAAATCTTAGCAATCGCATGTGACCAATAATATTATCCAAGATATAAAGTATTGAATCTCATTGATTCTCTACCCGTCATAAGTCAAAGCAATAATTACTAACCACACACGATCCTATTTAAGGGACGAAGATTAAAAAATAACGAACCACTGAGGTCTAATTCTTCCTAGTTCAGTGCTGAAGAATTTATCCTTATGTAGGTCTTATTCAGTGCATCAGTCATGCACTAGTGTAATCTCTTGGTCAAGACAAGCCAATCTGAGTCTTACACTTCAACCTTTCACGATGGATTGTTCATTTCCATCTAGGTCGTGAATAGCGTACTTTTAGTTACAAGGGACTGTTAATTTAATCTTTTGTGATCTGGTATCACTAAATTAACTACAATGTAACACGTCTTTATTTATTGAACAGTTTATGCGAAGAAATATATGTAACATTCAATGATATTTAAAGCATCAGTGATAAATAATTTATTTCAGTAAATAAGACAGAAATTCAGATTGGTTATACAAAGTAAAAGCATACTTTCCAGTATAACCCCAACATGTTTCCCATAATGAGTATGTCATCGACATATACAACTATGAAAATAATATTCTTCCCAATGCACTTCCTATAAATGCACGGATCTTCTGAATTTTTGATGAAGTCAAAAGATTTGACAGCTTCATCAAATCGGATATTCCAACTCCTGGAAGCTTGCTTCAATCCATAAATGGATCGTTTAAGCTTGCACACAAGATTAGATTTTGACTTTGATATAAAACCTTCAGGTTGAGTCATAAACACTTCCTTGTCAATGTTGCCATTGAGGAAAGCTGTTTTGACATCCATCTGCAAAATCTCATAATCTAGATGTGCTGCTACCGCAAGTAAAATTCGAATGGACTTGATCTTAGCAACTGGTGAGAAAGTTTCATCATAGTCAATGCCTTCACGTTAACTATAACCTTTCGCCATCAACCTAGCCTTGTAGGTTTGTACTTTGCCATTTGCATCGGTCTTTCGTTTGAAGACCCACTTGCAACCTATGGGTTTAACCCCTTTCTGCAATTCAACCAAGTCCCAAACTTGATTGATGTACATCGAGTCCATCTTGGATTTTATGGATTCATGCCACTTCTTTGAGTCAACATCTAATTTTGCCTCAGTGTAAGTCTTAGGTTCGTCTTTATCCGGGATTTCCACATCATCATGTTCCTCTACGAGGAAACCATAATATCTAGTGGGTGGATTACGAACTCTAGTGGACTTACGGAGTTGTGGTTGTTCAGACTGCACATTCTGATTGTGAAAATTTTTTGGTGCAGCGATCTCATCGTTGACCGGGGAGGCTTCGAGAGTGACACTTCTGGATGCTTCTTGAGCATTTCCGGATGCCTCTTGAATGGGAGTTTGAACTATGATGTTCTCATTCAGTCTACTTGGAGTTCGTTGCTTAGGCAATGCAACTCCAATTACACTCCCACTGGCTCACTTAGTGATAAACTTCCACCATGTGAGCTGCTGAATGCTCCCACTGTTTCTTTGTCATGTTGCTTTGACAATATATCAGTCTCCTTGTCAATTTGTGGTTCTTGAATTTCTTCAAGTTCTATCGGCTTACGACCTTGTCCCTTGAAGACGTAGTCTTCTTCAAAGAATTTAGCTTGCCTAGAAACAATCATTGTTTGTTTCTCAGGGAGATAGAAATAATATCCTCTAGTTTCCTTAGGATATCCCACAAAGTAACCATTTTCACCTTTTGATTCCAACTTGTCAGTGAGCATCTTCTTCACAAACGCGGGGCAACCCCACGTTTTCATGTGAGTGAAGTTTGGCTTCTTGCCATGCCATAGCTCGTATGGCGTATGCTCAACTGATTTGGATGGAATCATATTCAGAATGTAGATTGAGGTTTGAAGCACGTATCCCCATAAGAATGTCGGAAGAGAGAAAAAGCTCATCATGGACCTTACCATATCCAACAAGGTTCAGTTTCTCCTCTCGGACACACCATTCATTTGTGGTGTTCCGGGAGGAGTCCATTGTGATTGGATTCCATGCAACTCCAAGTAATCAATGAAATCATGGCTAAGATATTCTCCTCCTCGATCTGATCGAAGAGTCTTAATACTCTTACCAAGATGCTTCTCTACTTCAGCCTTATACTCTTTGAACTTCTCAAAGGACTCGGATTTGTGTTTCATCAGATACACATACCCGAACCTAGAAAAATCATCAGTAAAGGTTATGAAGTATCCGAAGTGACCCCTAGCTAGAGTGGGTAGTGGTCCACAAAAGTCACTGTGGATCAACTCTAGAACTTCTTTGGCACGAACCCCTTTCCCAGAAAAGGGTTTGTTGATCATCTTGCCTTTGAGACAAGATTCGCAATTTCCATAAGATTCAAAATCGAATGGAATTAAGTAGTCCAACTTTCTTAACCTTGCAATTCTTTTCTCATTAGCATGACCAAGTCTACAATGCCACAAGTAAGTCGGGCTTTCATGATTACTAAGTTTGAGTCGTTTGTTTTGTATATTAAGAATATCATGTCCACAATGCAAAAAATATAAACCATTAGATAAAGGAGCATTTCTGTAAACATCACCATTAAGCGAAAAATAACAATTATTATTTGCAAAATGGAATGAAAAACCTTCATTATCCAACATCGAAATAGAAATAATGTTGTGGGTAATAGAAGGAACAAAATAACAATTATTCAGTTCAAGTCTAAAACTAGAGGGTAAATCTAAAACATAAAAGCCAACATGTTCAGCAGCAACTCTTGCTCCATTCCCAATGCGTAGGGCGACTTCACCCGGCCTAACTGGCCTGCTATGCTTGAGACCCTGCACATTAGTACAAATGTGTGAGCCACAACTGGTATCCAATACCCAGCAGTTAGTATCACTTGTGGACATGTTTATCTCAATAACAAACATACTGTTCGATGGGATGAGACAACTTGTGTCTTCTTTTTCACCGCTAGAACCTTCTAGATCCTTCTTCCAACGCCCTTACGCTTGCGGTGGAGGCATACATCCTCGTCCACCCTATCCTTCTTTTGAATCCCACCTTTGGTCTTAAGGAGGTTCGACTTGAGAGCCTTTCTTTTTGCCTTGCCCGCTTCGGCTTCTTCTTTCCTTTCTCGAGCGTAAAGTAGTAGAGGCACTCACCATGGGCTTTTCCTTAAGATTGGAAGAATCAAAAGTCTTTAGCATGTTATGCGATTCGGGCATAGTCGATTCCATCTTATTCATATTAAAGTTTACCACGAAACTTCGAATATGAATCGGAAACGATCAAGAATGGCATAAACAAAGAAAACATTGGTCCCGAGTTCAATACCCAACCGACCAAGTTTCTCGATTAACCCTATCATCTTCAACACATGAGGAGAAACCTTCCCTCCTTCGGACATCCGACATCTAAACAGGTCTCTCATCGCTTCATAAATCTCGGAACGAGATTCAGAATCAAAGAGATCCTTCAGATGCTTGATCATCTCGAAGGGAAGCATCCTCTCATGCTGTCTTTGCAACTCGGGAGTCATCCCGAGGAGCATAACACACTCTGGGAAGCATCATCTTGATGCTTCTTTTGAGCTTTCGGCGTCAAACGCCTCGGCCTCTTCATGCACCGACCTCAACCTCCCGGTAGTAGGAGGGATTCCAACACGTGACGTCTTTTTCCTATCTGAGCACCAAACGAATGTTTCGGTGCCAGTCGAGAAAGTTTGGCCCAGCGCCAATTTGTTCGTTTCCAAAACGCTTCTCAATGATAAGTTATTCATTTCAACAATCCTAGAGAAATGAAATAAAATGGGAATTAAAACACACAATTCCTATGATCAATATTCAGCAATCAAAATAAATATGGCCTTTTAAATTTATTTTGTCTCCATTATTTTCACATACTTAACGACTTCATCGGAAAAGTACGAATTTATATCACATATAAATCATAATGGACTAGGATCCACATTACTACTATTATAATCCCAACGAGGGCTGATAATTATAACAGCATAACTGGTAGGTCTCCAAACCAATTGCAATCTACAACTCCTAGTTTGTCGAACCTAGTTCGACTGATGTAACTTACCCTTTGTTCCCCGCGAGGGCTAGCGAAACAAAGTTAAGTTGGTTTCCAACCATCAAGCGGCGACATCACATGTCCCTATAAAAGTCCCGTTAGATGTAGATCCGAGCAAAAGACGAGGGTCTTTAAGTACTCATTGGAACAAAATCTCCGGTTTACTTTTAATTTTGATGGAAGACATCTTATCAAATTAATGAGAAAACCATATTTTAGTGAGGAACATTTTAAAGGCGGGGTATTAGTTGCTTAATCGAGATCCATCATGATATCTAAGTCACATTTGAGCAATTACGGGCGTTGCCTACCCAAACATGACATATGCGGACTAAAAAAATATTTGGGCGTCGTCTACCCAAGCATTTAACACGATCCGAAAAGTATTGGGCGCCGCCTACCCAAACAGTTATAACGCGGACTGTAAAACGGGTTAACTAATTTAAAACGATTAAACAAGTTAACAGTGGGTTTTAATAAATCCTTTTTAAAACGAGCTTTAAGTCCAAATTAAAGTTTCAGTTTTAAGGTTATTAAAATTACAATTAATCCAATTAATTGTTATTGGTCCAACCAATTTCATTTTAGAAATTTAAACTTAATTAAAAATCCAAAAGTGTTCAATTATTTGTTTTATTCCGGGGGCTCAGGTGCCATTTCCAAAACTTGCACGTGAGGGTCTGTCTCAAATAAAATTTGCAAAACAGCCCTCCAACATCATCACCCATACCAAATCGAATCCAATCCAACAATCCAAACACCCAAATAAACCAAATTTCAGAAATTTTTTGACGATTTCATCACAAATTAATCCAATTAATCTATTGTGCAATCGAACCATGAAATCCAAACAATTAGAAAAACGTCCAGATTCACTGTCAGAAACAAAGGGATGAAAACGAAGAACGCGACTCACGGCAACATCAATCGGACCGAACCAAGTCGCCGGCGTCACGCCTAGCGTCTGGGGCGACTCATGATTCTTGATCTGTCGAAGGGGGTCATCTTGGCGTAGCCATGGCCCTTAGTCGAACTGGTTCAAAACCGGGTGATTGGAGAAAACAATCGAAGCGGCGACATTTGAGTCGTCTCGATTCCCGGTGGGCGCGCCGCCATGGAAAACACCGAACGAACCGTCGGCCAAGTCCCGATGGAGTCCAGCGCACCGCCATGAATAGATACGATCGGTGGAGGGTGAATCGCAACAGAAGCGCCGACTCGACGGCAGAGCGAATCAATCAACGGGAGCGAAGCATCGCGACGGCGCGACGAACCACGCCAAGGCTTCCGACGTTGTCAACACCGGCGCTGGCTAGTCTTGGCCTCGGCGACGCAGCAAATAAAGCGCCGGTAATTGTGGAGCGATTAATTGCATTGGCGAAAACCTCAATTTGGGGTTAACCTTAATTCTGGGGGTTGAAGACGAGTGGGTGTGATACCCAGAAATCAAACAAATACACGAGGGGTGCGGTTCTTCTAAAGAATCAGGCCCCATGGTTTTTTTTTTTTTTAAAATTAATTTTAATTTTAAAACCAAAAAGCAATTATAACAAAGAGCCTGAAGCTCTGATACCACAGTTGGAATTTTGAGGCACGTAAACACGTAAAACATCATGCTAAATGAAATTAAACAGTTCACCAACAACAAACATATAATTGCAAAGTATGAACACGAAAAATAGTAACAAAAATCTTCTACAAAGAACTCAAGAGCGATTTCTCAACTACGGTATCCACGTAATCCCCTCGCTTACAAATTCAAGCAGATTCGCCAGAGTTGAATCCCGAGATGAATATGCTAGGAAAATTCAAACTCTAGATTTTATGGAGAAATTTGAACAACTGATAATTATGAATCCCAAGAGCTCATATTTATAGGAGAGACTCAGCTTAAATCTTAAGCTAGCCTAATTAGGAAATAATATCTCTAATCCTTATTTGTATAAATCCCTAGGATTTATTTCTCCATATAAATCTCTACGAATTTAATTTCCATATGTGGAAAATCTCTACGATTTATTTCCTCATATAATTAAATCCTACAATAATATTCCATATATTATTGTTGGGAATTCCTATTTAATTAAATCCAATTTAATTAAACATTAATAATAATTAATTTTAAATTAATAAATTAAATATTAAATCCAATTTAACATTTAATCAACCAACTTTAATCTGTAAAGGGGACTACTTGTTGTGTGACCCATAGACCCTCATATATCGAGCGATTGGTCAAACTAACGGTCTTAATTGAACCCTAGACAATAAATCAGACATTCTCAATATATGAGGTACGTTGCGAGAAAAGTGCAACTACCTGTAATAGAAATGTGGGCAATTGCAATTTCCTCATTTCATTAACGAATACTCGATTTAGTCTTGAACATGATGAAGTGTCTATTCAAATAACTAAATCAATTTATCTCTAATCACTAATTGATCATTAGTGTCACACTTAGTCACAAGTCTAAGTTGACGTGCATTGGTCAATGACTTAGATCCAATTATGATGAGAAGATGATTATTCTCTCTAAATCCACTTTGAGGAATGAATCCTTTTCTTGGCTCAACTACCACGCACATGCACTTCGTGATGAACCCAATCCAAGCCATATCTACCCATAGACAGGTGCAAGCGTCGGTCATGGTCAAAGTTCATCACTCCACACATGTCGTGCGTATTGACCTCAAGTCAAAGGAGTATCGCATAGCTCCCACTAACCGAGACACCCGTAGACACATATAGTGGAACTACATCAAACTGTTTCTCGGATGGGTATACCAATACCCTCTAAGGTATTTGTGCATCCATCATGAGATACCTAGTATCATGTAGTAAGTGAGATCTTACTACACTCTCTAAGAGTATGATGCAGATCGTACACCAATCTTCATTGCATCATCAATATCCCATTCTTGATGATCCTCGATTGGGCTATTTGAGAATCAAGCTTAAGTCATCTGAGTTCTCACACATTCAATGACAGCAGTGATTCTTGGGAACACATATAAGAATAAATGCAAACAATCAAACATAATATTCTAATGAGTGTAAAGCCATACATTTAATATTAAACAAACATTAACATTAAATAAATACTGAATATTATCTGAGTATTATGTCCTTACAATAGATTGTCTCTAGGACACTAACACTAACACTAATCCCTTTAGGCAACTCAACCAAGTCCTAGACTTGATTGGTGTACATCGAGTCCATCTCGAATTTCATGGCTTCATGCCACTTCCTTGAATAAATATTTGATATTGTTTCAGAATAAGTATTAGGATCGTTCTTATTCGGTATGTCCACATTAACTAGTTCCTCCAAGAGGTAACAGTATGTAATGGGTGGATTACAATTCCTAATATACTTACGGAGCTGTAGTTGTGCAGGCTGTACATTCTGATCCTGAAAAATTTTGTGGTGCATCGATTTCATTAATGTCTGAAGAGTCCTCAAGAGCTACACTTTCAGATGCCTCTTGGGCTGGAGTTTGAACTGTGTTGTTCTCATTCAGCCCACTTGGAGGTTCTTGCACTGGCAAGCGTACTCCAATTACGCTCCCACTGGCTGAAAGACGACCACCTAGTGAAAGACTCCCACTGTAAAAGTTGTTGAATGCTCCCACTGATTCCTTGTCATGTTGCATTGACAATATATCAGTCTCTTTGTTAATTTGTGGTTCTTGAATTTCTTCAAGTTCTATCAGCTTACGACCTTGTTCCTTAAAGACATGGTCTTCTTCGAGGAACTTGGTCTGCCTAGAAACAATCACTGATTATTTCTCAGGTAGATAGAAGTAATATCCTTTAGTTTCTTTAGGATATCCCACAAAGTAACCCTTTTCACCTTTGGATTCCAACTTGTCGGTAAGCATCCTTTTCACAATCACGGGGCAACCCCATGTTATATATGTGTAAAAGTTGGCTTCTTACCACACCATGGTTCATATGGTGTATGCTCAACCGATTTAGATGGAATCCTATTCAGAATGTAAATTGAGGTTTGCAACGCGTATCCCATAAGAATGTTGGAAGACAGGAAAAGCTCATCATGGACCTCACCATGTCTAACAGGGTTTGGTTTCTTCTCTCGGACACACCGTTCATCTGAGGTGTTCCGGGAGTAATCCGTTGTGACTGGATTCCATGTAACTTCAAGTAATCAGTGAATTCATGGCTAAGGTATTCACCTCCTCGATCCGATCGAAGAGTCTTGATACTCTTACCAAGTTGCTTCTCTACTTCAGCCTTAAACTCTTTGAATTTCTCAAAAGATTCGAATTTGTGTTTCATAAGACACATATCCGTATCTTGAGAAATCATCAGTAAAAGTGATGAAGCATCCGAAGTGACCCGTAGCTTGAGTGGACAATGGTCCACAAACATCGTTGCAGATCAACTCTAGAACTTCTTTGGCATGCACCCCTTTCCCAGAAAAGGGTCTGTTGATCATCTTACCCATGAGATAAGATTCACAATTACCATAAGACTCAAAGTCGAATGAGGTTAAGTAGTCTAACTTTCTTAACCTTGCAATTCTTTTCTCGTTTACATGATCAAGTTCTACAATGCCATAAGTAAGTCGGGTTTTCATGATTACTAAGTTTAAGTCTTTTATTTTGTATATTAAGAACATCATATCCATAATGCAACAAATACATGTTGTGAGTAATAGAAAGAACTAGATGACAATTATTAAGTTCTAATCTAAAACCAAGGGGTAAGTTTAACATAAGTCCCCACACGTTCAGTCAGCAACTTTTGCTTCATTTCCACGTGTAAGACGACTTCACCCGCCCTAACTGTCCTATGACATATGAGCCCTTTCACATTAGTGCAAATGTGAGAGCCACATCCGGTATCCAATACCGAGCAGTTAGCGTTATTAGTGGACATGTTTATCTTAATAACAAACATACATGTTCTAGTGCTAGAAGCACCTAGTGTCTTTCTCTTAGCAACCAAAACCTTACAATCCTTCTTCCAGTGTCCTTTTCTACTTACAGTAGAGGCACACATCCTTGTTTACCCGCTCCTTCTTTTGAACACCATCTTAGTGATAGCGATCTCAAAAGTCTTGAGCACGTTGTGAAGTTTAGGCATGGTCGCATCCGTCTTATTCATATTGTAGTTCACAATGAAGCTAAAATATGAATCCGGGAGCGACTGGAGGATAACATAAATGAAAATGTTGGTCTTTTAGCTCAAAGCCTAAATTACCAAGTTTTTCAATTAGGCCTATCATCTTAAGCACATGACGTAAAATCTTCTCTCCTTTAGCTAACCGACATTTGCATAGATCTCTCATCACTTCATAAATCTCATAACGAAATTCAGAATCAAAGAGATCCTTCAGATGCTTGAGCACTAAGAAGGGACCCATTTTTCTCATGTTGCCTATGTACATCATGAGTCATGCCGAGCAACATCACATACTGAGTCTGGGAAGCATGCTTCTTCTGAGGTGCTACGTCAAACGTGGCTGCCTCAGAGTACCAGCTTTAAGGGTAACCGGGATAGGCGTGTCCAACACGTACTCATCTTTTCTTGCCTTAGGACCAAACACATGTTACGGTGCCAGTCCAGAAAATTTGGCCTAGCCAATTTGTTTGTTTCCAAAACATATCTCAATAACAGTTATACATTTCAATTAACCAAGAGAAATAAAATAAAATGGGAATTAAAACACATAATTCCTATGATCAATACTCAGCAATCAAAATAAACATGGTCTTTCTTTTGTGTTTATTTTGTCTCCATTATTTTCACATACTTAACGACCTACATCTAAAAAATATTTATATCTAATATAAATCATAATGGACTAGGATCCACATTACTACTATTATAATCCAAATGAGGGAATATCATATCACAATAGCATAACCGTAGGTCTCTAAATCAATTGCAAATATAACTCCTAGTTTGTCGAACCTAGTTAAATCGATGTTCCTCACCCTTTGTCCCCATGGCGGCGAGTTAAACAAAGTTAAGTTGATTTACAACTATCAAGTGGCGACATTACATGTCCCTTTATAAAAGTTTTAAATTATTAATTAGATGTGTTGGGATTATCTTTGGAAAGTATGCTTTTACTTTGTATAATCGAGGATCAATTTAATGACTTATTTATAAAACACGAAATAAATTGTTTATCAATTTTAAAATGCTTTAAAATATCATCGAATGTTACATATATTTCTTTAGTCATAACTGCTTTATAAATAAGATTAATTTCGTGTTACATTGTAGTTAATTTAGTGATACCTAATCACGTAAGATTAAATTAACTAATCCGTAATCCGAAAAAAAGTACACCATTCATCGACCTAGATGGAAATGAACAATCCATCGTGAAAGGTTGTAGTGTAAGGCTCATGTTTGGTTTGTCTTGACCAAAGATTTACACCATCGTCTCGAAACATGATCAGATGCATTGAAGAGGACCTATAGGAGGACAAATTCTTAGCGTCGAACCAGCAGAACTAGGAAGAATTAGACCTCGATTCACGTTAGTTATTTTGCTTAATCTTCTTCCACCGATTAAATAGGATTGCGTGTGGTTAGTAACTATTGTTTTTGACTTATTACGGGAAGAGAATCAATGAGATTCAATACCAATATCTTGGGACTCGAATATTATTGGTCAATTATCGATTGCTAAGATTTAAAAAAAATCAAACAATCATGAATCGTGCAAGTACGCTTTATTCGATTTGACCCTTGGAGGTTCATAAGTTTTATCATACCAAATCTTGCAAGTGGAACTAGTTTCCTAATGGATAATAATGTTGAACTGATAGGAAAATTCTTTACCATGATAAAAGATATTAATTAATGAAAAGCTATTTTTTAAATGGCTTGAATTAATTTAATGGGCTAGATAATCTTAAACACGGAAATAATAAAAAAATATATTTATTTCATATTAAATCCTAATATGGGTTAAGATGGATAGTCTTTATATTAATTATGTAGTGGGATTAATTAATATTTATGGGCTTGAATAATATTGTGGCTCAATATTGATAATTCAAGGTCCATTGAAAATCCAATCTTAATTTTCCTAAAGGCCCCCAAGTAAATTTCTCAAGATAAAGTCCAATAACCTAAAAAAAGGTGTTTAAAAATAAAATAAATTTGTTGCTTATTTTTTCCTCATATTTTTATCTCTAAAATTATGGATAAAAAGGGAGAAAAGATTTTCTTTGAATTTGTTATGGGATGAAGGTATGTATTCTTGGAATACAAGATTATCTCATTAAATTCAAAAAATCTCCCACTTTATTATTTATAATGTGATTTTCGAAAATTTTGAAATATAAAGGAAAGAAAGATTTTCTTGATTTTCTTGAAAAGATATTATGGAAGATATGTATTTCTTGGAATACAAGTATATCTCATAAATTCAAGAAGATCCAAATCTTGGAATCTTGATCCTATTATTTTCGAAAAATTTCCATAACAAATGAATATTAAATGAACTTTTTTTGTGGAATATTTTAATTATGGAGAAAAGAATATAGGAGATATATTCAAGGAGATACCATCGAAAAAATATTTTCCCATATTATTTTATCACTAAAAAATCGTCCAACCCCTATATAAATATGTAAGTTTGGAAAAATTAGTAAATCCACAAAATTGGTGCAACAAATTTTTATTTTCCCTTTTTAAGTTAATTGTTTTTTATAACTAAACAAATTAATAAAGTAAGTAAAAGCTTCCTTCCAATCGGATTGTCGAAAATATAAAATCGACTAAATACTTTCGGGAAGGACTTTTTGGTGTGTTTTCATAGACCCCGAGACCATTGTCATTCCAAGAGGTAAGTTCAAATAAATTCGTAAAAATAGTAGTAATTAATTCTCCAAAATTTCGTAGGATTTACATGAACCAACAAAATTTCAATTTATTTATATCGTGATTTTTGTTGAATTAATATGGGTTAATTCATGCTAGTAATAATTGTTAGAATTAAATTTGTATTTAAATATTCATCCCGAATAGATCCCAAATATTAATTCCCAACAAGATGTAGATCCACAAAAAAGACGAGGGTCTTAAATATATATATATTATAATATATAAATATCCTGGGTTTTAAAAATTTAATTTTGATGGAAGACATCTTATCAAATCAATGACAAAACCATATTTTAATGAATTTTTGAACATTTTTAATAAAGGGTATTAATTGCTTAATCGAGATCCAACATGTTAATCTACATCACATTTGAGCAATTATTGGACGCCGCCTACCCAAACATGATTTACACGGACTAACATTTATATGGACGCCGTCTACCCAAATATTTAAGTCGGTCCGACAAGTATTGGGCGCCACCTACCCAAACAATTATAATGCGGACGTAAAAGTGTTAACAGAATATAAAACACGTTAACCAAGTGGGAATTAATAACTCGTTCAATCCTTTAAACCATAATTTTAAAATCCAATTTTAAAATTGAGTTTAATAATTAAATTCATTATTAATATCAGCCTTTTTTTAATTAATTCAATTAATTAAGTCCTTCATTAGTCCAACTAATACATTTTTATTAAACTCCAAATTTTATTAATTTCAACAAATTAAATCCAATTTAATTTAAATTAATAAATATAAGGCTCAAGTGAAATTTCTAAAATTTACACGGAGGGGCCTATTTGAAATCCAATTTGCAAAATAGCCCTTCCTCTCATTACTGGCCCGCCTTTCCAATCGGGGTAATCCGAAACCAACAGTTCAAACACAGTTCATCAGATTTAATCCAATTAATCATAAGAACAATCAATCTTGGAATTCAGTTTGAATGATTACTCGAAATAGTCTAACTAGTTCAAACAAACAGAAAATCCCAAAACGCAGAATTATGAACAAGCACAGAATCATGTCTCAAAACCGAAGCATATGATCAGCGCATGTAGGCGAGTCGTCGCCGCCGCTAGGTGCGTGCTGGTGACTCGTTGCTGCAGCCGACCAAGAAACCGTATACAAGCACCCGCGACCATCGTCTCGAAACAAATCAGAGATGAAGGTTGCAGATCGAGAGAAACACAGCGGCGACAACGTAGGGATCGTGAATCGAAGACGGGTCATAACGACACAAAACGAATTGACTCAGAATTCGTAGCGTCGAGGCTACACAGCAGCGCGCCGCCGTGAGACCCATAGATTCAGGGGCTTGTCCGACCGAATCGATTCACGAAACGGGAACATCGCCAAGGTGTATCCGGCGAATCAGGTTGCGCCGTCGCAGACCCAGTCTGCTGAGTATCGCACCGATGCAGCGTCACGCAGGCGTCGTGAGTTACGGCGCTACTTCGTCGACTCGAGCAATGTCGTGGATGCACGCTGTGGACATGAAAACGGCACTGGACGAAGACGATAGCGATGAAGGGATTTTCCCAGAAAACCCTAAAGTTAGCGAGCGAGAGAGACGAACGGATTTGGGGGTGTTTGTTTCAATCAAACAATATAAACAAACAAACACAAATATTGGGACTCGCCCCAATACTAATTGACAAATTCAATTATCCAAGTAATTGGTGCGTTCGTAACACAAAACGACCGTACCCAGATTTATAAAAAAAAAATCAAACAATCATGCAATCATCAAGAGCCTGAAGCTCTGATACCACTGTTGGAATTTAAAGACACATAAACACGTAATACATGCGCAGCGGAAATAAACAGTTCACCCACAACGAACAATTAATTACATAATTAAATACGAATAAACGTAAACAGAATTCTTACAGTAATTCGTATACAGTTTTCTCTACTACGGTATCCGCGTAATCTCCAATCACGGACTTGCACAGATTTGCCAGTGTTGAATCCCGAGATGAATTTGCTAGGAAAATTCTAACTTTAGATCTTATGGAGAAAATATGAAGTGATCTGACACGCCATGAATTCCTAAGAATATATAAGGAGGGCTAGCTTATTTCCCAAATCCTAATAAACGCTAATTAAAATTAGGAAAAATAAAAATCTCTAAATCTCTACAGTTTAAATGTCTTATATGAAATCTCTACGATTTATTTCCATATGCATTAAATCCTACAATTATATTCCAAATATAATTATTGGGAATTCTTATTTAATTAAATCCAATTTAATTAAATATTAATAATAATTAATTTCAAATTAATCTATTATTAATTACTTCTCCATAAATTAAATATTAAATCCAATTGAACATTTAATCAACCAACTATAATCCGTAAAAGGGAACTACTTGTTGTGTGACCCATAAACCCTCATATATCGGCGATTAGTCAAACTAATTGGTCTTAATTGAACTCTAGACAATAAATCGACATTCTCAATATATGAGATGCGTTGCGAGAAAAGTGCAACTACCATAATCTGAAACATGGGCTATTACGATTTCCTCATTTCATTCCCCTAATACTCGATTAAGTCTTGAACATGATGAAATTAATTTATTCAAATAACTTAATCAATTTATCTCTAATCACTAATTGATCATGTATGTCACACTTAGCCACAAAGTCTAAGTTGACGCGTCATCGACCGATGACTTTGATCAAATTATGATGAGAAGATGAAAGATTCTCTAAATCTACATTGAGGAATGAATCATATTCTTGGCTCAACTACCACGCACATGCACTTCGTGATGAACCTAATCCAAGCCATATCTACCCATGGAAGGGTGCAAGCATCGGTCATGGTCAAAGTTCATCATCCCACACATGTCGTGCATATTGACCTCAAGTCAAAGGAGTATCGCATCGCTCCCACTAACCGAGACACCGTGAGACACATATAGTGGAACTACATCAAACAATTTCTGATGGGTATACCAATACCCTCTAAGATATTTGTGCATCCATCATGAGACCTAGTACCTCGTAGTAAGTGAGATCTTACTACAGTCTCTAAGTGTATGATGCAGATCGCACACTAATCTCCATTGCATCATCAATATCCCATTCTTGATGATCCTTGATGAGACTATTTGAGAATCATGCTTAAGTCATCTGAGTTCTCACAACCTCAATGACAGCAATGACTCATGTGAACACTTGTACGAATAAATGCAAACAATCAAACATAATATTCAAACAAGTGTATTGCCATACATTAATATTAAATGAACTATAAATTAAATCAAACTGAATATCATCGAGTATTATGTCCTTATAATAAATTGTCTCTAGGACACTAACACTAACACCGGCATGCCACCTGTAAAGCATGTCCTTGTACCGGGCTTGGGCAAGCTTACGAAATTATCTTGAAGCATATTTGTAGAAATCGGACGGTGTCATACCATCCCCCCACTTCATCTGTTTCTCCATTTCATTAACACAAACTTTATTAAATTTATATATAACAATATATATATATATATTAAATTAAAATAAGTAATCAATTATTGTATTTAAACAAAGTTGAAGAAACCACTAAACTCGTCAAGTAGAAAAAAGGTTGTTCTTCGAACCACAATGCTTTTCCAACTGCGGGAAGAATGATATTGAAATTCTAACTTCGCAAGATGGAGTTGGTGGCTGATTGAGAAAAAGAGTTCGTGGAAGCCTCATGACCGGGTATGATGTTGAAACATATTAAAAAATGAATAAGTATAATTAACAATTAATTTTATAACTAAACAAATTAATAAGTAAAAATTATAACTTACTTTTCCTGAATCAGATCGATCGTCAATCGAGCAGTGGGGGCTGAGCCACGATGAACATAAACATTTGATAGTCTAAGTCCGAAGGAGACCTCATTGAGATGACCTCGTCGGATGTTGTATCTTCTTGTGTCCGGAAGTTCACCGCGTTGCCTAAGGACCCTCTTCTTCTTGATGCTTTCGGAGAATGGACCCATCACCCCACCACCACCTCCTCTTGCCGACGACCATTCTGTATTCAAATGGTGACCGCTTGCCACATCCACCTTAACTAGTACTCATCTGCATTACATAAAACAAATTCCCCGAGTCATTATATTTTTTAATAACAATGTAATTAACCAACCAACAAATTTCGATGAGTCTCGATCAGATATATATACTCATCTTCTAGTCAACCAACAAATTTCAATTCTAATTAATTCCCAACACATCGACTAACAATCTAACCAATAAAATAATTTGACATAAATTAATTAATTTAAATAACTAATTAAAATCACGCCTAAATTTAGATGCCAATTTTAATTGTATTATATATTCATCCTAGTCAACCATCAATCTAACAATTCTAACCAAATTAATATATATATATATATATATATATATATATATATATATATATATATCATCCTATTATAAAAACAATTCTAACCATCCTAGTCAACCATCAATCTAACAATTCTAACCATTCGATCACACACACACACACACACACACACACACATATATATATATATATATATATATATAATTATTATAAAATATCCTAATCAACCAAACTAATCTAACATGCATATACGTAATTGAAATGAATATACGTAATTGACTTATTAAACTAAAATGCATATATATAATATCGAATATATAATTTTGAATTATATATATATTATATATATAAACGCATGTACGTATATAAAATGAGAAAATAAACGGTTAAAAATTAGAAAAAATACCGTCAAATGGAAGATTGCGATTTCATGCGAAGTTTTTCACGTGCAAAATGCCGAATGCTAAAACGGGGCAATGAATGGCGTCTGATGGTGGCGATGATGAATTTAACTATTTGCTAAAAAAAAACGAATGTTGAACTCACAGGTTATATAATTGGAATTTAGCGGATATTTAATTTTCATTGCTATTCTTAATGCATTCATATAAAAACGAATGTTTTTTTTGCTATGTTCAAAAATCGCCGCTAAACTTCGGGTGGTGGTCCAAGTGCCGAGATGCTTCGTGCTTCCAACACGAAATTCCGACTTTAGCGGCGGATATAACCGCCTAAAATCGATCCGATTTTACCCGGTTTCAAATCCTCTGAATAATCCGTTCTCCAAACCGCCGCTATTAAAATTGGTAATTAAGCGGCGATTACCAAAACCATCGCTAAATACGGGGACTTTGACCGTCTAACTTAATCCATCGCTAGTAGCGATGGTGTTTGTAGTTGTCGCTAATATCCATCGTTAAAACCCACTTTTTTTGTAGTGTTTCACGGTGGTGGCAAGTACATTTCGGAGGAAGGTCAGGGTTGACCACGACGAGTACTTATACATTAAATGCACTAGCTAGGGCTAGAGTGATGGGGAACTACCCCCATGGACTAGTATAAATAGAGACATTTAAGACTAAAAAAATGGGATCCGAATTGTTAATGAGAAAAAGACTTTATCACTCAAAAATTATTCATTTGAACATTTATTGAAGAACACATTTACTGTTCTTCATAAAATCACAATGGTTTGCATTTATTACTTGTTTGATTAGCTGAATTCTTAAGCCACATTAAACAAACTTTACTCGTTTATTTAGCTATATCAACAATTGGCACTAGAAAGAGGGTGTTTCACTAGAATTTTTTAGACTTTCTTTTGACTTATCCTTTCAAATCTTCAAATGATCTTCAGACCTTCAACCCAATATCCCATATGGAATCTGCCAGAAAACAAAACTCTGACCACCCAAAAAAGTCTTCATCCATGCATGGGGTCCCCTCAAACGTCTTGATGATATCAAGACCCCGGAAGATCTCCTGGCGGCCATAGCAATACTCCTGACGTTGCCAAAATGACTTCGGAGGGAACAAAACGGACCACATCACCGCGCCGACGAGCCCAAAGCCCACACTTCTAGGGGCAAAACAAAAGTTGATGAAGGCGAGGCGCCCAAGATTCAACTAGACAAAACCTATAACACTGCCCGATCAAGAGAATATAGGAGGTTTTACCGAAGTGAGAATCAACATGAAAAATCTCATCATCGACAACCAAAAGGTCAACGACAAGCTCACTGGGGGGGGAAACATTTGATCGACGTGGAAATGACGCCTCCAGGAGAGCTCGTACCAGTGAATCAAATGTGAGCTCGCATCCCGCAATACGCAACTTAGAAAATTCTTTCCAAGGAGAGAATGAAGAGGGACCAAGGGGTCATATACATGGCCGTCTAGGCTTGCAAGTCCCAGTCCGGCCTCCACGGCTCGAGAATGAGCAGCTCGCATCGATAGTACGAACCCTCAAAGACTAACAAGAAAAGATGGACAAGCATGGGGGACATCCCGCTCCTGCCATGCTCCCAATCTCACCACATTCACAAACCATAATGTTTGCCCCCATGCAGCCAAAAGTCAATGCCAGCTCGATTGCACAATACAATGGCGACATTGATACCACAACCCATGTCGTCAAATTCTCTTCATATATGACCTCCATGGGGAAGTGGCATTTTTGTTTAAGTACTTACCCTAGGCGAAATTGTAATCAAGTCTTTTGATTTTGTTGATAAACTTCAACTCCCATCATCCAACTTTTTTTTCAAAAGCAAAACTTTTTGTTTACATGTTCTTTTATTTTGATATACATTAACGTTATCTCGGAGAAATTGTTTAAGTATTTGGTAGCGTTAAAGACAAAACAACAACTTGCAAACATTAGACAAGGCCTAGAGGAAATTGACAGATAAGCATACATCGTTATTTGTTTGTAACAAAGATAGGTTTTAATAAATGGGTTCCGATAATGGAGGAGAGCCCTTTGGGTGACGAGGCCAAGGTGATGGGCATAGTCAAGGGTCTCAAGACAAATTCGAAACTGTGGAATCTTGATCAGTAAGGCCAAGTTAACTGCTCAGCGATTGGGCGAACAAGGTGGTGGTAGCGAGGTGAAGAAACCAGAGCAGAAGCCCCAGAACATGTACAAAAAGCCGAGTACACAATACAAGGCCTCCAAAAGTTTTAAACCTTACAATGATGGTGTCGAGGTCAAATTACTAGAAGTACTGAGCACCTTGCCAGCCCACGTGTTCACCCATATCAAAGACCGACAACTCCTTAACCATCCAAGGAAAATTGTCAAAGACACCAAAAAAATGAATCCCAAAAAATTCTTTCGTTACCATGAAAGCATTGTTCATAACACCAGTGAGTGTCGAGGTCTGTGTACGACCCACTCATGCTCAACTCTTTTTAATAAAGGTAAATATGTCATAAAATATCTTTTTTTTTCAAACTTAGAGCAAAAAAGAGTTTTGTCATTCGATATTGGGCATTTTTACCGATTCTCCAACCTTTTTATTATATTTCAAACACACGGGGTATTTTACTAAATTAGTATACAATTTTCTTTCTTGTGACAATGGATAAAAATCTTTTTCTTATTAAAATGGGTAATTGTTATAGGGATTGAGTTTTTTGTAGTCCAGTAAATTTGCATCGTTTTAAAATTTATTCCGATTATTTTGATTTTTTAATATTGGTCCTGTAAGTTTTAATTTTTTTTAATTAGTCATTTAACCTGTTACAGCAAGTTACTAAGCAGGTAACCATCACAAGAGTAATTATTTTGTTTTTCTCTTTAATTTTGAAGCGTCACTTGAATTTTTTAATCCCAATAATTTTTTGTCGAGTTTTGGGTCGGGCTTAAAAATAATCTGTATATTAAAAGATAAAGCGAATCGGGTTGATTTATCGGGTCTAAACTGACTGGAATATCAAAAAATAAATCAAAATACACATTAACCATTATTCCTTCCTGAAAAATTAACGAGAAAAATCTCGACAATAAATTATTAGGATTAAAAAATTTAAATGAAAATTTGAAATTAAAGGGAAAAAAATAAAATGATCACATATATGACAGTTATATGATTGATGATCTGCTATAAGAGATTAAAAGATCAATTTTAAAATTTTTTAATAACTTATCTGACCAAAATTAAAAAGTCAAAATAATAATAGATACAAATTTCAACGCGAAACAAAATTACTGCACTACAAATAATTTAATCACCTCTCTATATTTCCCTTTAATTATTTATCGATTGGCCCACAACACTACCTCAAATTTTCGTCTTTCCACAATTTTTATTCCCCAATCGCACGTCGAATATTTTTCTGCAATTTGATTTTCTTCCACTCGTTGGTACAAGTTTGAATCTAAACAAAGCGACGCCGGATCGAGCAGCTTCAACTGCCTCCAGAAGCATTGTCGGTCACCGGAGTTTCGGAGTGCTCTCATTTCATCGAAGCAGTGAGTTTTGTTAGGGTTCTTTCAATTCCTTGTGATTCCACATCGAATTGTTATAATTCTTAACCTAGAGTTTTAGTATTTGCATCTAGTCATCTTGTTATTCTACCAATTCTTGAACCTGGAACATATAATTTGATTTTTGAATCATGGATCTCCTTGATGAGTTGTCTCAAATTTATTGTCGCAGGCAATTGTATAAATATCGTATCAGGGAAAAAGTTTTGGGAGATGGGGTTCTTGGTAACTACCCTAATCTTCTTAGTGGTTGGGATTATTTCGTCTCTTTGCGTCAGAATTTGCTGCAACAGAGGACCTTCCGCAAATTTGTAGGTGTTTTACCTTAAATGTTCATTTTGTGTGTGTCTGTGTGATTTGGGGTTTTTGTGTTCAATTATTTACACAATTTCTTAGTCATGATATTCTGGAACTAAAAGGGTATATATATATATATATATATGATCAGTAAGCCTAGTCTTTTTTTTTTTTTTTTTTTAAGGGAAAATTTATTAAAATGAATAAGATGGGTACATGGAAAAGAAACAATGTCAGCTATAAACAAATTGCCTTTTAGCACTCTAGAATTGATCCTACGATTTGCTATCCCATTGTTGAAGGTAAAGTTACAAAAAGAGGGAAATTTTGTCGAGAGCCCAGTCTATTAGTTCTGGCACCAGATTATTTTACTCTTAAGCTATAGAATACACCAGGGTATTGATGGGAAGTTTGCATTACCCTTTGTGAAACCATAGAGTATCTAAAGATGATCGAGATTCGTGATTTCCGAATCATGAGTATTTGTGTGGCTAATCCAGTTGTGTGTGAGCACTTATTGTGTTTGGGATGTTAAGTTTTCAGTTGTAGATTGACTTGTGTGTCTTTCTGGTTTCAATTAGTCGTAGATTAAAAAAAATTCTTATGAGAAATTCCGAATATTTTGAGTGATATATATTGGAAAATTAGACTTAGTCCTTGAGATGTTTTATGTAATAAATGTTGTTATTGATGTTTTGATGGTAGATTGAATATGTAATAACATGGCCGATGCATGTGCGATATATTATGCGTGCTAGTCACATATTTTGGCATGTGATAGAGTTAAGAAGATGGGACTGAAAATTTAATCCTCACAACAAGGCCAGAGAGAAAATAAATCTCTGCCACAGAGAATAACCCCTTCCACAAGACGAAGCTGCTACAACTGATGATCAAAAGATAATCTTAAATTGGGATCCTCAATTGAGTGGGAGACCCAGGTTCGATTCCCTTTGGGAACGAATTGGAGTATAGGAGTTATAAGGTGGCTTGGTGAATTTGTGGAGTGTTTGGGTGCTTGGTGTACTAACTACTAACAACTAACTTTGTCCGATAAAAAAAAAAAATCTTAAATCTAGAGAAAACCTTGTTTAAATAGACTCAGACCTAAACCATACCTTATGCCCTAAGTAATAAGGCCCACGGGCCATTTTTTTATTCTAAACTTAACTAAAAGACTCAACTTATTAAAAAGACCACTAATAGTAATAATAATAATAAGATAATAAAGGAGAGGCATATGAGACTGCTATTGAACCCCTGTTTGAAACTTAGCTAATTCTTTGTTGTTCTGCAGGTTACATCTGACACTGGTTATTACTGCGACTGTTTGTTGCTGGATGATGTAAGTTATTTTCACTTGTATTAGTATCAAATGCATGCTTAACCACATATAACTTCTCCTCCCAGTGATGTTTGTGAGCTTGTCCAAAGCATGGTTATTCCTTGCTGAATTTGGTTCTGAATATTCTCATATGCTCTTTGTGTTTGCATTTGAGTTACTCTTTTTTATATGCAGTAACTGCATTAATCCTTTATAATGTATGATGGGAATTGGATTTCTTGCTATATCTTGCTTTTGAGAATTTGTAAACGCTAGGCTCTAATCTGTTGACTGTCCACTTTTCAGTGTTGTCGTAATATTGATGCTTGGCATTTGCCTCTAGGCAAATACTTCCATGCACTAGTTGCACCCTGCAACTCAAGTGCATTTTTAAATAGTATTAGTTACTTGATTTAAGGGTATTAATTGGTCAGTATTAATTGTTTCCGTTGAACAGTTTTAGTTGCTTTCATTGAATATTAGTTGTCCATCAATTGCATGTGCAACTGGTGCACCCAAGTGTTACTCTTTGCTTTATTAAGTAATGTAGTACTTGTAGTTACGAGGTCCTTGAGAAAATTGTAAAATTGTTCTAGGTTTTAATATAATAGGTCTCATATGTAGTTTGTGCTTCTGTTTGAGCGAGTAGAGAATAATTTTGACAATGAAGTTCACGTTCTCTTTTTCTCTGAGGGGCTATTCTTTCTTTTATGTTGTTAAACATTATGCAATTGTGCTATTCAGATTATCACTGAATAATTGACTATGCTTTTGTTATTCATGTGTAGGTGGGCGATCGTGTATCTTGCGCAGATGAATCCACTAATTGTTCCAATTTTGAACGAAACAGAGTGATATAATCTACTAGAAGCATGTGAGTTCCTCCGGGAGCTATATTATTGTTTGTGAATGGAGAACATGAAATTCCACAAATCCTTTTGTGTAGATTTGTATGTATTTGTCATTACTTGAGAAAACTTGAACGCGCTTTATCATTTCTACGTAAAATATCTTCCGATCTTTTATTTATTTTTAAAGGATGCCATATAATTGTGTGTGCTTAGAAGAGAATAAGAAAATAGAGTTGTATCTTGTCTCCTTTTGTATATGTATGCTGTGGACATGGGTGAATGATAATGCAGGGGATTGATTACGCACAATACTCTCTTGTATTATTACTTGTATAATCCCTTCAGCTCGAATAATTAATACACTTATCTTGTTTTAATTCTTGTTATTGTCTTTTTTTTTTTAAAGATAAAGATGAAATATCATTAGACGAGCACTAGGGGTACTCGCAACCCAATGATACAAAGGTTACAACGAAGACGGGAGACACTCAAGTGGCTGAGCATCCCAAAAATGAAAAGGAGTAACAAAAGAGAGTGGATAATGTGATCTAATCCACTTCCAAGAACAGTATTTAATTCCATCTATCAATTCTTCCAAAGTGTACGAACTATCTTTGAAAATAAGGCTATTACGAGTCTTCCATAACTTCCAAAGAGTCGCCTGCCATATAAGCCCAACGATTTTCCGTCTGACTTTGCCACGTTCGGAACCAACAAAATCGCTAAAGTGATCACTAGCACATGATGAGAAAGGTAGCGATTTGTTAAGCTAGAATGATAAACCTTGCCAAACGAGAAGTGCGAATGGGCACGAGAATAACAAATGCTTTGACGATTCAAGGGGGGCCGGGACACAGCGGGCATGTCCCCGAGCCCAAGCTATCAGAAAAACCACGAACGAGGAGATTATCCTTAGTCGGAATTCTTTCACGAACAACTCTCCAAGCAAATGATGAGACTTTTGCCGGTATGGCCTTCCACCAAAGCTTATGCCACGGAAAAGGGTTGATGTCCACTTTGGTCGAAGCATCTACAACAGCATCATACATCCCTTTCGTATGGATTCTTGTTATTGTCTTTGGCGAGTCTTTGTCACTTATTTTACTTTTGATATAAATAGGCCAATATATGTGCTGAAGAATTGCTGTGATATCTTAGCTCGTTGAATAGGGCAATGCTGATTTTTTTAGGTTTCATTTGGGTTGAATGATTTGGTGAGTGGATTCGAACTCCAAAACATCAAATTCGTAGTAGTGCTTGAGTGTATTACCCTTTTCAATGAATAATTTTTACTACAAAAATATTACTTTCTCGCTTAAACATTGTGTTTTTTACTTAATATGCTATTAATTTTCAATTCTAGATCACTGTTCATGATTGCGCGAAAATCTCTACTAATTAATTAATGAGGGACACTTGCGTGAGACGGTTTCACGATGAGACGGGACATAATATGAGAATTGACGCTTTCACACTTTGACAGAAATGAATGTTGATTTGTGCATAATTATACTCCGTCTCATGCATGAGACCGCCTCGTACGAGTTTTTGTCTTAATTTCAATAATTAATTAAATGAAATCTCATCATGTGTTAGTCCAGGGAAAATGAGTCTCACACGTGTATGGGGGCAGGGGGTGCGGTTCAGTTTGTAGCTATCTACACTAGCTATTAGGGTGCTAAAGATGTAGGTCCTAAGTTTATACTCATTTTAACTTACTAAAAATTACTTTTCTTAGTTCATAAACTGTGACTAAGGTTGTGATTCTGTTAATGCTGATTTCAGTGGTTTGGTACCAAGGTGAAATATAAAAAGCCTTTAAATGCCTTCAGTGAAAAGATGCAGTATGCAATGCAGTACAAAAGGCAACAACATAACAAGTTATAGTGGTTTAGAGATTCAAGCTTTTACGTCCACTCTTCCTAAATCAGCAGGGGAATTCCTTCAACACTAGGATTCTCTTGTTTTATAGTACCAAGGTGTACTGAACAAATCAATCTATCTATTAGGTGATTTGTTCCCTAGGAACTACTTCCTACTCAAAATCTACTACAAACAACCAGCTTTCAGTCTGAACATACTCAGCTTACTAACTCTCAACATCTCAAACTCTAGCTTCTCAACAACTCTTAACACTTTAGGGTTTTAGTTTGGTTTATGATTCCAATTGAGTTTGAGATATTCTTTACAATAATATCTATAAAAGGATAGGATATCTCAGATTAAGGGGGTGCTTGATATTATAGCACGGAATGAAAGGGTATTGGTTTCATAGGAGTGAGGGACTTTCATACATCTCATTTGTGAGAGGTATAATTCATTCCTCCAAAGTGAGGAACCAAGGGCACTGTAGAGAAATGATTCCCCCTTAACAAACACTACTTTGATTCCATACCCATTCCTCACCCCCCTCATACCCCTCTACCAAGCATGCCTTAAGCTTTGGATGTATGCAATATACTAGGTTTAGTGAAATACAAATGAGCTCTCTTCATGCATAAACACTTGGGAAATCTGGTGGATTCGAATGTTTCAAAGGTTAGCTTGAATATACTTGAGCTCTGGGTTGCTTGATTTCCCGTAACCTTGTTTGTGACCAATGTCTTCTGTATTTATGGGCAACTCTAAAAAAAATTCCGTTGGAGAGACAACTTCCTTGAGCTTCCTTTAGTGGTTTATGTAAAATGACTATTTTGAACCTTCTTCAAGTTCTTGCATGCTTTGGGTAACATACATTAAATGTAGCCTTACACCCGATCTGCAGATTGCTTGATATGCAGGTTTGACCTTTCAGTATGCTGTCCCTTTCAGTCTCAATGTCAGTACGTTGCTGGCGGTTTGAGATTGGCTCCGATCTTCAGTTGTGCAGAGACAAATAAAACTGCTTTATTGTCAACTTCACTGAGAGAAAGACAACCTTAATAAGATCAAATGATAGACTTAAAGTCTACATTTCCTTTGTCTGCAAGATCTTCAACCAACATTTATTTTTACAATAAATGTTCAAGACTAATGGATTCAGTCCTTCAGTCCTTAAGGTTTTCAGGTCTTCATGTCTTCTTAACTATGTCATGTGCATTATTGAGTTCCTCCTCAATATATGCTTCCTTCGGGTGACTTGTTCATCTCTTAGAATAAAACCCAACAAAGAAAACTAATATGAACTAAATATGCTGACTATACATTGTGCATATTATCCTGAAACACTTATCATATTAAAGAAACCTGAATACTTCTATCAAGATATTCTGATATACATCTTACTAAGGGGTTTTGGGATCTAATCAAAATCCTTTTATTAAGTTCATCTCCCATTACATCACATAGATTAAGATTTGTAAAACAATATTACACGACTCGTTGTAGTGTGTAGAGGGGAAGGGGAGCTAACTGCGAACCTATTAATAAGACATATTTGTGTGAAATGATCACATGCTGAGGTAAAATATAATTTGAGCATGACGATAGCACTTTGAAAGAGATTGTTGAGGGAAATTAAATAATCGAATTAATTCCGCACCTCTCCACAAGTTCGGACTTTTAGATGAGACAGAATTCTTTCATGGTATCAGAGCCTCTGACTCAGTCCGGATCCTGGATTCGATTCCCGTGGAAAGCACTCTACCCATTTAAAATTGTCCACTCGTTGGGTTTCCTTTCCAGAGGGCAGAGACAATGATTTGGCCCAGGAGTGAGGGGGAATGTTGAGAGAAATTAAATAAACAAATTAATTCCGCACCCATCTACAAGTTCGAACTTTTAGATGATACATAATTTTTTCAGACATAAATTTTGATTTATGTTAATTTTAATTACGTTTTATTTATGAGATTTGGCAATATAAGTTTTTGTTATTACCTATATACACACATATGTTTGTATTTGTGTGCATGGGTTAATTTTTTTTTTTTTTAAATACACTATATTTAAAATTTATTTTATCCACCCAAGTGTAAGGCAAGGTCTCATATGCACACTCGTCTCAACCCTATCCAACTATTAAATCTGGGTCAAATATATAAGACCCTTTTCATCCCAATTTTCCCCTTCTCCTAGACTCCTGCACCGTGCCTCTCACTCCCCCTTTCTTCCTCTTCTCCCTGACACTCCCCCCTTCTTCTTCCTCTTTATCTTCTCCCTGGGACAGGTTGGAATCATCTTCTAAACTCGACAACAAGAGTGTTTAATTTCAAAGTCAGAAAAGTTTAGAACTTGTTATTTAATTATCTATTTAAATTTAACTGAATAAATTGATAATTTAGATAAAGGAGCGATGATTTGATATGAATACAATACAAATCATACATTTAACTTTCTTCTTCTTCCCCACGGAACCACGACAATCGGCAACTTTGATGATGATAGAATTTTGAGGAAACTAATTAAGTCTCAGTAAATTAACGGTAAGGGATCAGCTTATGATTCCATGTTCTAAATTCACATGGACTCTAGGAAATCAGATTCTTGAGTGGGGAGATAGATTAATTTTTTTAAATAATTAAAATATATAAAAATCATGAATATATATAAGTAGTTGCATGCTTCTGTCATAAGTAGTTGCACGCTTCTGTTATAAGTAGTTGCATGCTTCTATTATAAGTAGTTGCACGCTCCTGTCATAAGTAGTCGCACGCTTCTGTTAGTTGCACGCTTTTATTATAAGTAGTTGCACGTTTCTCTCATAAGTAGTCGCAAGCTTTTGTTAGTTGCACGCTTCAATATTAGCTAGTTGCATGCTTATGTGTTTTCTAGTTGCACGATTTAGTATTAACTAATTGCATGTTTCTATATTATATAGTTGTACACTTCTATTATAAGTAGTTGCACGCTTTTATTATAAGTAGTTGCGCGCTTCTATTATAAGTAGTTGCACGCTTCTGTCATAAGTAGTCGCACGCTTCAATATTAGCTAGTTGCATGCTTATGTGTTTTCTAGTTGCACGATTTAATATTAATTAATTGCATGTTTTTATATTATATAGTTGTATGTTTTTATATTAGATAGTTGCATTTTTTGTATTATCTAATAGTATGTTTATGTATAGGTATATTCCCCAAATTTAAAAAAAAAAAAAAAAAAACTACGGAATTTTTGCTACATAGGAGTTGAACCTAGAACCTATTGGGTATGAAAAAAGGGAGCTAAGCCACTAAGCTACCAGTTGTTATTAGAAAATGTTTGATATCATAAGAATTAGAAGGAGATGTGCGACCCATTTTTTAAATGGATCCAAGTGCACGGTGCACCTTGTGTGCAGGAGACACACTTCAAGTGTAAAAATAAATTCTAATCATTTTGATATTAATATACACTATTACTCTTGTTTTTAAAAAAAAGACTATTTTGCCCACAGTCCACCACTATAAAAAAAGAGCGAAATTTCATCTTACCGTCCCTTCCCAAAAATTTTACTAATTAATATGAGGAAATTACTCATAAGCAATGTTTTTGAAACCGTGTTGAACCGGCCGGTTCAACCGGTTGAACCGAGAACCGGTCGGTAAATCGGTTAAAAAAACACATATAGAATCGCTTTTAAGGTTGAACCAGTCAAAACCGGTTCAACTGGCCAACCGAAAAAAATTAGTTTTTTTAATTAAATTATTAATTTATATTAAATATTTAAAATTTTAAATCTATATTCCTCTCATATTTTTTTCCAACATTTTCGATGTAGGATAAATGTATGAGATGGGACAAAATTTATAATACTTCCTCTCACATTTTTCTCCAACACTTTCGATGTGGGATAAATGTATGAGGTGGGGAAAAATTTGTAATACTTCCTCTCACATTTTTCTCCAATGTATGAGGTGGGAAAAAAATTTATAATACTTCCTCTCACATTTTTCTCCAACACTTTCAATATAAGATAAATGTAATACTTTCTCTCACATTTTTCTCCAACACTTTCGATGTGGGATAAATGTATGAGGTGAGACAAAATTTATAATACTTCATCTCACATTTTTCTCCAACACTTTCGATGTGGGATAAATGTATGAGGTGAGACAAATATATGAATCAAGGTCCACCTTCACCCCTTTTATAATACATACTCTCACATTTTCCTCCAACACTTTCGATGTGGGACAAATATATGAGGTTCATTTCTCCCCTTTTATATTATTTTCTTTCACATTTTTTCCTCTAACAATTTCGATGTGGGATAAATATATCAGGTACACTTCTTCCCCTTTTATATTATTTCTCTCACATTTTCCTCTTACACTTTCGATGTTTTTTCTCAAATATGATATGAAAAGTTATAAAATATATATTTAAATTTTTGTAGGTGTATACTTATTTTGTTTTTTCAACTAAACATAGAAAATATTGACAAAAAATAGGTAGAAATCATTTCAACGGTTGAACCGGGGTTGAACCGGTTCGACCGGTTGAATCACTGACCGGTGGTCTGTCCGGTTCGATCACCGGTTCGGTTATGAAAACACTGCTCATAAGTACCAATTTTCAAACACCTTTACTCTAAAGTGCTATACCTTTTTATTCTTACTGTAATGTGCAAAAGTTTCCAACTTTACCCTAACCCACTATCCACAAATTACACCACTCACCCGGTCGCCACCCACCCACCCAAATAAATCCCTCAACCCCTTTTCCTCTTGTATCATTTTTGTCAATCTATACATATCTAATAACAAAATGTTGGGTTGGGCCAAAAAAAATCTATAATTTTCTAATAAAATTTCAAACATCTTAACAAATTTGATATAGTTCAAATGGTATAACAAATATTTTTTATCTTCTTTGATGCAAGAGTACAAGGTTCAATTCCCCATATCTACCATATATATATATTAATTATTTTTTTGAATATTTTCTAAATTATTAATATTATTTTTGTACATATCTAATAACAAAATGTTGGGCCAAAAAAATTGCTATAATTTTCTAATAAAATTTCAAACATCTTAACAAATTTGATATAGCTCAAATGGTATAACAAATATTTTTTATCCTCTTTGTATGTAAGAGTACAAGGTTCAATTCCACATATCTACCACATATATATATTAATTAATTTTTTGAACATTTTCTAAATTATTAATATTATTTTTGAATTTTTGAACTAGATATATTTATACATATATAATAACAAAATATTATATCAAAAAAGAAAAAAAAATCAACAAAAAAATTATTATAAATTTTTGAACTAAATCCATTTATACCATATATAATAACAAAATATTATACCAAAAAAAAAAAAAATTCAACAAAAAATCATTACAAATTTATCATAAAATTTTAAAAGTGGCATATTAATGATTAATAATATAAAATGTTATATTTTGTAGTTGATATGAATATATTTTTTTAAAAAACTCAGTTACTTCTTCCATCTTTTTTTTAGATTACTTACTTGATTTTAACACGGGTTTTTATGAGAAAAATCTTTATTAATATTTGAAGGTAATAAAATATCTTTTTGATAAGGGTATTTTGTCAATTTTAGTGAATAAGATAAAAAATAAGTTAATTTTGTATGTAATTATTAGTGACGTGTGATGAAATTTAGTGATATTTGTAAGGGGTAGCATGAACTATATAGTTGCTTTATTGCTATTTTGAGTATGTGATAAAAGATGGACTTTTTGGATTTTGAGCAATCTAAAAAAGACGAGAAGTATTGTATATATGAAAATATATAATTTATATACTTATTTGTATGATAATATTACATGATATTGAATTTAAATTGATTAGTCCAATTACCATAAATTAGTTGCATGAGCTATTGACATTAGACTTAAATTTTTAGTTGAATAATTTTAAATTAAATTATTAGTTGAATTGTTAAAATGACACTAGGTTAGTTGTGATAAAGTTCAATTTGTGTACTTATTTATATGATTTTTTATATGATATAATATTTAAATTGATTAGTCCAATCATGGACGGATCCAGAAAACATTCATGACGGAGAACAAAAATAAATAATATAACAAGTAGATTTTCATGTGAACCTGGACTCACGTGAATTCTATTTTTTTAGTGTCACGATTATGCATAGACATTATACATTATCACTATAGTGCATATACACAACAAATCTACAAATTTTTTAGAAGAAATATTTGCATGATTAACTAATTATAACACTTTTAAAGACCCATTTAGGTCATTATATACATATAATATAAGTATTGCTCTTAATAATTATAATATATATGTATAGCATATACTTAAAAAAATATGGGGGCACATGATCCCAACATAGGACATGTAGGTTCATCATTGAGTCAAATTACTATGAATTAGTTGCATGTACAATCGACATTAGACCTTGGATTGTAAAATAATATTGGGTTGGTTGTGATGAAGCTCGATACCCATATTTTTAAAAGAAAATACAAATCGAGACTAACTTAGGACAAAAAATATTGATTTCGGGAATTACACTGTCTTCATCATATAGTAGACTCTCTTTAACATTTTATAAAAATAAGTTTGACTAATGATATCGTATGTTGTGATCATTAATAAGAATTATAGATAATTATTAAAAATCTTGGACTTTCTTAAGGAGATCAATTTCAATCATGGGTAATTATATGTTATCATATTCAAAATAACTAAATGGAACAATTTGAAAATTTTGACATGCAATGAGAATTGAGAAGACGATAATAGGTGATGATCAAAGTGGTTTAGAAGGAAATAATTTAAAATTATAAGAAAAAAATACTTTTAAAGTTGCATTATTTTATAATATAAATTTTTTAAGCAGTTGGAGCGTTATTCATTTCTCATGCTTGATTGCAAAAGCAAAATATGTTAATAAAAAAAAATATTTAAAAAATTAAAAAAATCTTATTATTGTTATAAATAAATTTTTTTTTTATAATTTATTTAACATAAAAATAAATATATTTTATATTATGTTCATTTTATACTCATGTCAGAAACCATGAGTGATATACTAGTTATTCCAAAAAAAAATCTCTCTCAAAATCTATATGGCCGCAACAGTGAAGGAGACAAACCCTTCCTGCCCTTCCAAACAAGCGGCCGCCACTGCCATCGTCCCCCACCGCCTGAGCGAGTGGGGGGTCGCCAATATATCGACAGATTTAGGGCGGCGGCGTTGGTCGCGATTTGAGTTTTGTGGCCGGCGTTTTCGAAACCCAACCCTCCCTAGGCGAAGGATCTGAGCGCAGCGGCAAGCCGAGGGTTGTTTGGGGAGGCTGGGCGGCTATTTGCGGCGACGGATCTGTCCCCAACCGCAGCGCCGCCGTGCGATGTAAACCTCTCTCTGCCCTCTCATTCACCTCTCTTTGCCCCACCACCACCACGGGCCGCGCCGCCCCAACTAAAGCAAATCAGGGTACATGGGACTGACAAGTAAAGAATCTTGATTCCTTAGTTTTGTTTGATTTGACTAGTGTTAATGTGTGATCATTGTGAGTGATTTAATTTTCAGATCATTGTGAGTGATTTAATTTTCAAGATTGATTTTTGTAATGGATTAGTGAAGATTTTGGGTTTGATTTTTGTGATAGTTGGGCAATTATTGCATCAAAGTTCAAGGATAAAACAACAAGACAATGTAGAAGGTTGGTATACATTAAATTTGATGGTTGTACTCATCTACCTCTATTTCTTGACATTGAATCATGTTCTGACCTCATTCGTCGTGTTCGATTTTGAATGTGCTTGTACACAGATGGTTCACCCGTACACAATTTTAGTCCAACTTTAAGCTTTCTACACATTATGTGTTGCAAATTTTATCCCAAATATTTTGTACTCCCTCCGTCCCAATCATAATGGTAAAGTATCCATATTTTCGTCCCAATCATAATGGTAAAGTTACTTAACACTTTATTACTTTATCACTTTATCATATAAAATATTAATAAACAATAATTTCTACCCCTAATTACTTATCACTTTATCATATAAAATACTAATAAACAACTCTTCCTATCCCACCACTTTATCACTTTATCACTATTTCACTAAATCCTTATGAACAATAAAAATGTCATTATGATTGGGACGAGGGAGTACAAAATATCTTGTTTTCAACAAGGTGATCTCTTTTTTCTGATCTTAGTTTCTTTATTTTGGTTGATGAGCATTGTCATAAGTGGATTCATTATTAGATGGCTTCACCCTAGTAAATAAGGTTGATACCTTGAGAAAATATACTTTGTGGGAAGTGAAACGAACATATAATTCTGTATTCTTATTGAATATGATAGACTTTGTCTCAGGCACAGAAGATATTTGGAAACAGATTGACTGATATTTGGGCAAAGGGGTGATGATTTTTGATTATTTAGTTCAGAATATGTGTTGAGATGATTTGTTTAGTTACAGGAAATGGCAGTGGTGGTGATGAAGGGATTTTTTGTTTTTTTCTTGTAATTTTTCTGTTTTTTTTTTGGATTTTTTTATATAATTTGTTGCAGATGTATTTTAATGTTTGAGCACATTTAAGATGATATTAATTTTGGTTTTCTAGGGGCGGGCTGCTGTAATTTCGGGTGTGCATAAATTTTTCTACGGGTGTGCAGAATCTATGAATGTGCAAATTTTTATTTTACAGGTGTGCAGATTTTTTTTACGAGTGTGTGAAATTATTTACTAGGGTGTAGAATTTATTTTTTACGAGTGCAGATTTTTTCGGTGTGCAAAATATTTTTGGCTAAATATAAAGGACAAATGATTAAAAAAAATTAGGGTGTGCAAATTTTTTTTTTTTTTGGTGTGCAAAATTTTTTTAGGTTAATATTTTAGTATTGAAAAAAAAAATTAAATAAAAGGACATATAATTAAAAAAAATAGGGTGTGCAGAATATTAAACAAAACTACAAATGATTTTTAAAAAATTGATGTGCAAAATTTTTTACGGGTGTGCAGAATTTTAAATAAAAAATAGATGCTTAAAAAAAATTGGGTGTGCAAATTTTTTTATTGTTGTGTTTTTTAAAAAAAAATAAATGATAGATGCTAAATTTTTTTCCTAATTTTTGATTAATATTAAAAAATTAACTTCAAACTGTTTTTAAGCCGTGTTAAAAAAATGAACCCATGAAATAAAAAATTTTTTTTGGCTAATAAAATTTTTGAATTTTTTTTTCAATTAAAGGAAAGACAAATAAAAAAAATTTCAGTAAAATTTAAAATCTAAAATCTACATATTATTTTATACATAAGGACAATTTAGATATTTTGGTCCAATTTTAACATCTTAAAGTAAAGATTAAAAAATAGTGGATCTTAGAGTAAATGTGCTTTATAAATGACACCTAATAGTAATTGTCTCATTTAATATTATAATTCAACCACCACATGTTAATTAATTTAAGAAAAAAACTCGTCTAAATACAACTTAACATAAATTAATATTTATCCCTTTCAAAATATTAAAGCGTCAATGCCACACTATGCACCATCTCACTTTGATACCGTCTCACACAAATGTACCTCTTTAATTATGCATTCTAGTTTAACTTAATTATCCAAATTATTAAACCTAAATTTAACTATTATACAAAATAATAATTATGGATGGAACCAATTCAAGAGGGAGTGGGTCTCATTGCATCTAGGGAGACCGTTCACTCATAGTGCATTTTTGAATCATACAACTTGTTATACTAAAAAATGCAACTTATTTATACTGAATCATGCAATTATTTTTCATATTAAATTACATCTTTTAATATAATAAATTGCATAATTCTAAAATACACTATAAATGTACAGTACAACGGATTGCATATATACAAAACTTAAACTTTAAGGGGCAGTTATGGGGTGTGAGGGGGGTAGGTCATGGGTGGACCCAATTTAATTTTGCAAAATGTTTTCACATTTTAGAAATGTTTTATCACGAATCATGAAGTGGGTAAAATAAATTTGAGGCACATCTATGTGAGACGATTTCACTATTAAATGTAACATAATTTAAGTATTGACATTTAATATAGGGATTAAATTTTTTGTAGTCCTGTAACTTTGCTTCATTTTGAAATTGGTTCTGTACGTTTTGACTTTTTGAATTTGGTCTTGTAAGTTTTTAAAATTTTTGAAATTGGTCCTGTAAGTTTCTAAATTTTTTGAAATTGATCATTTTCACCAACTACAACAGGTTACCAAGCAGGTAACCGCTGCATATGTAATTATTTTGTTATTCTCTTTAATTTCGAAAAGTCACTTGAATTTTTTTAATCATAATAATCTTAGCCAGATTTTTTATCGGGTTTAAAAACAATTTGTACATTAAAAGACAAAAAGAAATCGAAGTCGGTTTATTGGGTCTAAAACTCCACCAAAAAATAAAAAAAAATAAATCAAAAAAACGCAAAAAATCACTATTCATGCATAAAAAACACACAAAAAAATCCAGACATAAAATTATTAGGATTAAAAAAGTTTAGGTGGTATTTCGAAATTAAAATAAAAAATAAAATAATTACATAGATGATTGTTATCTGACTGGTGACCTGCTATAGGAGGTGAAAAGACCAATTTCAAAAATTTTAAAAACTTACAAGACCAAAATAAAAAAGTCAAAACATATGAGACCAATTTCAAAACGATGCAAAGTTACGTGACTATAAAAATCTTAATCCCTTTAATATATTACCACATAAAACAAAATGTTCTAAATGTATTTTACTAAAACCCTAAACCTTTCCTTTTTCTCAGTTTCCAAATTCCAATCCGTCTTTCTCAGCACAGACAAAAAGATAACAAATCCCTCATTTTCCCAACAACCAAGCTTCCATCAATGGCGACGCTTAGAATCTCAAGCACACCCTCCGAATTAGCCTCATCTCGCTCTTCAACGCCCTATATTTCTGGATTTTCCCCTTTGCTAAGCAAAAATGCACGTAGTAGCATCTCTTCAAATTGTCGCCGCAAAAGTGTTGGCAATTCCAAACGACACCGTAATGCGGTTTACTGCTCGTTTATACCAATGGACTCCGCTAAGATTAAGGTCGTCGGCGTCGGTGGCGGTGGCAACAATGCCGTTAATCGCATGATTGGCAGCGGCTTACAGGTTGCAACCTCAAATTCCTCCTCAATTTACTCCTTTTTAGTCTGCTTGTAATATGTTTGTTTTCTAATGCCATTTTTCCCTTGGAGTTTCGATTCAAAGCTTAATTTGCTCGGCGTTTTAATTGCAATAGTATGAGTGAGTGGTAATCATAGAATTATAAAGTTTTATGTGGATACGTCAATAAAATTCGACTTGATGTTTCATGTTTTTGAGACATTTAAGTATTACTGGTCTAAATTTTGGCAGGGAGTGGACTTCTATGCCATAAACACAGATGCTCAGGCTCTTTTGCAATCTGCTGCAGAGAACCCTATCCAGATTGGAGAGCTTTTGACTCGTGGACTTGGTTAGATTACCTTTTACTCATTTAAGTTCTGAAGATTGAACTTGCATTCTCATACTTAAGTGGAATAGAGATAACATCATGGATTTTGCACAATGTGATGTGTAGTTATCTATTTAACTTATCAAGCTTGACTGATGGTTCACTGCTTCGTAAAGTTTGGATATTTGCATAAAAATAACACGTGGTGGAAAGCAGGTACTGGAGGAAACCCACTTTTGGGTGAACAGGCAGCAGATGAGTCGAAGGTATCCATCTCAAATGCTCTCAAGGGATCAGATATGGTGTTTATAACTGCTGGTATGGGTGGTGGTACAGGTTCTGGTGCTGCCCCTGTTGTTGCACAGTTAGCAAAGGAAGCAGGGTACTTGACTGTTGGTGTTGTTACGTACCCATTCAGCTTTGAAGGACGTAAAAGGTCTCTGCAGGTAGTTGTATTTTTGTTGGCAATTCTTATGTAAACCAGTTATACCGTGCAACTGGTTTGCATTTTATGTGTATTTCTTAACTGTAGTAGTTGTTTCATTAAAAGGTATCAGTTTGATAGTATTAATTGTTTCATTAAACAGTAATAGTTTCTTTACTATAAAATGGTACCTGCAAACCAGTTTCACGGTAAAACTGTTTCATATAAGTTCAACTCATTTTTGTTTTATTGAGCAACAAGAGAGTGAATATTTTTCTCTCATAGTTCTTGGACCATGAGCTTCCTTTATCACGCAATTTTTCTTTGTTCTCTGGTTTTTTTCTTATTAACAAAAACCATATAAATTTAAAGTATAAAGTATGAGAATTGAATGGGGAATACATTAAAATGTTATGGTCTAGAAGTCCTCTGATCCCAATGAAATACCTCATATTTAATTGTTCTAAGGATGTGTAAGTTTTGATAAGAAAAGAAACCAACCACCAAACAAAATTAAAGTATCTAAAAATTCATCCCATTCATCTTGCTAAGATATCCAACTGTTGATGTGGAAAGGTGCTCAAAGATTTCATGCAAGCAAGGAACTGAAATCTATTGAGTTTGCTCACTACTTGCTTGTTGGTTCGGATGATGATGTTTACCCAATTGGTCTCATTTTATCTTCTTCTCTTGTTTGCTTGTTAAAATGAATTACACTTTGAGAGATTCAAACTACTATATGCAGATATTCGTTTGATGAGGAAAACATGTTCAATTTTCGCATAACTTAAGCAATAATGATGCTTCAAATTTTTGTAAATGCAACATGGCTTAAAGATGGAGCCAATAATTTGACTAGTGTTTCACAGATTGCACCTTGTAAAGTGAATCAGGTGTCTAGGCTTTTCAATATTCATGGGTCAAAACTCTTGTTTCCTATTATGAACACAAGCATGGAGTGATGCAGTTTAATACTGGTGTCATATCCTACCATTCACGCTCTGCACTTGATATTGTTTCAGGCTCTTGAAGCTATTGAAAAGCTCCAGAAAAATGTGGATACACTTATAGTGATTCCAAATGACCGTCTCCTGGATATAGCTGATGAACAGACCCCCCTTCATGATGCTTTCCTTCTAGCTGATGATGTGCTCCGTCAAGGTGTCCAAGGGATATCCGATATAATCACAGTGAGTAATATAAATCTGTAGCTCTTCATCTACAATAGCTTTCTTTATAACAAGTTAATTATCCCAGAGGAGTTAAAAAGTTTTTTGGTCCATAACTTGTCTACTAGCCAATTTTGGTCCCAAAAGATTTAACTTTTTCCTAATTTAGTTGCTATATTAAAAAAAATTGTCCAATTTGGCACAAAATCGCCTTAAATTCGAAAATGGTGTCATTTTATGTCCAGGGAATGTCCATTTTTTGCCCCATAACTAGTCTACTGTCAAATTTTAGGCCCAAATTAAATCCTCACGCAGCATTTGCGTGACATAAAACGTAGCCTTTCAATTTTCCGGGAATTTTAGGGCCAAAATTTGGACTTTCTTTTAACATTAAATCGAAAAGGTTATATTTTTTGCGATCGAAATTGGAAAAGTAGACAAGTTACGGGATCAAGAAACATTGAAACTCTTCCTCAGTGCTACTGATGATTTGTTTTCTCACATTTCAATATGACCTAGTTTGAGGAACTTCATTCCCATGATATAATTAACTAAAATAATCATGTAAATTTAAAACATTCTTCTTGTTTCCACAGATACCTGGTTTGGTGAATGTGGATTTTGCAGATGTTAAGGCAGTAATGAAGGACTCTGGTACTGCTATGCTTGGAGTGGGTGTGTCCTCTAGCAAGAACCGTGCTGAAGAAGCAGCTGAGCAAGCAACTTTGGCTCCATTGCTTGGTTCTTCTATTCAATCCGCTACTGGAGTAGTATACAATATTACTGGTGGGAAGGATATAACACTGCAAGAAGTAAATAGGGTGTCACAGGTACTGCTCTATATTTCCATAGCTTGCTAATACTTGCGCTCCTCGCATCAAGTGCATTTTAAATAGTATTATTTGTTTTACTAAAAGGTATTAGTTGGTCAGTATTAGTTTGCGTTGAACAATATTAGTTGTGCACTCGTGCACCCAAGTGTCACTCTTCATTTCCAGGTTCTGATCCGCATAGCATTATTTGTTTCTTTTCACCACTGAAGGAACAACATTCAACATCCTTATCAGCTTGTTTCTTCATCTTGCGGGGTAGGGGTTTGAAAAGGTGGTATGTTTGGCTGTAAGGGTTATGTAGTGTAATGCGTTGTTAATGTCGTGCTCCTATCTTTCGTGATGCAAACTTGATTTGGTTACTATATGCAGTGCAGGATGGCATTGAGGGAAATTGTCGGGGGTGAAGCTTAAGTCAGTCCTAGTGTAGAACAGGAGTATTTATAACATAGGATAAGAGTGTGTTTTAGTGGGCTTGGGTCTCTGATACAATAGGTTGGATATTGGTATAGTAGCTCATCAATCTGAATTAGCCTGGCATTCAGATATAGGTGGTTGATTATAGATGTGGGTGTTTTGGGTTCTTCTCCATATCTACCAAGTTTAAGCTCATAGCCCCTTCAGAGTACCATGTTTCTCTACAATAAGGCACTCTTTCGTTCACTTATATAATAAAAATGCATAAATTTCTTTGAGGTTTGTCCATATTGCAGAAGCCCCCAACCCAAAACCTTTTTTCGGAGATGTAGATGGACCTTTTCCGTGGTGTGAGCATTGGGAAAGGCTATAGGCAATCTCAGATTATACAATAGTTTCTTCCTTTGTCTTCTTCTCTTTCTGAGACATGTAGAGAAATGACTAACTTCCCATTTCAACTTTTAAGATAATCTTCATCTTATTTTAAAATACTTCAAAAAAAGAGTCATTCCTGTTAAAGCGTTTATTGTTGCACTCTGAAAAACGCATACATTTGGAATTTGTGGGTTTATTTGCTGCCCTGATTTCTTAGTGGCTGTTATACTATGTTGCAGGTTGTTACAAGCTTAGCAGACCCTTCAGCCAACATCATATTTGGCGCAGTTGTGGATGAACGATACAATGGAGAGATACATGTCACGATTATCGCAACCGGTTTCACCCAATCATTTCAGAAGACACTGCTCACTGACCCAAGAGGCGCTAAGCTATCCAACGACAAGGCAGGCAGCCTCAAATCTCCGCTTGCTCACAATTCATCACCTTCTCCTGTCACTGCTCAGACGCCCACCCTCAGGCTCTTCTTTTAGCCTTATCTTGTTTAATTTGTGTTCCTGTTTTATTCAGCATTCTTTCCTCAAATGCATTAGATAGAGCAAATGATTTTCCAGTTTCATGTATAACTGTAATGATCTATTGTATAAAATTGCAATTTTATGGCTGAAATGAACATCACCATCGCACATAAGGCTGATTCGGGTCCTCATTTTGTTCCTAAATGCACAAAAATCAATTATTACACATGCCTATTTGGAAGTGATTATGGTAAAGAGTGTACTACTACTGCCAGTTGCTTATAGTCTTGACACGAGAATTAATCATACAAAAGAATGAAGCACCAATTCAATCCCACTTTTAGCTCCTCAATGAAGCTCAAATCAAAATGTCCCTACAACATACAATGTTGTGAGATTGCTCACTGAAAAAATGGGGTTTGTTTTTTGTTTTTCTCATAGGCTATAAGAAGTAATCTGGAACAGGATTCTTGGGTGGAACTGCTCTTGATTCCTGCATTTCATCAGCAGCAGGTTAGAAGACTGAAAAACACAACCATAGTTAATACATCAGATTTTTTAATCAATTCCCCTATAAAAGAGATCAGATAAAAAAGAAACTAGGATCTGCAAATCCAGTGTGTCGTGCTCTTTTCATATAGGCACGGTAAGAAGAGGCACAGCAAGTTTAATGAAATGTTAACCCAAGCATGGCACGATAAATATGCAACTTTATAGGTTAACTCGATAATTAAAAATGTTATATTTATTTAATACTGGAGTGGGTCTAATGTGCATCCAGGTGCATCGTGCACTCATAGTGCATTTTTGAAATATGCAACTTGTTTACACTGAACCGTGCAACTACTTTATTGTAATATTGCACAACTTGTTTGATCCATACAAGACTTAGCATTAATATTGTACAACTTGTTTGATCCATGCTAAGCCGCTTACTGATATATAATAATTTTATCAGTATAAAGTAATAAATAAAACATACTGCTATCAGGCATTAATAGGGTTGGCACAATTAATTAACGTACGGAAAATGGGTTCTCATGCCATGCGTGGATGCAATTTTGCTAAAGGTATGGTCAAACATGTTACATATGATATGAAAATCTCCTTCAAATAAGTAAGAAAAATATGAAATTGAAATGGGCAAAACTTGTATATTTGCAAATATTGCAATTACTCAAGAGAGAGAGAGACACAAAGTATGAACATACAGGTGGAGCTGCTTGAAAAACCTTAAACGATTTTTCAAGATTCTCATTTAGCTGAAGAATGGCAGCAACATTTCCACATCTGCAACAAAAACTAAATTTCATGACTAATTCAGTACGAGAAGAATGAAAGAAGTGTCACTATCGTATTGCATACCTATAACAGTAATTAGGAGCAGACCAAACCGTAACTATCCCCTCATTGAACATCCACTTGTAACCTTCCATCACCAGCTGGTGCGCACGACATATGTAATCGAGGTTATTCGTATGATTGAATGGGGCGACTACACTCCCGCCAAATAAGAACCCCGCCCCACGTGGACTCAGTCCCCAACCATCAATTGAGTCATCTGGATCTGACCATAGAAGATCACACATTGCACCCTCGTGTGGAACTTCTATTTTTCGGTCAATTGTACGAATCTGAGATACAGAAGAAGTTAATATATATTATAATAAGACAAAATAAAGAGAAATAAAGGGAATTTTTCCTTTTAGCCTACTTGGGGAAGGAAACAGTTATTTTTGTCACTTTGTTCTCAAGACAATTATGCCAAATTTAAGAAGAGACTGAAATACCTTGTTACAGAGTAAACTATACAATTGAGAGTGGTTGACAACAGGAGAGAGAATAGGGCACTTTAATCTTTGGGCAGCGCTATTTGCAAATTACTTAGTACACCCACTATTTGGTCAAACTTGTTTTAAAACGTCAAAAATACTCCTCAAATGACTTTATAATCTAAAAATCTCTGTATGTTTTTATAGATTATATTCCACATATTAAGTCCATGTTTCTTATATTTTACGACTTCAACAACGTAATAAATAAACCCCAACTCTTATACAATTTTCAAGATTGAAAAAATTAGAAGAATAACGAGTTCAAAATGAAACAAATGTCCCTTCCAAAGCATACTGGTCTTTTTGAGGATATAAAGTTATTTGAAAGTATATTTTACTTTTAGAGCAAGTTTGACTAAGCGATGAGTACTAAGTAATTTTGTGAGTGCAAATAGTGTTTCCCTTAATCTTTTTTTCCTCAAAACCAACTGAAATATTGGTTTCCTATTCCCAAATAGACTCAAAAAACGTACAAGGACAAACTACTGATTCGGTATACTCATTACCTGGTCCAATGAGGATATTGTAGGAGACAAACCACCATGAACACCAAGTATTTTGTTCTCGATGAGAGCCGACAAGCTGCAATAGATCAAACACAGGAAATGATATATTAGTCTATCATCCAAAACAAGTCATTTGGTGATACACATGAAGCATTTCAAAGTTGCCTCCTTCAGTTTTTTGTATGATCCAACATATGAAATTGGCATTTGACAAAAAAAACTCATGTATTCTAAAACTCAAACCTTAAGTAATCAAAAACGTCAGTGCAGAGTCTCCAAACATTACAAGAACCATATTTCCGATTACACTCATCGTAGAATCCATACACCTGGAACAAGAGATAGCTAATTAACTAGGGGCAAAAATGTAATTTAAACTTCGCACAAAGATTAAGACAGTACCTGTGTTATCTGTCGACTCTCATGGTTTCCCCGGATGAGTGTTATCCTATCAGGATACCGTACCTATCAATGTATCGAGTGTTAATGGGGACTGGAGATCATTTTCCTACTTTATGAATTTTAGTACTAGAGTGTCCAATTTCAGTCCTAGGGTGTCCAATTTAGTCCTAACCTAAGCAGTCCAATTTCAATCCTAGATGTACGCTATTTTCGGTCGATTTGAATTATCCCGTGAAAAAGGACTAAACTGGGCAAGAAAATGACTGAAATTGGACACCCTAGAACTAAATGATGAAGTAGAAAGATCCACCCAAAAACACAGGACATAAATTGATATTAACTATTTACTTCTATGAAGTTAATAAGCAATTACCTTGAGGGCAAGCAGAAGCTGGATGGTCTCAACAGAGTAATATCCTCTATCAACAAAATCTCCAAGAAACAAGTAATTTGTATCTGGACAATCACCTCCTACTTTAAAAAGCTCTTTCATGTCGGAGAACTGCCCATGTATGTCACCACAAATCTACAGCAACCAATTAGGTAAATCGTATTAGTTTAAGTAAATAAAGATATACTTTGAGATCTGGAGAGATTATAGTTAAAGTAACACCGGGTCATAACGGAAATTATTTCTCTATCCTTACAATTGAAAACAAGAGAAGGAGGTCTATATCTGCCTTATTTTCCCATTTATATTTCTTTTCCTTTAGGAAACAATCTGGGGGGCTGGAATGAGTTTGCAATTATTTTATATTGCATTGTGGTTTAGAAACCTGATTTTCGTTAGAGAATTTAGATGAATTATGAATGCATAAGAAACTCCCTGAATTTGGCATACATATGTTCTGAATCACTTTTTTGGGTCTATGTGAATTTGTACAAAGAATTCACATTCATTTTAAGGCCAAAGATTATGAGACACTGCATTTGAATTCCTTAATATCTTTATCACTGTATTAACTCTAAAATTAAATTGGAGAAATTCTTATTATTTGTATCAACTGTAACTTTGTGTACCAATACTAATATTGATCAATACTCGCAGTGTAATAACAACAACTATCATATGATCACATGATGCTAGTAATAACTCTACGTTCAAATGCAAAACCAATAGTTCAAAAATATTTTTAAGGCAATAACATACATAATTAGATTTTACATAGCAGGATATTATATTGCATTGTCTTGCCTACAATTAACATTAAGCTATGGAAAATTCAAGCTAAAGTAAGCAATATTCAATTTACAACAGACAATTCACAGAATCAAATATATGCATAATGAATATCCAGATAATGCATAATGAATAAAATATTTAAATTACAACAGACAATTCATAGAATCAAATATAGTGACCTGGACATTTTATCTTATTCGTCATGTTAGTGAGAGACATAGAGTAGCTTTTCAACTAGATAGACAGAGTAACAAAATGTTGATGAGCCAGCAACCCTCCACTGAACCATTTTCTGGCCATAGATGCGAAGTGGATCTGGATGGTGAATATGGAATAAGCAATTTTGCTATAATTTTGGTGTCCTGTCTAACTGACTTCTTAGTTGAGAACACTAACTGATTACCATTCAGTTTAGCAACTTCTTCAGAATCAGAGTTGCACAAAATCCTTTTCAATTTGCTTAAGCAAAACAGATCATTCTGCAAATCCGTCCTTTCAGCTACTTATTTGATCTTTTTATTTTTTCTTTTGATAAAACGAAGTGGAATATTTGACATACATTCCATTCAGGTCAAAGTCTATAACTAGAGGAAAACCTCCAAGAAGCGCCAGACATACTGGAATGGTATTTCAGGGAACATAAATATCTTTACGTGACACAGTGGTAAAAGCTTGAAAATCTTTAGTTAGATTTTACAAGTCTCCTGGCCAAGGGTGAAATAGCATTTGTCCAAGAGCATTTGCTTTCTTCACATAATGTGATTAGAAAAACAGGCTTACACTACCAAATCACATTCTATACTTAAAATTTTACCAGTTGATGGGGATAACCACCTCTGGAGCCATTTCAGAGATGACCCATGCAGTCAAAACAATTGAATTTAGGCCTCAGAAGTTGAGAATGTACCGTTACCTTTAGCACCATTTAATACATACCTCAGAAATCATCCCTTAGTTATGTTGAATCACTCAATCACACAGAGAGCAATCAAAGTTACCAGACATAGTCACTCGATATGTGAAAACTGTGTAGCTCCTTGGGATAGAAAATAAGCTTATTATGGCGACAAGATTGTATCACAGGTCAGTGGTGTGGGCCCAAGCTGACATGGATAGGGCTTCGAGCAATATCTGCTTAAGCTATAATTTACTCCTCTACCCTTTATCACCAAGTAAGTATAAGTACTCACTCCTTTCAATCGCCTAGACTACTCACTAATATATTCAAATATCTCTCCAGTTACAATATATTTCTTCTTCCACAAGTGTTCTTCAACATTTAGGAAGACATTTGATTAAAACATTTCACTGACTTGAGTACCAGGGTACCTATGCCAGGAAGTTGCTGTTCTAACTTCTACAAGCATTTCCTTTCATGCTCAGGCAGCATAACTGATGACTGACCTTTCCTTATGAAAGTTATGCCTTCAGCACCTTTTTTTTTTGTGTGTGTATGTGTGTGTAACATCTCGAGGCATAAACCGCTACCACCAAGAGGAAATTAAAAAAATACAAACAGCCAAAACCTAATCCATTTTAGCTAGTCATCCCCTCCACTCTTCAGAAGCAACAAACAATCACGGCATCAAGATTTCCTCGGTAAATGGCAGAAAGATACGATATATTTGAAAACCCAACATTTCCCCTATTCGCTACTCATTTTAATTAATTACTTCTACTAATTAGACAATTTTTCGGAACTTCAAGGGAGAAAAAACATCGACATCTTTTTCCAATTAACATATCCTCCACCACAAATCAAAATCAAACCTAGAATCCAACCAAGAAAAAAAAAATCACTCAAGAAATCAGCACATAGAAAACCAGAATCAGTGTAACCGCAACCCAATCATAAGTTTATTCCTCCATTCACAGTTCATTAAGTTAAAAATCACCGAACCAGAAACCAGCATCCAAAAAATTCAAGTAAAAAAATAAAAAAACAACAAAAAACTTCTCCGTAACTTACAGTGACAGGGGCATTAACGCGCTGAACATTGGCCTCTTCGATGAGGATTTCAATGACTTTGTCGCAAAGCTCCTTAACTTCAGATTCCTTCAAATGCTGGCATCTCTTCAACTGTTCTATTTGTCGGTCTAGGTCAGACATTTTCCCCCCTTTTTTCTCTTATTTTTCCTTTTCCTTTTTTGTTTTCGCGTTTTCTAGAATTAAAAGAGGGGTTTAAATTGGAGAATCAGAGGGGTGAGCGAGCTTCGTCCAGGAAGGAGTATAACTGGACATTGCTGAGCAGGGGTGAGCTCTCGTTGCGACCTATTTTTAGGGGGTGTTTACAAAATAGAGTGAGTTTTTACTTTTTATAAATAAAATTGAAAAAAGGATAAAGTTGTTAATTGTGTTTATAAACGTCCACTTAATTTCTAGACATGTAACTAACTTTAGGGGTAGTTAACATTTAGGAATTACAATAAATTTTTTTTTTTTAAATTATTATATTACTCTTATATAAATATATATCTAAAAAAAAAATAGTCATTCATTTTACGTGCGAATGATAATACATTATCGTTGAAAAGTTAACTATAATTTAATAAATACAAAAACTCATATGAGACGGTCTCGTAAATGAGATTGGATATAAATTAGCACAAATCAATACAAACTGCTTTCAAATTAAAACGTCATGCTCAAATTATACTCGTTTCAGTGTGAGACCGTCTTATGTAATTGTGGTTTGTTCATAATGATCGAACACATTGTAAAAAACAAGTAGTTGAAAGGCAAACTTCCTCATGTAAACTAACAATACAATTTCTACCGACGGGGAATCGAATTGTAGTTAAAAAAAATATATATAAAATTTTCATTTATAATTGTTGTACTCTTCTTCTCTTTTTTTTTTTTTTTTTTTAATCAGGCAAAAAACATTTTATTCCAGGGTTCTTAACCATAAGGTATAGTCAAGAACCAAATAATTACAAAGACTTATTACAAGTTTTTAGAAGTAATTAAAGCAAGTGGATTTTCCATCCAAGTGATTACCGAAGCATTACAATGAATAAAATTCTTCACCAGGACCAGCTCCACAATCGACTCTTGATTTCATCCAATATCTTTGAACCATTAAACTCCATGCCATTAAAAATCAGATTATTGTGTGCTTTCCAGATGGCCCATACCACACATTCCCAAAGACTAATAGAGAAGATCTTACCTCTTTTGGAGGAAGTGGTTTCGTATGCTGGGCTGTGGGGCAAGGGCTATTCCCATTCAAGAAAAGCAGCCTCTCCAAATATAGTCTGTCGCCTTGCACTCTAGAAAAAGATGATCTGCTGATTCATTTTCGTTCCACAGAGAGGGCATCCTGTGTCTGATGCTGTAATTATTCTTCGCTTTTCCAAATTTGTCCTTGTCGGGAGTTGATCCTTTAATAGTCTCCAAGCCACTGGCGATACTTTCAACGGTGCAATCTTGCTCCACACACTTACAAACTCCGCTTCTTCGTCCCTGTCATTGGCATTTTTGTTCGAATCCGCATTTAGAAGCTCGTAGGCTCTTTTGGTGCTATAGTCTCCATACGCGTTTGGTGTCCATCTCCATCCATCCTCTTCAAATTCCACGAGTGGGTACCTGTTAATGAGATTCAAAAATTCAAACAGACTCGACCTCTCCCTCTCAAAGAACTCACGCCTCCACTCCCATTTCCACTCCCATACACCCTCGACCCATTCCCCCATTTCACTAATGAGACACTCTTGCTTCCTACGCAAATGATACATTCTCGGGAATCTTTGGACAAGAGACCCGCCCTCAACCCATAACCCATGCCAAAATAGAGTATTATTCCCACTCCCTAACCTTTTCGAGATATTTTCTCGAAACCAGCTTCCCTCGGCGCCCGACCCTAACTCTACCACATCCCTCCACCAACTAGACCATCTAGACTTCCTCACATTGGATGTGAATCCACCCTCACACTCCCTCAAAGACCCATGTAACGATGTGATAATTATAGCCCACAAACACTTACGATCCCCCAAGTACCGCCATAACCATTTTCCCATCAAAGCAATATTAAAACTCTCTAAATCTCTCACTCCCAGCCCCCTCGAAGATTTCGGATCACAGACCACTTTCCAACTAACCCAAGGAACTTTGCTCTCGTTCTCACTTCCCCCCCATAGAAATTTTCTTTGCAAAGAAGAAATCTCACTCATAGGTGTTTTTGGTAAATAGTAAAAGGAGAGATGATAGGTTGGTAATGCAGATAGAACCGATTTCAAAAGAGTTATCCTTCCACCAAACGACAATTTTTTGTGTTCCCATGATTTCAGTTTGCCCTTTACCTTACGAACGAGGTGTTCCAACTCTGCGACACTCTTGTAATTCACCCCAATTCTGATCCCCAAGTATGAAAATGGGGTTGTCCCAATTTCGCAGCCTAACAACTGAGCCATCTGCACCAATCTGTTGTTGTCCACATTAAAGCCAAGTAGGCTGCATTTGCTATAGTTGACTTTGAGACCTGAGGTGATTTCAAAATTTGCTAGCAAACATTTCATTGCCCAGGCATTCTACTCCATTGTGGTTGCCACAAATATGGTATCGTCTGCATATTGGAGGTGAGAAAGCTTGATTTTTTCATCCCCAATTTCAGCCGCTTCCAGAAGATTCAACTCCACCGCCTTGTTCACCAGTAAGCTCAGTCCCTCCGCCACGATGAGGAATAAGAAGGGGAAAAGGGGATCGCCCTGTCTCAGTCCTCTTTCTAATTTGAATTCGCCCGACGGAGACCCATTTACTAGAACGTTGGCCGTTGCAAAAGATACACATTCCATCACCCATTTTCTCCATTTGAAGTCAAAGTTCATTATTTGCATCATCTCGTCTAAGAAACTCCACTCGACTGAATCATAGGCTTTAGCGAAGTCTATCTTGAAAAAGATCCTCTCAATGTTCCTTCTCTTTGCTTCCTCCACAGCCTCATTTAGTACCACCACCCCGTCGTGAATCAGCTTGTTTCCCACAAATGCAATTTGGTTCTCCGAGATCACACTTTCCATTACCCTGCTCAATCTGCCGGCAAGGACTTTTGCAAGTTTCTTGTACATGCACCCAATGAGTGAGATAGGGCGGTAATCATTAAAATTACTAGCTTCTTCTTTTTTTGGTATGAGTACAACAAAGGACGGATTAGAGCATCTGACAATCCTTCCGTTGCGATGGAAATCAGACATCATCTTTAAAATATCGTCTTTAATGATATCCCAACACTCCTTGATGAACCTAAAGTTGAAGCCATCCGGGCTCGGACTTTTTTTGATTTCTTGCTCTGTGAAAGGTGCTGTGAGCACTAGGTTTTCTTCACAGCAGATAGGTTTAGTGTTGGCCGATTTGTGAGCTTTTTCTTGAACTGGATCATAAAGATTTCCTTCACCCCCATCTTTACTGATTCTGGACTGTCAACCCACTCCTGTCCCACTTGTAGTCCCACCATCTCATTTGTTTTCCGGCGTTGCTGGATAGCTCGGTGAAAAAATCTTGTGTTGATGTCGCCGTTCTTCAACCAATTCATTCGAGCTTTCTGGGCAACTAAACAGTGTTTCCAGTTTAAAGTTTTGAACAGTTCAGTTGTGGCTATCTTTCTTCTCTCAATTTCACTATCTTCCAGCCCAAAAGTGTCGTCAATTACATCCAATTCTTCTATCTCACGCCTGAGTTTTTCTATATTTGATTCCACCGAGCCAAAAACGGTCTGGTTCCAGTTCCTGATGCCCTCCTTCAAATATTTCAGCTTCTCTTTTACTACAAAACCTGCCCAACCATCAACCTGTGTGTTGTTCCACACATTTGTCACCAAGTCTTTGAAAGTAGGATGTTCTAACCAAGCATTGAAGAATCTGAAAGGTCGTGGTCCCCAGTCTACACTTTTCGTCTCCAGCATCAATGGGCAGTGGTCGGAAATTGCTCTTGGAAGCCCTTTCAGAATTGAATTAGTTCACTTCTGGAGCCATTCACTATTCACAAGGAATCTGTCCAGACGGTTCTTACACTTGCCGTTAGGTCTGTAGCAAGTGTACTTGCGACCGTGAAGAGGTAGGTCGAGTAGGCTTGAGTCATCGAACTCACGGATATCCCTCCTGTTGATTGTTTCCCATACGCCATTCCTTTCATGTTCATACCTAATTGAGTTGAAATCTCCAGCTACGCACAAACAATCCTCCATATTCTGATCAATTACCACTTTTAGACTTTCCCAGAGATCTAGCCTCTCCTCTAGTATATTCATAATGCAACAGGGAGTCCTATCGGTCCCCCAAAGTCCGTTAGCGATCACAACTCCCTCCAAGTGCCAACAACTTGACAGAGTGAATTTATCTGAATTCCACAACAGAATTATCCATCCAGAACGACCAATAGAAGGTCTGGCCACCCACGCAACATTATCACCACCCCAAAGTTGTTTACAAATTGAGTCACTTATTACTTCCAATTTTGATTCCTGGATACAAGCAATGACCACATTGTGTTTCTTGATCAACCCCGAGATTTCTTTCTTTTTTATCCTACTCCCCGCCCTCTTATGTTAAAGGACATTATCTTCATTAAAAACTTTGAGAATTATCTCCCAGACCCACTGTGTTGGAGGGATTTACCTGCTCTTCCTGTAGCTTCAGATTTTCCAAGATAGCAGCATCGTTTCCTTTGAGCCCAATTTGTTTTCCAAAATCCCATATTTCTTTTGCTCGGTAATTCGCTGGACCCTGCACCATTGGAATTGCTCTACCTTTCTTCCTGTTGCGCAAGTCATTGTTTTAATCTCTCAAATCATCTTCTGAGACCATATTTCCCATAAATTCCGACCATGATTTCTTTTCTTCATCCTTTGAACTCCCGTTTCGCGCAAATTTCCCATCCTTCTTGCCTTTTCTGCTTTTAATTGGTTAATTTGTCTCCGCCTTTCGCGGATGGAGGAACGTGATCGGGACAAAACGATGAAACTCGATTTAGGGATAGCATTGGAGGGGGGTATGATTAAGGGTGGAGGATTAGGGTGTGTCGACGAAGCGGGGAGGAAAGGTTTCAGGGTTGTATTGGGGATTTTTTCTGGTAAGGGGGGTGGGTTCTAGGACCTCGGTTCCAGGGGTGGGTTAACAATAAGAGGGGATTTGGCCAATTGGGCTTGGGGAAGGGGATTTTGGGCTTCAGGGTTAATGATTTGAGGGTGGGCTGTACTAAGAGGGGGGTTAATTTGGGCTTCAGAATGGGTAATGTCAGGTTGGGCTTCTCCAGGGTTTGGGCCGAGATGATTTTCAATATTGGGTTGGGTTTCAGAGTTGGACGCCAAGTGGGTCAAAGGTTGATGGGATTGGGGTTAAGCCAAGGATACATCATAGTTACCAGCAAAATTCAAATTACTTCGGGGCCCCACTTCTCCACTCCCGGGAGTCACGCCGCCACCTTCACCAATTCCCACATTGATAGTGCCCAACTCCTCGTTTCTTGGTACCTTCTGGAGTGGCCCACCATCATCAATATGAACCTCTAAACCATGCAATCTGTCATTTTCCAAGGAATCTTGATGATTGTCCGCCGCCTCTAAGATATGATTATGTTCCTGTTCCACTGAATCATCACTCTTCCCTTTTGTTAGGGTTCCGCCGTGACTACCGTTGCATTCATCACCGTTTATCAAAACTGCTTCCGCTTGCATGGCTGAGATTGACTCATCATCTGAATAAAGGTTGTCAACATCCCCCACCATTGAGGGACATTCACATGAACACTTGAACTCCTCCATAATCCCAATATTGAAAATCACATCGTCAATATTTATACGAACCATATTGTCAATTAATTTAGGGCTGGACGTGGAGATCTGCACTCTAGCAAAATCCAGTTTTTCCTTCTTTTCTGTCAGCTGGTCCATCTTAATAAATCTACCCATTTTAGCACTCATTAATGAGAAGAAGCGGCCAGACCAAGCATGAGCCGGAACTCCGAACCACCTTGTCCAAGAGACTCTATGATTATTAACATCCTTAACTCTCCAAGGTCTAACCCATTCGAACCAAAACTCTGTCCATTCATCAAAATCCTCAATGAGCTCTTTAGTTGTCCTGTTAGATGAGCTTTGAATCAGGATAAAATTATCACCCTTCGATCGCAGCTTCAGTTTCCCACTGCATTCGCTCATAAGTTCTTCATTATGTTCCTCCCATGTGAATTTTTCTTTTAAATAATCTGTGTAACACCCCATTAGCCACTCTCGCTCCTCCGTTTGTGTATTATATGTCAGGATTTTGTTTTCCTTCCTTTCTTTTAATATTCTTCTCACATCGTCCTCCTTATCTAGCTTCTCCTTATCCGACTTCTCCTTAACCACCGCCTCCGCAAAAGATACCTTAGGTTTTCTCATTCCACCATCGCGAGGAAGGATGTAAACCCTCCTCTCTTGTTTTTTCCGCACGACTTCTACCGGAGCTTCTCTATGGTATTTTGGGACGAACTCCCTCATCTTGTAACTTCCTATCCAAATGTTATTTAGATCCTCTAGTGTTGCTCGGATATCCACGTCTATTGGAAACCGAACAAAACCGAATATTTTCCCCAGCTTATCTCTCTTTCTTGGAAAACATATGTCCACCACTTCGCCAATCTTTTTGAACTGATGAACCAGTTCTTGAGTGGAGCAATCTTCCGGAAATTTTTTGAATAGGAACGAGGTTGACTCTGCTATCTTTGGCTTTCTGGCATAACCGTTTTTTAGTTTGGAACTACCTGCATATACCGTATTACCATCTCTCCTAAAAAGGCTCGGGTTAATCCTATGGTTTGGGAAAGATCTCTGCCTCACCGGGTTACACTCGGAAAGGCGGCTCAGCTGCCGGGGATCTACCCGCCTACCTCTACCCCTTCTCACCTCTTGCCACTCTTCCTGACACTCTCTCTCTCTCATTCCTGACACATAATTGTTGTACTCTACTTATAACAATCGCAATACGTGACTACGCCCAAGAATAATTCACAAAACATCCTTATAATTATAGGGCACCTCAATTCTAGGCGAACTAAGAAGCTAAAATAAGCGAGTTGAGAAGAGCAATGTGAAAGCGATGAGCGACGTGAATAAGTGTCCGTGCCACGTAGTCGAAATGGAAAGGAGATGAATCAGGAAGTGGGGATCAAGACTCAAGGTTCGCGGTGGCTAATTCGGGACGAGACGACCTCGCCTATTTAATGAAAGTTAATTTCTTGGACATAATAGACTGTCCCAATTAATGATTGTAATTAATGTCGTGTAATTCTATAGATATGGGTTTAACTCCTAATGAAATGATCGAACTTTTAGCACAAAAAAATAATTTAAGTGCAAACCAAAATACGTATGTTCTTACATGTTTATTCATAAGCATTTGAATTTATTATTTATTGCCCTAGACATATAATGTAGGTTACAATAGTAACATTACAATTTCTTTTTCCTCTATTTTTATTAGTAGATGATGATATAAATTGTTAAAATGTAAGTTGTCTTTACTAGTTTTTAGTAATTAATGTATTTTTAATGGGATACATAATTACACGTAGTAAATTGGTGCGTATTAAATATTTGAGGCAAAAACTTGAATAGAACTGGTTCATGCTATGAACTCAGGTTAAACCTGACCCATACACTACAAAAGAGTCATATATATTATTTGAGTTTATTTGTTATTTCGCGCCTCTCTCTCTTCTCCCCTCACCCGTCACCGAGAAAACTACCATCTTCGTCTTCCGAATTGAGTCTTAAGTGACCGAAAATGCCTCCTCACTCAACGCCACTGAAAATTGTCGCCATAAGTTCATCTTTTTCATTGTTGTTCGTCCTTTTTTTTTGTTGTTGGAGGAATGCGTTTACATTTTCGGCAATTTCACTGGTATGGAAAAAAACTATCACCAATACACATAAAAACTATCACTGTTACTTAGAAAAATTATCATTGTTACTCAGATAAACTATTATTGTCACTGTATGCTAAACTAAGTATCATTGTTATACACATAAACTATCAATGCTATGTATAAAAACTCTCAGTATAACACTATTAAATTATCACTGGTATGAAAAAAAAAACCTATTACCAATACACATAAAAATTATCACTATTACTCAGAAAAACTATTATTGTTATTCATGAAGACTATCACTGTCACTGTAAGAGATACTAAGTATCATTGTTATACCCACAAACTATTACTGTTATGAAGAAAAAATATTATTGTTACGCAAAAAAATTATCATTGTCACTAGTGAAGTCACGATTTATATCAAAAAAATAAGAATTGAAGCATCAACAACATCAAGATCAATGGTGTGCGACGCGATGTGGCGACGACGCGAGAGTGAGAATGAAATGAGAGTTATCACTTAGCTTGAATGGACGAAAATTCAGGTCAACTCATCTTTCAAAATGAGTAATACTATTAAATTAGGGTTAATAGTGTGAACTTGGTTCATATGACTATTACTCTATGTTTGAGGGTGTATTTAGCCATAATCTTGGCACTAATCCAAATTTTTAATAAACTTACATCTTTTTTTCGGTTGAGTTCACAATATTTTTTTTAATTAATTGAATAGATTATAGAATATTTAAATCCAATATATTTATTATATGAAAAATTAGTCGTAGTATAGTAGCTAAGTGGCCGATAAAAAATAGTCTAAATGGCCTTTAACAAAAAATCTATTTTTCTGCAATTTGTAGGGGAAAAAAATGCAAAATTAAGTGATACTAGCCTAAAATTTCTTATAACTTGCACATTGAATTTTAAGCAACCACTTAATTTTTTAATACCACGCTGATCTTGCACGATGCAAGCAAACTTCTGAATTTGAAGAGAACTTTTCACCCTAAATTGAACTCTGTTTTTTCTCTATTCAATCCCATTTCCCCAAATTAAAAGCTTCATTTCATTCGCGCGAGTCAACGATGTTGCTGGCAACGACTACGTTTTGGGGGAGAAGCGGTGTCAGTCACGTTCAACCAGTCGCTGAGATAAAATTATATTCAAGCAATGTTAAAGGTGAGTGTGACAAGATTGTATGATAAAATCAGTTGTGAACTTATGCCGTTAAAGTTGTTTGATATAATGCACATGTGTAGTCTGTAGAAAATTTGGTGTAATGAGTTTTATGTTGGGATTGTTGGAGTCTGAGTTGCGGAATGAGTCCAGGGAGGACAAGACGTTCGGAATGAGTCCAGGGAGGACAAGACGTTCAACCTAGTTGAGGTCGTTCACTTCGCTCGATGTCGATCTCGTGTTCGGTCTCGTGTGGGAGATTGTTGGGTTATGGAGCTGAGTGAAAGCGGGATGCGGGCGCGCGGAGGTGCTCGACCGGCCAAGGTCGAAAGCGGTGTGCTCTACGAAGCGCCCTATCCAGCGCCATGAGGGCGCTCGAGCAATGTATGTGATCGAGCAGAACCGCTTGACCTATGGCTGAGGTCGAGCGGTTCCGAGGCCTGTACGCGGAGGCCGATAGTGCAAGTAGTGCAAGATACAATGGGGGAGTTAGGGGGTATTTATACAGAAAACCTAGATTTGGCCCATCCTGGCCGAAACCCTAAAAGATGAAACTGGCCTCACAGATAGGCCTCGGAACCGCCGACCTCAGGCCATAGGTCGAGCGGTTCTCGCTTTCGATCACATACATTGCTTGAGCGCCTCATGGCGCCGATAGGGGGCGCCGACCGAGCACACTCGCCGACCTCGAAGGCCGGTCGAGCTCCTCCCCGCACCCCAGATCCCGCTTTCACTCAGTTCCATAACCCAACAATCTCCCACCGAGATCAACCCGAGATCGACATCGAGCGAAGCGCACGACCTCAACTAGGTCGAATGTCTTGTCCTCCCCGGACTCATTCCGAACGCCTTGTCCTCCCTAGACTCATTAGACGTCTTGTCATCCCGGACTCATTCCGCAACTCGAGACTCCAACAATCCCAACAATCTCCCACCGAGATCGACTCAAGACGTAACTTCGTCTTCCCCATCTCTCATTAGCGGTAACTCTCGATCCGAGCAATGTCCTCAATGTAAACCCGATCCACACTTGATCCAAGCAACGTCCCACAACATCCTTCTCGAACACGCATTACTTTTCGCCCACACATATCAATTTGATCCAAGCTCCGCCTCCTCAACGTCCATCTTCGATCCCACATGATCGAGCAACGTTCCACAGCTCCCATCTTTGATCCTCATTGATTTTCGACCACGATCCTTGATACTCCCCTCAATGATCCTCTCGGATTCACACTATAATCGAGCACCATCCCGCAATGTCCTTCCAGATCAAGATTGATCTGACTAAAGCATAACCCAGGCACGTCCCATCCCGCACCCAGATTCAATGCTCTTCGTCCACCAATTCCCGCACGATCTCAGGCACGTGTCAACGTCCTTCTTGATCTTGCAAGAACCAACCACCTACTCCAAGCAACGCCCCATACTCCGCGAATAACCTACGGAACCCGCTCGACCTGGGGCTTTGGTCGAGCGGTTCTGCTCGACCAACCAGCTTGCTCGAGCACCTTGTGCATTCTCAGACGTTCAGTGGTTGTGCCCGGCCGCATACCAAACGACAAATCCGAAATCCGTTCCATTAAGCTTCTCAACAGGCGATTTCCCTTTAGCCACCATAATTGCTCCCACCAGATCCCTTGAGCCTGATGCTCTGATACCAGTTGTTAGGAATTAAAGCAATTATAGGAGAAAATAATGGAACAACTAATTAAGGAACAACAATTTGGTTACCCAGTTCGTCAGGAATGACTACGTCTGGGGGCACTACCAAGCCAGGAGATTCACTATTTTCGTGTGTTTTTCGTACAGTATAAGAGAGGCAAATACAATGAGTCAAAAAGTATTTATATGAGACTGGGCCTAAAAACTCTAAATCCGCATCCTGGGCTTCGGAACGCTCGACCGGGGCATTTGGTCGAGCGGTTCTACTCGATCAACTTGCTAGCTCGGCGCCTCGATGGCGTTGGAATGGGGAGCGCTTCGACCGAGCAATAGTGCTCGACCTCGGGCCGGGTCGAGTGTCTCCCCGTGGTCCGCCTCGGTCACCACAACCCAACAATCTCCCATCCGGAGACCGACTCAACCGTAACTTGTCTCCTCCGTTTCAATGATCTCTCTCACCGGTAGTAGTCTTGGGGCCTTATGCTTTCGGTTTCGAAGGCCGAGTTGAAGTCATGCATAACTTCAACTTCTCTAAGGTCACAACCTTAGTCAACATGTCGTGATTCTCACTTCCTGGATCTTCATCACCGTGAAGATCTTGTTCTCAATGAGGTAATGAATATAATGATACCTTAACTCGATGTGCTTCGTCCTCGAGTGAAAGGCCGAATTCTTCGCAAAGTGAATAGCACTCTGACTGTCACTATACAGAATACTATCCTTTTGCTCCTTCCCCAACTCACACGACAGATTCTGCAACCAAACCATTTCTTTACTAGCCTCAGTGACTGCAACGTACTCTGCTTCTGCAGTAGACTGAGCCACGATCTTTTGCAACTTAGAAGCCCAAGATATTTCTGTACCACCAAAAGTAAACACATACCCTGTAGTACTCCTCCTTTTGTCGAGATCATTTGATACCATGTCTGCATCAACATATCCTGCCAACCCAACGCTTTTGCCCTCAAAACACAAAACTTGTTCAGTAGTATCTCTCAAGTATCTAAGGATCCACTTCACTGCCTCCCAATGCTGCTTACCCAGATTGCCCATAAACCGGCTAACAACTCCCACCGCCTGTGCAATATCTGGTCTTGTACACACCATTGCATACATCAAACTTCCAATTGCTGAAGCATACAGAGTGTTTTGCATGTAGGTCCGCTCCTCTTCGCTACTAGGTGAGTCCTTGTTGGATAGCTTGAACTGACTTCCAAACGGGACCCGAACTGGCTTTGCATCTTCCATACTAAATCTCTCCAAGACTTTCTTTATGTATTCAGCCTGTGAAAGATACAATTTTCCTGCCACCTTGTCACGGTCGATCCGCATACCCAAGATTTACTTGGCCACTCCAAGGTCCTTCATAGCAAACCTTTCAGACAATTTTTCCTTCAACTGTTATGACCCTGGATGGACCCAAATACCCCCAATGGTATGATATAGTCCGCTTTGGGTCAAGCCCGCACGGATTTGTTTTTGGGCATCTCCCAAAAGGCCTCAAGCCAATTGAGATAGTGTCCATCCTAATAAACCCCATGATCCTACCATATTTTTCCGATGTGGGATATTGTTTGAACCCCAACAATCCTCCCCTCAAACAAAGACCACCGAGCCTCCCCTCAAACGACCCGCTCTATCTAGGTCAACACCGCCTAGTCCATAGAGACCCCCGTTTTTTCACCAAGGCTTCACCGTCTTATTTGTTTAACACCGGGGACTACTCCACATCATTTCGTCTGGGACCATGGCTCTGATACCACCGTTATGACCCTGGATGGACCCAAATCCCCCCATTGGTATGATATTGTCCGCTTTGGGTCAAGCCCGCACGGATTTTTTTTGGGCATCTCCCAAAAAGCCTCATCCCAATAGAGATAGTGTCCATCCTAATAAACCCCATGATCCTCCCATATTTTTCCGACGTGGGATATTGTTTGAACTCCAACATTTTATTCATTTTCGATTTCAACATCATAGTATTGATTTGGAATCAAGCATAGGCCAATAATGTTTTATTTGTGGTATATGATGTTACATATGAAAACGTAAGAGGTGATGATAAAGCAGAGCCAATTGTGTTGAAAAGCTTAGGTTGTTAATCATCTCTGGAAAATGATTACTTGGGATTGTGTTCTCATCTATTGGTTAGCTATGCAACTAGCAAGGCATGTTTAATGGCTATTAGATTTCCTGTGAATTGATATTTATTTATTATAATTTTGATGGTTATAGGAACTCAGGAGTGTGGGATGGGTTCAAGAGGTTCTGCATTGATCTATGGGTGTACTAGTTACCATAGGTTACTTGAGTTATCATTGGTATATGTAAAAAAAGAGAGGTATGATTTTATTTTCCAGTTCTTATATGTATATTTCTTTTAAGAGGCAAATTTGCATGAGACGGTTTCACGGTGAGACGGGACATAAATTTGGGATTGACGCTTTAACACTTTGAGAGAGGTGGGTGTAATTTGTGTTAAACTGTACCCCGTCTCATGTATGAGACCGTCTCATATGAGTTTTTGTCATCTTTTAATTTGAACCCACTTGCAATGACTTGATGCTAGTCTTGACTGAGCTTTCACATATGAATGTGTCCAGTAACTTACTAATATATCTCTTGGCGTGAATATCTCAGTACAAAAATTAAATCGTTTCCTTTTCTTCTGATGTGGATAAAATCATTTTGATAATGCTGATAATCAGTTGGTTTATACAACCATATATATGTATATACATATATGATATACTCATGCCTCTATTATCTTGCTCAACATGAGTGACAACTGAATCCAAGAACTCCGAACATGTGTCACAACAACAAGCACAAGCAAAGGCGATTAAAGAAAGATAATAACCAAAAAATTCCCATAGATCCTCTCATCAACTCTACTAGTACGCCGCTATGTATGAACTATTCGAACTTCACAACTACTCAACAATTTTCAATTTCTCCTATTCTTTTATATCACTTTTTTGTGATGTGTACTCGGATGGTTTGCAAATTATTCAGGGATGAAGCTGATATGTCTTTGCCTACTGATCCAGGTACACTATGGTGCCACCTTCTACGTTCCGTAGTGTGTGTATAGGTTTTGTTGTGTTCTTTCTGTATTATGCATTCCAGGTATTTGATGAATTGTGCTAGAGTTGACATAGGAAAGGCACATTTTGTTAGATATTCCAGGCAACTTGTCTCCCCCGTTCCAACGGTTTCTCTCACTGGTAGTAGTGCCGGGCCTTATGCCCAGTTTCCAAGGCCAGTTGAAGTCATGCATAACTTCAACTTCTCTAAGGTCACAACCTTAGTCAACATGTCAGCAGGATTCTCACTTCCCTGGATCTTCATCAGCTGTAAGATCTTGTTCTCAATGAGGTAATGAATATAATGATACCTTAACTCGATGTGCTTCGTCCTCGAGTGAAAGGCCGAATTCTTCGCAAAGTGAATAGCACTCTGACTGTCACTATACAGAATACTATCATTTTGCTCCTTCCCCAACTCACACGACAGATTCTGCAACCAAACCATTTCTTTACTAGCCTCAGTGACTGCAACGTACTCTGCTTCTGCAGTAGACTGAGCCACGATCTTTTGCAACTTAGAAGCCCAAGATATTTATGTACCACCAAAAGTAAACACATACCCTGTAGTACTCCTCCTTTTGTCGAGATCATTTGATACCATGTCTGCATCAACATATCCTGCCAACCCAACGCTTTTGCCCTCAAAACACAAAACTTGTTCAGTAGTATCTCTCAAGTATCTAAGGATCCACTTCACTGCCTCCCAATGCTGCTTACCCAGATTGCCCATAAACCGGCTAACAACTCCCACCGTCTGTGCAATATCTGGTCTTGTACACACCATTGCATACATCAAACTTCCAATTGCTGAAGCATACAGAGTGTTTTGCATGTAGGTCCGCTCCTCTTCGCTACTAGGTGAGTCCTTGTTGGATAGCTTGAACTGACTTCCAAACGGGACCCGAACTGGCTTTGCATCTTCCATACTAAATCTCTCCAAGACTTTCTTTATGTATTCAGCCTGTGAAAGATACAACTTTCCTGCCACCTTGTCACGATCGATTCGCATACCCAAGATTTGCTTGGCCTCTCCAAGGTCCTTCATAGCAAACCTTTCAGACTATTTTTCCTTCAACTTGCTCACCTCCCGAGCACTAGAGCCTGCTATCAACATGTTATCAACATATAATAGCAAAATGATATAACCATCATCATACCTCTTGAAGTAACAGCAATGGTCAGCCTCACACCTATTTATCTTAATCTCGTGCATGAACCCACCAAACTTCCGTACCACTGTAATGGAGCTTGTTTCAGACCATACAAGCTCTTCTTCAACTTGCAAACAAGCTCACTACTCCCCTTAGAAAAGTATCCCTCCGGTTGCTTCATGTAGATGTCCTCATCTAAATCACCATGAAGAAAGGCGGTTTTCACGTCCATCTGTTCTAACACAAAATTTTCTGCAGCCACCAGACTCAGAACCAATCGAATGGTAGTTAGCTTCACCACTGGAGTAAAAACATCAGTATAGTCAATACCATGTTTCTGCTGAAACCCCTTCACAACCAATCTTGCCTTGTAGCGTTTGCTTCCATCAGCCTCCTCTTTTATTCTGTAAATCCACTTGTTATGCAGTGCTTTCTTGCCCTTAGGAAGCTCAACAAGCTCCCAGGTTCCGTTGGTCATCAATGAATTCATCTCATCATCTATTGCAAGTTTTCACTTGTCCACCTGTTCACTACGTGTTGCCTCTGCATAACATTCAGGTTCACCACCATCAGTTAACAATAAATAATGGAGGGAGGGTGAATACCTATCAGGAGATCTCCGATCCCTCGTGGATCTCCGCAGCGAAATTGTTGGTGGTAGTGTACTTGGTTCTTCCTCAACAATCACCTGATCATCTAGAACCCCTTTGCTCCCACCCAAGTTCGAAATGTCTAACTCCACAACCTGAGACTCAGAACACCTTCTTTGGATTTCCCCAACTTGTCTTTGTACATCACCTGTTCATTAAATATGACATCTCGACTACGAATCACCTTTCGGTTTTCCTCATCCCAAAATCGATAGCCAAATTCATCACCGCCATATCCAATAAACGTACACTTAACAGATTGTGCATCCAACTTACTTCTACTCATAGAATCAACATGAACATATGCAACACACTCAAATACTCGAAGAAAAGACAGATTTACCTCCTTTCCCGACCAGGCCTCCTCCGGTATGCCATTTTCCAAAGGAGTTGAGGGTCCTCTGTTTATCAAGTAAGCTGCTGTGTTAACCGCCTCTGCCCAAAACATCTTTGGCAGCCCACACTTCAATCTCATGCTCCTAGCACGTTCACATAGGGTCCTGTTCATACGTTCTGCCACAGCATTCTGCTGTGGTGTTCCTCTCACGGTTTTCTCCATTCGGATTCCATTCGCCTCACAGAATCCTTTGGACTCACGGAGCTCGTACTCTCCGCCATTATCGGATCTCAAACGCTTCACCTTGAGACCCGTTTCAGTTTCTACAAGAGCCTTCCATTTCCTGAAAGCATTAAAGGCATCAGACTTATTTTTCAAGAAATAAACCCATACCTTCCTCGTAGAGTCGTCAATGAATGTCATGTAATATGATGCTCCACCAAGGGATGTCACTTTTGCTGGACCCCACAAATCACTGTGAACTAACTCCAGCTTCTGCTTCTTCAAAGCCCTGCCTCCCTTCGAAAAACTCACCCTTTTCTGTTTTTTGAATACACAGTCCTCACACAAACCAATGTCAACTGTCTTGAGGTCTGGCAGTTTACCCTTCGAGCACATAACTTTCATCCCCTTTTCACTCATGTGGCCAAGGCGACAATGCCACAAATTTGCATTCCCTTTTTCACTTGCAAGAGCAATGCTATCCCGGGTGTTGCCTGTCATATACAACGTCCCCTTTTTATTTCCACGAGCCACTACCATGACACCTTTGGATATCTTCCACGAGTTACACCCAAAGGTCACCTTGTAGCCCTCGTCATCAAGTTGCCCAACTGAAATCAAATTCCTCTTCAAACCAGGAATATGTCTCACATCTTTCAATTATAACACAGTCCCATTTGGTGTCTTAATCCGAACATTTCTCTTCTCTTTGATTTCCAGAGGCTCATCATCAGCTAGATAAACCTTCCCAAAGTTCCCGGAAGTGTACTTTTCTATTACGTCAGCACTGCTGCACGAATGAAACGATGCTCCGGAATCTAACACCCACGACTCCAATGGACTGCTTACACTCAGAATCAATGCATCTGAGTCCTCATCAGTGGCAACGTTGGCTGAGTTGTCATTCTTCTTTGGTTCATTCCCTTGTGCCTTGCACTCACTTTTGTAATGACCAAGTTCATGACATTTATAACACTCAACTTTACTCTTATCCTTCTTGGGCTTTTCTTTGCCCATTGACTTCGATCTACCCCGATTTGGCTTCCCCTTGGATTCAGATCTGCCTCTGCTTCCCGCACTCAAAGTAGATCCTGTGGCCACACCCAACTCTTTCCTGCGAATTTCTTCGCTCATGACCAGATCCCTAACCTCATCAAATTTCAGTTTCACTTTACCTGCTGAAGCACTAATTACCGTAACCATTCCACTCCAACTTTCCGGTAAAGAAGACAACAAAATTAAGGCTTGAACTTCATCATCAAAATCAATCTCAACCGAACTCAATTGGGCTATAATCATATTGAATTCGTTGAGATGGTTGGCTACCACAGTATCCTTCGCCATCCTCAGGTTGAATAACCTCCGCATCAAGTGAATCTTGTTCGCTGCAGACGATTTTTCATACATCTCCGTCAAAATTTCCAGCATCTCCTTTGTGGTTTTTGCTTTCACCGTATGTAGGGAGACGTTCCTGGATAACGACAGACGAACCACACTCATCGCCTTCCTATCCAGCAACTTCCACTCGTCGTCCTTCATCTCTTCAGGTTTTTCACCCAACAGTTGATACAGATCTTTACCGTACAGGTAATCTTCGATCTGTAATTTCCAGAATCCAAAATCCGTTCCATCAAACTTCTCAACAGACGATTTCCCTTCAGCCATCATAATTGCTCTCCACAGATCCCTTTAACCCGATGCTCTTGATACCAGTTGTTAGGAATTAAACAAACAATTATGGAGAAAATAATAGAACTAGGAATTTAGAGATAAATAATTTGGTTACCCAGTTCGTCAGGAATGACTACGTCCGGGGGCACTACCAAGCCAGGAGATTCACTATTTTCGTGTGTTTTTCGTACAAAGAGGCAAATACAATGAGTCAAGGTATTTAAATGAGACATGGGCCAAAACCCTAATTCACGCGCACAGCTGCGGAACCCGCTCGACCACGGGGCTTGGTCGAGCGGTTCCGCTCGATCAGATCGCCAGCTTGAGGGCCTCCAATGCTCTGGTCTCCCGTCGCGTTCGACCTCCTTTGGTCGAGCAGAAGTGCTTGACCTAACACCATGGTCGAGAGCCTCGCCCTTGCTAGATCCCTTCTCCGACTCAGGCTCCACAACCCAACAATCTCCCACCTGGAGACTGACTCCAACTGTAACTTGTCTCCCCCGTTCCAACGGTTTCTCTCACTGTTAGTAGTGCCGGGCCTTATGCACAGTTTCCAAGGCCAGTTGAAGTCATGCATAACTTCAACTTCTCTAAGGTCACAACCTTAGTCAACATGTCAGCAGGATTCTCACTTCCCCGGATCTTCATCAGCTGTAAGATCTTGTTCTCGATGAGGTAACGAATGTAATGATACCTCAACTCAATGTGCTTCGTCCTCGAGTGATAGGCCGAATTCTTCGCCAAGTGAATAACACTCTGACTGTCACTATACATAATACTATCCTTTTGCTCCTTCCCAAATTCACACGACAAATTCTGAAACCAAACCATTTCTTTACTAGCCTCAGTAACTGCAACGTACTCTGCTTCTGCAGTGGACTAAGCTACGATCTTTTGCAACTTAGAAGCCCAAGATATTTATGTACCACCAAAAGTAAACACATATCCTGTAGTACTCCTCCTTTTGTCGAGATCATTTGATGCCAAGTCTGCATCAACATATCCTGCCAACCCAACGCTTTTGCCCTCAAAGAACAAAGCTTGTTCAGTAGTACCTCTCAAGTATCTAAGGATCAACTTCACTGCCTCCCAATGCTGCTTACCCGGATTGCCCATAAACCGGCTAACAACTCCCACCGCCTGTGCAATATCTGGTATTGTACACACCATTGCATACATAAAACTTCCAATTGCTGAAGCATACAGGAGTGTGTTGCATGTAGGTCCGCTCCTCTTCGCTACTAGGTGAGTCCTTGTTGGATAGATTGAACTGACTTCCCAACTGGACCCGAACTGGCTTTGCATCTTCTATACTAAATTTCTCCAAGACTTTCTTTTTGTATTCAGCCTGTGAAAGATACAACTTTCTTACCACCTTGTCACGATAGATTCGCATACCCAAGATTTGCTTGGCCTCTCCAAGGTCCTTCATAGCAAACCTTTCAGACAATTTTTCCTTCAACTTGCTCACCTCCCGAGCACTAGATCCTGCTATCAACATGTCATCAACATATATTAGCAAAATGATATAACCATCATCATACCTCTTGAAGTAACAACAATGGTCAGCCTCACACCTATTGATCTTATTCTCGTTCATGAACCCATCAAAGTTGTTGTACCATTATAATGGAGCTTGTTTCAGACCATACAAGCTCTTCTTCAACTTGCAAACTAGCTCACTACTCCTCTTAGACAAGTATCCCCCGGCTTGCTTCATGTAGATGTCCTCATCTAAATCACCATGAAGAAAGATGGTTTTCACGTCCATCTGTTCTAACACCAAATTTTCTGCAGCCACCAGACCCAGAACCAATCGAATTGTAGTTAGCTTCACCACTGGAGTAAAAACATCAGTATAGTCAATAACATGTTTCTGTTGAAACTCCTTCACAACCAATCTTCCCTTGTAGCGTTTGCTTCCATCAGCCTCCTCTTTTATTATGTAAACCCACTTGTTATGCAGTGCTTTCTTGCCCTTAGGAAGCACAACAACCTCCTAGGTTCCGTTGGTCATCAATGAATTCATCTCATCATCCATTGAAAGTTTCCACTTGTCCACCTGTTCACTACGTGTTGCCTCTGCATAACATTCAGGTTCACCACCATCAGTTAACAATAAATAATGGAGGGAGGGTGAATACCTATAAGGAGATCTCCAATCCCTCGTGGATCTCCGCAGCGGAATTGTTGGTGGTGGTGTACTTGGTTCTTCCTCAACAATCACCTGATCATCTAGAACCCCTTTGCTCCCACCCGAGTTCGAAATGTCTAACTCCACAACCTGAGACTCAGAACCACCTTCTTTGGATTTCCCCAACCTGTCTTTGTACATCACTTGTTCATTAAATATGACATCTCGACTACGAATCACCTTTTGGTTTTCCTCATCCCAAAATCGATAGCCAAATTCATCACCGCCATATCCAACAAACGTACACTTATGATTTTTGCATCCAACTTACTTCTACTCATAGAATCAACATGAACATATGCAACACACCCAAATACTCAAAGAAAAGACAGATTTACCTCCTTTCCCGACCAGGCCTCCTCCGGTATGCCATTTTTCAAAGGAGTTGAGGGTCCTCTGTTTATCAAGTAAGCTGCTGTGTTAACTGCCTCTGCCCAAAACATCTTTGGCAGCCCACACTTCAATCTCATGCTCCTAGCACGTTCACATAGGGTCCTGTTCATACGTTCTGCCACACCATTCTGCTGTGGTGTTCCTCTCACGGTTTTCTCCATTCGGATTCCATTCGCCTCACAGAATCCTTTGGACTCACGGAGCTCGTACTCTCCACCATTATCGGATCTCAAACGCTTCACCTTGAGACCCGTTTCAGTTTCTACAAGAGCCTTCCATTTCCTGAAAGCATTAAATGCATTAGACTTATTTTTCAAAAAATAAACCCATACCTTCCTCGTAGAGTCACAATGAAAGTCATGTAATATGATGCTCCACCAGGGATGTCACTTGTCTTTGGACCCCACAAATCATTGTGAACTAACTCCAACCTGCCTTTTTTAAAGCCTTGCCTCCCTTCAAAAAACTCATCCTTTTTCGTTTTTTAATACACACCCTCCTCACACAAACCAATGTCAACTATCTTGAGGTCTGGCAGTTTACCCTTCGAGCACATAACTTTCATCCCCTTTTCACTCATGTGGCCAAGGCAACAATGCCACAAATTTGCATTCCCTTTTTCACTTGCAAGAGCAATGCTATCCCGGTGTTGCCTGTCATATACAACGCCCCCCCTTTATTTCCATGAGCCACTTGTTGGGATTATCTTTGGAAAGTATGCTTTTACTTTGTATAATCGGTGAATTTTACTTATTTATTTGAAATAAATTTTTATCAATGATGCTTTAAATATCATCGATTGTTACATATATTTTACCGCATAACTGTTCAATAAATAAGACGTGTTACATTGTAGTTAATTTAGTGATACCGGATCACAAAAGATTAAATTAACAAATCCCTTGTAACCAAAAAGTACACCATTCACGACCTAGATAGAAATGAACAATCCATTGTGAAAGGTTGAAGTGTAAAACTTCAGTTGGCTTGTCTTGACCAAGAGATTACACTAGTGCATGTCTAGTGCCTCAAGAGAACCTCTGGGGAGGATAAATTCTTGAACCCGAACTAGGAAGAATTAGACCTCGGTGGTTCGTTATTTCTTAATCTTAAATCCCTTAAATAGGATCGTGTGGTTAGTAATTATTGCTTTGACTTATTACGGGAAGAGAATCAACGAGATTCAATACTCTATATCTTGGGCAATATTATTGGTCACATCGATTGCTAAGATTTAATCTGAGAGAATCGTGGTGCAAGCACGCTTTTGTTCGATTTGCCTCCTTGGGAGGTTCATAAGTTTTATCATACCAAATCTTGCAAGTGGAACTAGTTTCTGGTATGGGTAATAATGTTGAACCGTTCCTTTACCAAGGATAAAAGATATTAATTAATGGAAAGCTATTTCAATGGCTTGAATTAATTAATGGGCTAGATAAGCTTAAACACGGGAAATAATAACCGGGAGCCATATTAACAGTAATATGGGTTAAGATGGATAGTGCAATATTAATTATGTAGTGGGATTAATTAATATTTATGGGCTTGAATAATATTGTGGCTCAATATTAAAAATTCAAGATCCATTGGAAGGTCCAATCTTAATTCTCCTAAAGGCACCTAAGTAGCCTAACATAAAGTCCAATAACTGAAAAAGGTGTTTAAAATAAAATAAATATTGTTGCTTATTTTTCCTCATAATTTTCGAAATTTATGGATAAAAGTGGAGAAAGATTTTCTTTGAATTTTGTTATGGAATGAAGATATGTATTCTGGGAATACAAGATTATCTCATTAAATTTAAGAAATCTTCCACTTGGTTATTTACTATGAAATTTCGAAAATTTTGAATAATTAAGGGAGAGAAAGATTTTCTTGATTTTCTTGAAAAGATATTATGGAAGATATGTATTCTTGGAATACAAGAATGTCTCATAAATTCAAGAAGATCCAAATCTTGGTTTCTTTTTCCTTAAAATTTCGAAATATCCCATAACAAGAGGAGTTGGGATTTTTGTGAAATATTTTAATTATGGAGAAAAGAATATATGAAATATATTCAAGATTTCTTGGAGATCAAGAAAAAGATTTTCCCATATTATTTTTCCTCAAATTTTCGACCACCAGCTCATTATAAATAGGGGATGAATGTTTCATCCCCAGGAGAAAACGAAAATTGGTTTTTCAGAAAAATATCAGCGTCGATAAAATATCAAATATTTTGAAACGTCGACAGATTATGTATTTTCGAAAAACGTCAATTGTGAATGTACAATTCCATGTGCTGGAAAAATTAGTAAATCAACAAAGGTGGTGCAACAAATTTTATTCTCCCTTTTGTTAATTGTTCACGAGCTACCTTCCACCGGATTGTCGAGCAAGGACTAGGGAATACTTGGGAAGGTCTTTCGGTGTGTTTTCATTGACGAGACCATTGCCATTCCAAGAGGTAAGTTCACGTAAACTCGTAATAATTCCGCATGCGTAGGATTTACGTGAACTGTTTATATGCATGATTTGTTGTTGAATTATTATTTGAATTAATATGGGTTAATTCATGCTAGTAATAATTGTTAGAATTAAATTTGTATTTAAAGATTCATCCCGAATAGATCCGGACAATTAATTCCCCAACAACTAGTATCAGAGCCTCGGTTTCGGGCTCTGAATTTTAAATTGCAATTTAATTCGCTGTCATTAAATTTGAAATTGGATAGTAGAATTGCTAGATCTTTTTTGCTGGTATCCAATTGTCATGGAATTTAATGTGTTTATTTATGCATGCATATAAATTTTGGTTTTTAATTGATTAGCTCGAATTCGTTTTTGCCTAAATGAGAAAATCCACGAGTAGATTAGTATTTGTTTGATTTGATCAATGTAATAAACTAGTCTAGATCTAGGTTTATTTATTTTTGTAAATAAATTGTAACCGGATCGGAAACGGAGGAGGAGACGAAGAATTAAAAGATGGGATCCGGAACCGGGCGTAGGCAGCGTGCATTCTTGTGAACGCGTGGAGGCACGCGGACGGACGTGGGCGGGGCGCCAAGACGGGCGTGGGGCGAGGCGTGAGGGCCGAGGCCGAGGAGGCGGATTCAAAGCGGGCGACGCTGGCGGCGCGTGGGTGGGCGGACGATGCCGAGAGGTGGGCGCGCGAGACGGGCGAAGAAGAGAGCGACGCTGGCTTACTGGGCGACGCCGCCGAGGCAACGCGGGCGACGCCGCCGAGGGCGCGGCGACGCGGCGACGGCGCTTCGCTTCAACGTGGCAGGACGCCACTGACACGGCCCGGGAGTACTAGGCGGGCACTCAACCATGAAATGGTCGATGACATGGCTTGACAAGGCGTTTTTTTAAGACGGTCAAGTGGGAGCTTTTCGAGACGAACGATGAAGGCTATGAAGACGATTTCTCAAGATCAAGACATGACAAAAATTAATCATGACAATTGGATAAATGTGCCCAATATGTTTAATTTTTTGTCTTGATGTTTATGCATTATTTATGCTTATTTAAATTGTGTTTAAATCTGCGATGCATGAGAAAATATTTTAAAAAATCTCACTTTCGAAAATCACTAAGTATGTTTAAACAATTAATTGACAATTTTATTCCAGATAATAAAATTGAATTAATTTTGACCTCCATGATTTATTTATTTGTGAATTCTTTTGTAGAAATTACCCCCACGGGACGGTCAAAAGATAACTTTCACATGAATAAATTCCAAACGGATGATTGTGGATTATTACTAGTAGCGACGATGACCCTCCCCACGAGGCTCGTTCAAAGCGAAATAATAATTCTGTATTTAATCATGGTTATTACTTAGGTATAAAATTGATATGCATATACTTCCCCGAAGTCCCTGTCAATTTTATATTGGTCAAGTGGGAGCCAACTATTAATCTGGGTATTAAAGGTTTGTAACTGTTCTTGTTTGTAACCTTCTTGAATGTGTTTAAATAATGACCCACCCCACGTGGCTTATTTAAACTGTTTTGAGATGTTGGCTGATGCATGTTCATATTTTTTTTGAGATTTTAATATGAAGCATGTGATCGAACCTTGTGATATATTTGTGCCTATGCATATTATTATTTATTTCAGTTCATCATGTCGCAACCTTTTAATCCACTGTTAATATACTTAAAGTCAATACAATATGTATGAAAACTATATTGATTGGAAACGAAAAATTATAATTGTCCTAACTGCACAAAAGCACAAGTGAATTCTTGACACACCAAAATCAGATGAGCCAACGGGTCAAAAATGCGGGACCCGTCAGATCACCTTGCGAGAGATGTCGTCTCTGAAAATGGTGGAGGACAAACCCGTAAGGGATTACGTCCTCAGAATCGATGGTCCATCTGAACAAACTTGAGGTTCTGAGTGCAGATTATAATCTGGGGACTCAGATGAATTTGGTACTTCACTCTCTGCCCAAAAGTTTTTTGAGCATTTTGGCCTAACTAGCCGATTTGTTGCAAGCTTTGGTCTCGGCAGAGATGTTGATGGGGCACCAAACTCAAGCTTTGATGGCAAGTGGTCCGTCTTCATCTTCTAGGCCAAGGGAAGGCAAGAAAAAGAAGAGGACCAAGAGCCATAAGCAATAAAACTCAACTGTTGCCGAGGGCAATGGTAAGATGAGGAATGCTTGTGGTGTCAAGGAAAATCCAAAGAGGAAGTGCTTAAGTTGTGGTGAAAGAGGACAATGGAGGTTTGCCTGTTCCAACCCCAAAAGGGATGGAAAGAAAGGTAATTCTCACGCACTAATTGTTGAAACTTGTTTAGCGGCGTATACTTCTCATTCGTGGGTAGTTGATACGAGATCCACTAATCATGTTTGCTTCACGGGTTCAAACTGATCCGGCAATTTAGTGGGAGTGAGATCCTCATCACACTGGGCGATGTTATGAAAGTAGCGGCTATTGCAATGCTACGTAAGTAGCAGATATTGCAATGCTACGTAAGTAACGGTTATTGCAATGCTACGTAAGTAGCAGATATTGCAGTGCTACATGAGTAGTGGTTAAAGTAGGGGGAGAAGTGCACCTGTCTTTTGAAGATAAAGTTTTAATTTTAAGAGATTTTCTTTATGTTCCCAGTTTTAGAAAGAATTCACTTCCAGTTTCTAAAATTCTGTTAATGGATACTTAGTTTCTTCTAATAAGAATGACATCATTTCTTGAAATGATGAGTGTATCTGTCATGGAACATTGGTCGAATAATCTCCATACAATTAACTGTGCACACCACTCACGAAATGCATCCTATAACACATCAACTATTTCCGGTAAAAGAAAACGTTCATCAGACATGAACGAAACACTTCTATGGCATCTAAGATTGGGACATATTAATCCAAAGAGGATCCAAAGGTTGGTGAAAGACGGTTCATTGGAGTTTCTCCAAGTTGAACCAATTCCAACTTGCGAATCATATTTGGAGGGTAAAATGACCAAGAGGGCATTCAGAGCCAAGGGGAATAGAGCCAAAGAAGTACGTATGTGGTCCAATGTCAACCATGGCAAGAGGAGGTTATGAGTATTTCGTCACTTTTATTGATGACTACTCAAGGTACGGTTATATTTTCCTTATGAAGCATAAATCTGAGACCTTTGAGAAATTCAAAGAATTTAAGGCTCAAGAAGAGAATCATAGGGAAAAACGTATCAAGTCTCTACGATCCGATCGTGGAGGCGAGTACCTCAGCGATGAGTTTTTGAACTACCTGTCAGATGAAGGGATTGCATCACAGCTGACTGCACCCGGAACCCCTCAACAAAACGGGGTTGCAGAGCGAAGAAACATAACTCTTTTGGAAATGGTTAGATCAATGATGTGTTATGCGGATCTTCCCAAGTCGTTCTGGGGTCATGCCTTGGAAACATCGACTTACATTCTGAACTTGGTGCCATCCAAATCGGTTCCCAAAACTCCCAAAGAATTGTGGACCGGGTGCAAGCCTAGTTTGAGACACATGAGAATTTGGGGGTGTCCGGCCTACGTGTTGGACAAGGAAGCCTGGAAATTGGATCCTCGATCAGAATTAAGGCTGTTTATAGGATACCCCGAGGGAACAAAAGGTTGTATGTTCTATGGTCCCAAAGATCAAAAGGTGGTAATAAACACCCACTTTAGATTTTTGGAGGAAGACTATATGAACGAAAGAAGACCCAGAAGTGAGATTACCTTAAGTGAGCTAAGGGGGCTAACCTCATTGCCAACTGTACAAAATGATATACCAAATGACACACTTTCACAACTGGAACCTCGTCGTAGTGGGAGGGTTGTTAGACAGCCCGAGAGATTCATGGGGATAGGAGAGTCCTCGGACTTGATTCCCGGACAAGACGAATCAGACCCATGGACATATGATGAGGCAATCCAAGATAAGGATGCAGTTTCTTGGCAAAAGGCAATGAAAGCAGAAATGGGGTCTATGGATCATAATAGAGTGTGGGAGCTAGTCGAACCACTTAATGGGGTCAAACCCATTGGTTGCAAGTGGGTATACAAGAGAAAAAGGGGACCGGACGGGAAGGTGGAAACCTTCAAGGCAAGGCTTGTGGCGAAAGGTTATACTCAGGAAGAAGGGATCGACTATGAGGACACCTTTTCACCTATAGCAATGCTCAAGTCCATCCGGATTCTCTTGTCGATAGCTGCGCATCTCGATTTTGAAATCTGGTAAATGGATGTCAAGACAGCTTTCCTTAACGGAAGTCTTGATGAAGAAATCTATATGCAGCAACCCTAAGGCTTCATTGAAAAGGGCCAAGAACACCTAGTTTGTAAGCTCATGAAGTCCATTTACGGACTCAAACAGGCATCCAGAGCTTGGAACCAATGTTTTGATCATGTTATAAAGTCTTATTTGATCAAAACGAGTTCGAAAGTTGTGTGTACAAAAAGCGTGTCGGAACTGCATTGGTATTCTTAGTACTATACGTAGACGACATTCTGCTCATCGGGAATGATGTAAAGGTGTTATCAGATGTAAGGGCATGACTTTCAAAATAGTTTGATATGAAGGACTTAGGGGAAGCCGGGCACATCCTTGGGATCAAGATCACTCGAGATCGCAAGAAAAGGATGATAGACTTATCACAAGCTTCATACATAGACACTCTCTTGAAACGATTCAGCATGCAGGATTCCAAGAAAGGCTTCGTACCTTTCAGGCATGGAATCCATCTATCCAAGGAAATGTGCCCTAAGACACAAAATGAGATAGATGACATGAAAGACATTCCTTATGTTTCGGCTGTCGGAAGCCTTATGTATGCAATGCTGTGTACGAGACCAGATATCTGCTTTGCCATTGGCATGGTGGCAAGATATCAAAGTAACCCTCCGGGGAAAGAACATTGGACGGCAGTTAAAAACATTCTGAAGTATCTGAAAAGAACTCGAGATAGAATGTTGGTTTATCAGTCAGATAGTCTAATCCCCATCGGCTACACAGACTCGAATTTCCAATCAGACTTAGATTCCAGAAAATCTACCTCAGGTAGTGTGTTTTGCATGGGGGGAGGAGCCATGACGTGGAGAAGCGTTAAGCAGAAATGCATCGCAGATTCTACCATGGAAGCCGAATATGTAGCTGCTTGTGAGGCAGCGAAAGAAGTGGTTTGGCTCAAGAACTTCCTAGTGGACTTGGATGTAGTTCCGAATTTGCCCAGCACAATCACTGTTTATTGTGACAATGCCGGAGCAGTAGCAAATTCAAGGGAACCAAGAGCCCACAAGGCCAGCAAACACATTGAAAGGAAATACCATCTTATACGAGAAATTGTTAAGAGAGGAGATATAGAGGTGGCAAAGATCACGTCAGAAGACAACCTAGCTGATCCATTCACAAAGGGTCTACCTCAGAATACATTCGAGAGACATGTGAAAGGAATGGGTGTCAAGACCGTTGCCAATCTGCTTTGAGTATAAGTGGGAGACATTATTAGGTTCGTGTAGGTGACATTAGTTGTCACGTACTACCTGAGACATCTTTGTAGTATACTTAAAAGCGATTTTGAGTATAAGTGGAAGATTGTTGGGATTATCTTTGAAAGTATGCTTTTACTTTGTATAATCGGTCAATTTCGGACTTATTTACTGAAATAAATTGTTTATCACTGATGCTTTAAATATAATCGAATGTTACATATATTTACTGCATAACTGTTCAATAAATAGTACGTGTTACATTGAAGTTAATTTAGTGATACCATATCACAGAAGATTAAATTAATATCCCTTTGTAACCAAAAGTACACCATTCATGACCTAGATGGAAATGAACAATCCATCGTGAAAGGTCGAAGTGTAAAGCTCAGATTGGCTTGTCTTGACCAAGAGATTACACTAGTGCATGTCTAGTGCACTGAAGAGGACCTAAAGGAGGACAAATTCTTCAGAACTGAACTAGGAAGAATTAGACCTCAGTGGTTCGTTATTTCTTAATCTTCGTCCCTTAAATAGGATCGTGTGTGGTTAGTAATTATTGCTTTGACTTATTACGGAAGAGAATCAACGAGATTCAATACTCTATATCTTGGGCAATATTATTGGTCACATGCGATTGCTAAGATTTAATCTGAGAATCGTGTGCAAGTACGCTTGTTCGATTTGCCCTTGGGAGGTTCATAAGTTTTATCATACCAAATCTTGCAAGTGGAACTAGTTTCCGGTATGGGTAATAATGTTGAACCGTTCCTTTACCAAGGATAAAAGATATTAATTAATGGAAAGCTATTTCAGTGGCTTGAATTAATTAATGGGCTAGATAATCTTAAACACGGGAAATAATAACCGGGAGCCATATTAACAGTAATATGGGTTAAGATGGATAGTGCAATATTAATTATGTAGTGGGATTAATTAATATTTATGGGCTTGAATAATATTGTGGCTCAATATTGATAATCCAAGATCCATTGGAAGGTCCAATCTTAATTCTCCTAAAGGCCCCTCAAGTAGCCCAACATAAAGTCCAATAACTGAAAAAGGTGTTTAAAAATAAAATAAATTTTTGATGCCTATTTTTCCTAATTTTTTAAAAAAAATAGTAAATAAAAGGAGAAAAATTTTCTTTGAATTTTGTTATGGAATGAAGATATGTATTCTTGGAATACAAGATTATCTCATTAAATTCAAGAAATCTCCCACTTGGTTATTTACTATGAAATTTCGAAAATTTTGAATAATTAAGGGAGAGAAAGATTTTCTTGAAAAGATATTATGGAAGATATGTATTCTTGGAATACAAGAATATCTCATAAATTCAAGAAGATCCAAATATTGGTTACTTTTTCCTTAAAATTTCTAAATATCCCATAACAAGAGGAGTTGGGATTTTTGTGGAATATTTTAATTATGGAGAAAAGAATATATGAGATATATTCAAGATTTCTTGGAGATCAAGAAAAAGAATTTCCCATATTATTTTTCCCCAAATTTTCGACCACCAGCTCATTATAAATAGGGGATGAATGTTTCATCCCCAGAGAATTCTTAAAATTAGTTTTTCGGAAAAATATCAGCGTCGATAAAATATCAAATATTTTGAAACGTCGACAGATTGTGTATTTTTGAAAAACGTCAATTGTGAGTGTACAATTCCATGTGCTGAAAAAATTAGTAAATCCACAAAGGTGGTGCAACAAATTTTATTTTCCCTTTTGTTAATTGTTCGCGAGCTTCCTTCCATCGGATTGTCGAGCAAGGACTAGGGAATACTTGGGAAGGTCTTTTGATGTGTTTTCATTGAAGAGACCATTGCCATTCCAAGAGGTAAGTTCACGTAAACTCGTAATAATTCCGCATGCGTAGGATTTACGTGAACTGTTTATATGCATGATTTGTTGTTGAATTATTATTTGAATTAATATGGGTTAATTCATGCTAGTAATAATTGTTAGAATTAAATTTGTAAAGATTCATCCCGAATAGATCCGGACAATTAATTCCCCAACACCACTACCATGACACCTTTGGATATCTTCCACGAGTTACACCCAAAGGTCACCTTGTAGCCCTCGTCATCAAGTTGCCCAACTGAAATTAAATTCCTCTTCAAACCAGGAATATGTCTCACATCTTTCAATTGTAACCACGGTCCCATTTGGTGTCTTAATCCTAACATTTCCCTTCCTTTGATTTCCGTGAGGCTCATCATCGCCTAGATAAACCTTCCCAAAGTTCCCGGAAGTGTACTTTTCCATTACGTCAGCACTGCTGCACGAATGAAACGATGCTCCAGAATCTAACACCCACGACTCCAATGGACTGCTTACACTCAGAATCAATGCATCTGAGTCCTCATCAGTGGCAACGTTGGCTGAGTTGTCATTCTTCTTTGGTTCATTCCCTCGTGCCTTGCACTCACTTTTGTAATGACCAAGTTCATGACATTTATAACACTCAACTTTACTCTTATCCTTCTTGGGCTTATCTTTGCCCCTTGACTTCTATCTACCCCGATTTGGCTTCCCCTTGGATTCAAATCTGCCTCTGCTTCCCGCACTCAAAGCAGATCCTGTGGCCACACCCAACTCTTTCCTGCGAATTTATTCGCTCATGACCAGATCCCTAACCGCATCAAATTTCAGTTTCACTTTACTGGCCAAGCACTAACAACCGCCACCGTTCCTCCCAACTTTCCGATAAAGAAGACAACAAAATTAAGGATTGAACTTCATCATCAAAATCAATCTCAACCGAACTCAATTGGGCTATAATCATATTGAATTCGTTGAGATGGTTGGCTACCACAGTATCCTCCGCCATCCTCAGGTTGAATAACCTCCGCATCAAGTGAACCTTGTTTCTTTGCAGACGGTTTTTTCATACATCTCCGGTCAAAATTTCCAAAGATCTCCTTTGTGGTTTTTGCTTTCACCGTATGTAGGCGGCGTTCTGGATAACGACAGACGAAACCACACTCATCGCCTTCCTATCCAAAGAACTTCCACTCGTCGTCCTTCATCTCTTGAGTTTTTCACCCAACGGTTGATCTGATCTTTACCGTCTGGGTAATCTTCGATCTGCAATTTCGAAATCCAAAATCCGTTCCATCAAACTTCTCAACGCAGGCGATTTCCTTCACCATCATAATTGCTCTCCACGGATCCCTTTAACCCGATGCTCTTGATACCAGTTGTTAGGAATAAAACAAGCAATTATGGAGAAAATAATAGAACTAGGAATTTAGAGACAAACAATTTGGTTACCCAGGTTAAATCGAATGAATGACTACGTCCAGGGGCACTACCAAGCCGGGAGATTCACTATTTTAGTGTTTTTTTTTTTACAATGAGGCAAATACAATGAGTCAAGGTATTTAAATGAGACATGGGCCAAAACCCTAATTCACGCGCACAGCTGCGGAACCCGCTCGACCACGGGCCTTGGTCGAGCGGTTCCGCTCGATCAGATCGCCAGCTCGAGCGCCTCCAATGCTCTGGTCTCCCGTCGCGCTCGACCTCCTTTGGTCGAGCAGAAGTGCTCGACCTAACACCATGGTCTAGCGCCTCGCCCTTGCTGGATCCTTTCTCCGACTCAAGCTCCACAACCCAACAGGTGTAACTTCCTATCGCCTTTGGTTATGGGATTAGTTTCCTTGATGAAGCAATCAGTAGGGGCTTCTTTCGACATGAAAATTTAGAAGATCAAGGCTTCATCAATCATTCTTTTCTTGCCGAGGTCGACTTTAGCTGAACCAAGGTCGATTACTTCCATGTCTATGTAACCAACACCTTTATGTGGGGGATAGGATTCTAGTGGAGAAGGTATGCTTTCTTCTAGGCTGAGATTTTGAATTTATTGATATATCATTTGTGAGTTTTTTTGGTTTCGAATTTTAAATTGGAAGCAATTCATGCTTAATGACTGCTTGGTATATTAAAGTGTATATAAAAAACCGGAAATATGGAAAAATGATAGACACAAGTATTGAGTATAGTTTCTTTTTTATATCAGAGGTTTATAAAAAAATTTGGACCATGATAAAATCAGGTATTTGGTTATTTATAAACCGCTCGACCAGTTAAATTAAATTCACAGTTGCCAAGTAACAAAATGGTATACTAATATGGACCAACATTACAATACTAAATTTGCTGATTTTGGGCTTTCTAAACTCATTAACAAGAACCAAATTAGTGTCATAACGACCATGAGAGGCACTCCTGGCTATCTCGCCCTGGAATGGCTTAACTCTGCTATTACGGAAAAAGCAGATGTCTCTAGCGCTGGGTCGTGATTCTTGAAATTGTGTGTGGTAGGAAGATTTGTGAGAAATCGAGGCCAGAGGGAGAAAGACATCTGCCATCCTTTTTATGAAAAAAGCGGAGGAAGGACAGTAGCTTGATCTTGTCAACCAGTGGTGTCAGGATGTCTGGTGACTGGTCCAATGTAGCAGAAGTCAAGGAAGGGAATTTTAATTAAGGATATCTGGTCTAATGTAGTTGAAAAAAACCTTATTACTTATAATTAAGGACATATATGAAGAGTTGTAAGGAGGCCAGCTTGAAAAATTGCCCCTGCAAAGCTGCTATCTTTTATAATAATTCTTGCTATATGCCATACCAAATCTTTTCATTGAGGGTATATGATCGGACTATTTACCCAGTGTATTCTGTATCTTTAAAGTTACAAAGTACTCCTGCAGAAACAACTTGACTGTGTTCTGAATTGTGCTCTGAGTAATTTTTGGGGCTCTTGCTGGAGTTTTATCGTTGGATATGCATTTTTGGTGTACAGAAGGTTGACGGGAAGATCTGAAGAAATGGAGGAACTATTTATAGATCATGTGCCAGGCATTCCCACCGGATTTTCTTTTGAAACGTTGGAAAATGCAACTGACAACTTCGACAAAAAACTTGGGTTAGTTTTCGAAGGGTCGTTCAATGATGGCACAAGAATCGAAGTGAAGCATCTTGATAGAGTCGGTCACGTTAAGAAGTAATTCTAGCAGAGATTTAAAGTATTGGCAGCATTCACCATATCAACTTGGTGAGACTAATTGGCTTTTGTGCTGAGAAATTTCACTGGCTTTTAGTTTATGTGCAATGGCTCTCTACAGAGATGGATCTACCGCAGAATTCATGAAGAAAATGCTCAAATGGAACTGCAGAAGAAAGATCATCATGGACAATTGCCAAAGGATTGACCTATCTTCATGAAGGTTGCAGGGAAAATATCATTCACCTAAACATAAAGCCCCAAAACATACTTCTGGACGAACATTACAATGCCAAACTTGCTGATTTTGGGCTTTCTAAACTCTTGGACAAGAATCAAAGCAATGTTGTAAAAACCATGAGAGAAATCGATGCCAGAGGAAGAAAGACATCTGCCAACATTTTCATGGAAAAAGCTTAGGAAGGACAGTGGCTTGATCTGTTGTCAGGATGTGGAGTCGAATGTAGTAGAAGTTGAGGATATGATGCAAATTTCCGCATTGTGTTTATAGAGTGATCCTGAGAAGAGGCCCTCCATATCCGTGGTGATCAAGCTCTTGTAGGATGTTAACAATGTCAGAAAGACATTGATTACAACTTCTTGACTAGCTAAATCCCAGAAGTTAGTTCTAAAGATGAAGCTCCTCTACTTCCTTCACTTCTGTCGGCGCCTCGTTGATTTTCAGAGTACGTTCTTGAACAATATATTTAATTTGGATCATTTGCTGCTAAATAATGTTTTATATTGTGTTTTATTCATTTTTGCACGTCATTTATGCAATGATATAGTTCTATAAATGAATTTTTGTATGCTGCAAATATTTCGAATTATGAATAAATTTTACTTATTCAATTCCCTTTTTAATTATCCTATTAAAGGGTAGGAGACATGAGATTTTAAGTTAGATGATTTACTTAAATGTTTGTTTACATATTTCCTATTTAAGGAGACCGCTGCCCAGTTCCTCTGTTAAGGCTCATTTAGGCAACAAAGAATAGTAAGTCAGTTAGAAAAGTCTTCCTTCAATGATGGTGATTTAACATAAGAAAGAAAAGTATGAGACTTTGATAACATAAGAAAGAAAAGTATGAGACTTTGATAGATTACAAACCTCACCATCTCATTACTATAAGACATAATTGGAGAATTAATTTACTCCAAACTAACCGATTCCCATAAGAAATAAGTTTTTCACCAATTTCTTTACCACAAACATATCAACTGATACCTTTTATTTTATAAACTAATACTCATAGCATTTAATGCTTATGATATTAGTTTTTAAGTGTAATTGTATCGATTGATAAAATGTTGTCATAATATTAGTTTATAAGTTTAATGGTATAAATTTAAATACTATAAATAAGTTTCACCGGAGACTTACTCTTTCTTTACAAGCTATGTTTTTTCACTCAAAAAGTAGGTAAATTACCTCATATGCCCTTAAATTTAAATATGCTTAGGATCCTTTACTCTCCATCCAGTTGCAATGGAATTGTTGGGGAAAAACAATATTGCACAAAAAATTGGCAAAAAATGAAGCTATCTCTGTTTCAAAAATCAGAAATGAAAAAAATCCCCCATCCATGCCCCAAAAATTTGATGTGAGGTACTGAAATCATCTGGCAGAATGAAGTTGATCTCCCTTATAAAAAGGCAGAAATTTTGTGAACTGGACAAAAAAGTTGTTGTCTCATCAATAGTGGGTACCAAACCTGGGGTCTCCACATTTAATATTTTAAATACCAATACTTGACTTGAGGTTGACTTGAGTGAAGTCTTGTTTATTCATTGTTCAGTATCCAGTGAGAGTCTTCCATCTTATCAACATTATTAATGTGAAATACTTGTCCCACAAATTTTTGCTTCAACGTCTTGCCGTGAATGTGATGATGTCTACACTTTGCATCTTCTTCTTCACTATAATTACTCTCTTGATCTCTTGCTTACTGCCATATGATGACTATCCAATGGCAAATCTCTCTACTTTATGGATCAATAATTCCACTCTTGACAATAATCCAGCTGTTAAAATCATTCTTCGTAGAAGAAGTAGTTTCGGCCCAGATTATGCTTGTGGTTTCTGAGGATGGTAACAATTCTCATCTGTTTGCTATATTCATTCTCCCTACAAACAACAGAGGTAATGATTCTGCTGCAAGAGAGTCGTCGAGAGTTGTGTGGTCTGCAAAACAAAATATTTCTGTAGCAGTCAACGCGACGTTGGAGCTCACAGATGGAGGTGACCTGGTGCTCCGACATGCAAATGGCGCGTTGGCTTGGTCTACCAACACTTCTGGAATGGGGGGTTGCGGGCTTAAATTTGACAGAAACGGGAAATCTTGCTTTGTTTGCTGCAAATAACTCTGTGATTTGGCAATCTTTCGATCATCCAACTGATTGCTTGGTTCCAGAGCAGATCCTCGTATCTGGTATGAATCTCACGTCGAGTGCTGATGGAAATTCCTATTCTTTGTCAATGGAGGAACAAGGTTTAGTAGGTTCTATACAGTCTGATCCTCTGCAGTCTGATTCCGTGCAGCAGCTACAGGTATATTATCAGATTGTTTTTTCTAATGTTAAGCGGAATAAAAAAGCTAGTTATGCTAAGTTTCAAAATGGAAGTCTAGAGTTGTATATAAATCGAATCGAAAAACAAATTCCAGAAATGAGGGTACCTATTCCTCTAGCTACCTCAGCTCAGTATATGAAGTTGGAGTCTGATGGGCATCTCAAAGTTTTTGAGTGGGTTGATGGATGGAAGGAAGTAGTCGATATTTTTAAAGAAGATATTGGTAAGTGTGGATATCCCACGGTTTGTGGAAATTACGGAATCACAGTTTCTACGAGCTCCATAACGTGACATACTTTTCTGTCGTCACAGACAGCTGATACTTTTGAAACAGATCTGAATAGTTGTAAAGAGGCCTGCTTGGAAACTTGCTCCTGCAAAGCTGTTATCTTTCGCTATTCAGGAAATTCTTCTCGCGGTGACTGCTTTATGCCGTGGAAGATGTTTTCGTTGAAGGAATAAAGATCACACCAACTGTAGCTGTGACATCCCCTGCAGTTGAAAAAACTCCCACTTGATGGAAACTCTGCCCTGTTGCGGTTACAGCCTTTACTCCACCTCCATAATCGTACATAATACCATGACGTTGTGGCCCAAAACATATTTCAACAACCTTAAGGTTTGAAAATGATGGATTAACTTCAACTGTTTTCACAAATTTCATTCCGTAAAGGTTTAAAAAATTTAAAGTCAGTAAACAATGATTAAAAAAATTATGCAAGAAAGTGAATTAATGATACATACGTATTTGTCATGTTCTTTTGTCCCATTAAATTTTCCATTTTTGCTCCGAGTCTCGAAGAAAATTACTCCCAAATCAGACATTTCAGAATCTTTACCTCCCTATATTTTGTTTAATTCAAGAATAAATCAAAACTATATGTAAAGTTGTGATCTTAAAAAAACACAAAACACAAAAATAATGGAACCCTACTACCTTTTCATATATGATATCTCTATGTGGACTGCTTTCAGTGTCACATCCCAATTTTTCGTAGGCCAAATATGCATAAATTTAATAAAAATTTGCAGCGGAAGTAAATGTTAAAACATGAAACATTATTGAACCTTATACTAAAATAAGGAAATTTATTTATTTTAAACAAAATTTAGTGCAATAATAGGGATGCGACTCTCATTTAAATATGTATACAGAAGACAAAATTTATTTAAGGCCGTGTAAAACATCTAAAATGAGTTGAGCTTCGTAATATAAATTTGAAGACTTGCATGAACTAAAAGAAAATTTATGAAAATGCTGTGCATTCCAAAAAAAACCCAACCTTATGCTAAATAAGTTAACGTTGTTTCAAAACCCAAATGTTAAGGTATATATATATGAAAGCAAATCTCCTAACATGAACTAATAATAACGTAAATTAAAATTTTCAAACATTTAATAATAATTGAACGTTCGAGACATCCACCGATCCTCCACCGCACTTCTTTCTTAATCTGAAAAATATTAATGAGATTGGGGTGAGTAAAACCACTAGCTCAGTGAAATTCTCTTACTTTATCACAATCAAATATAACATGTAAATAAAATTATAAACTCACAAACATGCATACAATTTCATAAGCTTGTTGGCAAGGTCAACCTTAGGCTTGTTGACTAGGTCAACCTTAGGCTTGTTGACTAGGTCAATCTTAGGCTTGTTGGATAAATCAATCATAATAACATAGGCTGTAAGATGTAGCAAACAATAATAAAATTGACATGAATATTTAAAAGTGACAAAGCAAGTAAAAACTCCACATCGAAGTAATGTCGTGGATGCAAAAGATGCAATGAAATAACTTCAATCTTCTTTGCGAAAAATCCATGAGTTTTGAAAAATATGAAATAATATTTTTCTACGTGTTTTGATTTCAAAAGAAGAGACCTTTATTTATAGGAGAAGAAAATATATTTTCTAGTGAAATTGGGATTTGAATTTATTATGAAAATTTTGAGTTTTAATTTTGATAGATAGAGATAAAAAATTGATGATATCTTTTATAAAATATAATAATTAAATAAATAAATAGTTTAAATGATAATAATGAAAAAGGGGATGACTCTTTAGGAAACAAAAATAGGCATTATTGTTGGTCATATTTCTTAGGAGTTTTATTGAAAAATAAGCAGATCTTAAGCTAGCAAGTGAAAGGGGTTATAATATGGCAGTGTACGTATTTTCAAAATTGAGGAAAATTATTTGGTGAAAAGATTTGTAATTCATATCTTTATGAATATCATAAAAAATTATAATGAGATTTAAAATCGTGACAATTGATTTCTTGGGAAAAAAAAATTAGAATTCAAATCTCTTGTAAATTTTGTAAAGATATGAAAAAAACTTAAGAAAATTATGGGATTTATATAAAATATTTTGTTATAAATATTAAAAGATAAATTTGAATTTTAAAAGTATTGGAAAAATCTATTATGGAATTAAAAAAAAAGATAACTGACTTGAAATTTTCGAGGTGTTATACATATCTAATTTAGATCGATTCTTGGAGTTTTCTAATTATAGTAGAATCACTCATATGAGGTGTAAGAGAATATTTATTTATATAAATATCAGGGGAGAGTCACAGGTTGCAGGCCATCGGCACACGCCTGTAAACTTCAAAATAAAGAGTAATAAACAAGTGACCAAACTGGCATTGAGTTAAGTTAATTAGTATTCAAAATGGATTTGTTTAGAATCTTTTCAATCCACAACATTCATACCAATAGTTAATCAGATTCTAACAACAAATACATAAGAAACAAAAGGAGAAGATTTGAATCACAAAGTTGATTAACTTATGGCCATAAATTCCTTTGTTTCTCCGTGTAACAGAACGAAAACAGGTTACCCACCATAGGGAGTTTATGTTGTCCAGCTAGATTGTAGCTACGGCCGAATTTGTTATGACAACTAAACAACCCCTATATACTATAGACAAATCTGCCATCATGAAAACTGTAAATGAAGAACGATATGTAAACACATGATGTACTAATGACACACTAAATCAAACATGTTGATTCCTTGGCACAAGCTTCTTAACCTTATTAAATAGAACTGAAAAGGTAGCTTAATCCAGTAAAATTATATATTGGTGATTTTATATAATCGTAAAAAATGACATTGCAAATAGCCATCTACTTTAATTATCCAACAATGTATAATCCAAAAAATGGACAAACAAGAAGGTATAGATATAGTCTCTTAGCACAAATTCAGCCAGAAACTAGAGTCAATTTATCATATGGAGGGTATGAACGCAGGTTGAGTTTTATAAATGTTAGCTTTATGTTCATCAATAATCATTAGAAATTATGACAGAGGAAGGAGCAATACAATGAGTATAAACGTAAAATCAGATCTGAACAATGAAATGTAGTTGCATCAACTTCTTCTTCAATTATGATGAAGTCATTTAACTACCAGACAAATAAGAGATAATCAATTACCCTTTATGTTCCAAAGTATTTCAGTGAAAAAAATACACTAGTAAAGAAGGATAAACGTGCCAAAATAAAACAAAAACTATACCACTAACTGAAAACGATAACTCTAACCTTGTGAAGTATTTCAGGCAGGCGTGGCTGAGCGAGATTGGATGCGACGATGCTGGTGTGAAAGAGTTTACGACAGCACGCGGGACTGAGAATCGCCAGAAATTGAGTAAAAGGAAATTGAAGATGTAATGACCTAATTCGTGTATTTGTGTATGTAGCCGGAAATTGAGGAAAAGGAAAGAAGAATTATTTCAAATAAGGATCAAATAATGAACAATTCTCAAAAGAATTACTAAAAGAATCTGAACTTGTGAAATCTAAACTATGATACTGACAAAGAAAAACTCATAAGCAGTATAACATCTAGCTAAATAACTATAGCGACCAAAATTCCTAATGTCCTTCACACATATTTATGCTTCAGATAACACATGAATATTCACATAAGCAGAAATATACAGTAACCTGTGTAGGAGAGAAGTTTATAATCAATTCATTGTATTGACGTACCAAATGCGTTTTTAATTAGCTACTTATATAATTCCTCATCAGATTTAAGTAGAAGCTAAAACTTATATTCACAACTGATTGCTCAGGAAAACAAAATTCAAAATACACAAGCCAAGGACCACTTATACGAAAGAATTTCAGAAAAAAAAAAAAATCTCAATGTAACCTTGCGAAGGATTCACGGCTACCACGGATGGAGATGGCGCTGGCGTGAGAGAGTTTACGAGTGCCCGCGCAAGCTGAATTTGGTAACAAATAGGCGATGATCGCAGAACGCCTCAAAGGATGAACGAAAAATGCGATTAAGAACCACCAGAATTCGACGCTGAAGAGGAAATTGGGGATCAGAAAGGCGGGGTCTCGCAACGCGGAAGCAGCGGTGGGATGTGTTGATGGCGATTAGGAATTGCTCCGATATTTTGGAGTTTTGAGAGAGAGATCAATTCACTTGAGGTTGGGGAAATCCGCTATGGTTGCGCTCACAGCGAGAGAAAAGAATATTTCAGAATTAGGTCTCAAATTTTAATTATCATTTTTATAAAGTGTAATTACAAAATTTTAATAAACTACACATTTAGTGAGGAGTTTAAAACATGCTATGGTGTATTAATTTTCCGCGTTTTTTAATGAGAGTATCTTTATTATCATTAAAAGTAGATAAATATAACATTTAGTGAGAGTATATTATACTCTCATTAATTTTTTGTCATTAAAAATGGTTTTTCTTGTAGTGAATATAGACAAAGTCGAAACCAAACGTAGTTGCAGTAACGAAGAACGGAGGGAGAAGAAGTATGTATTATCAAGATGGTGATGAGTGTGAGAGGTGAGATTGTCCCAGTTTTGATTCTTGCAAGATCCAAGATTTGGCAAAATCCACAATATTTGGCTAGATATGCAAGATCCACAGAATTGTCCTAGTTTTATTATTTAATTGTCAAGATTCATTTTTTATCCTTTAATTCATATTTATCGAGTTGTTAGATATATTTACTAGAATTGGTCCTTTTTAGATTAGGGTTAGTCCTTTTGTTCTTTAAATACTCTATGTAGGTGTTTTGGAAAATCAATCAATGAATAAAGTATAAATTTTCTTTGGCAATTTTGTCAAAAACTAATCGTTCACCTGCTGGCCTGAGCCAGGGCGTCGATTTTATATTCGTTCTCCTGCTAGCCTGCTTTAGGGCGACTAATTTATCTGTTCCCAAATCGCGGTTCTCATCAAATTGGTGCTTTCATTGAGAGTATTTGAGAATCGCGATCGTAAATTGCTACCATGTCAAGAACCGACGAGGAACGAATTGAATCGTTGGAGACCAGTGTGGCGGACATCAAAATCAGTATGGCCAACATTGACGTGAAGCTTGATGCGGTAATCGCGAGGGTAGAGAAGATGAAGCGCAAATTGCTTCGCCGGGGATTTTTTTCTGATTCTTCGTCGGAAAAATACCCGCACCGAACCTCACGACATCACCGCCACATTACCACCATACCACCACCTCGATCTAGTCTACCAGAAATCCGCCGCTCACAACTATCCACTGTTTCGCCGTCGATTCCCCCTGCACAAGAACTATCACGCACCTACACACCTCCACGTCCAGACCGACATTCACACCACCAAAAACCACCACAAACCACCGGGAATTATGTTCATCACGGTCACAGCGTCGCCACGCCACCGGCCGCAACCCCGCCGTCGGCGGAAATAGCGCCTGCACCCGCCGCTCAAACGCCACCAACCCGTGACGAATCGCCCCACAGGCCGACGCAGAGCCTCATCGGGGAAGACTTTGCAGCGCCAGTTTGTGCAGACCAGAGAGTTCACGAATCCAATTTCCGCAGTAATGCCCTAGGCCTTAGTGGGCTTTTGCACGAAAAAATTATTCTCTGATTATGACTTTGTGGGCCCAAAGGTTTATTCACATCAGGGCGTGGAAGACGATGAGCAAATTGGGCTCAATTCTTTTGTTAATAAAAGTGGGCCTTTAAGAGAGTTTGAAGACGTTGACCAACTTGAATTTTTTTTTAAAAAGAGTGGATCCGAATTTTCTTTTGCAGATGTGGAGAATAATTGGTCTTTTATTTTTCCTGATGGAATGGATAAATTTAGTGGATCTCCTTATTATGATGGACCACCTATTTATGATGAAGAGGAAGAGCAATCCGTAGGTGATTCCATATTTTTAGTTTATGACACCGAGCTCGAGGACAAGACATACCAAGTTTTTTATACGAAAGTTGATAACACTGCAAATCTTTGGGGCCTTGATATGACGTTGGACGAAATTCGCCTCGATAATGATGAAGGTTTTGGCTCCCATAATAATTATTATTTTCTTATAATTAATGGTAGTTATTTTGTTGGCAGTACTATGAGACAGTCACACTATCGCCTAAAGGTTTTTGGCCACACCCGAACAGCAGATAATTTTGAGCTAAATAATTTGGTGGCAATAAGTCGACGATTAGATGAAGGGGACCATTTAGGCTCGATGAGAGAGCGTTTCCAAAATTGTTCCTTGAGGACAAGGACGATCTTGAAGGGGACGGGAATGATGCGAACGAGGATTTTGAGAAAATATATTGTCCCAGTTTTGATTCTTGCAAGATCCAAGATTTGGCAAAATCCACAATATTTGGCAAGATATGCAAGATCCACTTGATTGTCCTAGTTTTATTATTTAATTGTCAAGATTCATTTTTTATCATTTAATTCGTATTTATCGAGTTGTTAGATATATTTACTAGAATTGGTCCTTTTTAGATTAGGGTTAGTCCTTTTGTTCTTTAAATACTCTATGTAGGTGTTTTGGAAAATCAATCAATGAATAAAGTATAAATTTTCTTTGGCAATTTTGTCAAAAACTAATCGTTCACCTGCTGGCCTGAGCCAGGGCGTCGATTTTATATTCGTTCTCCTGCTAGCCTGCGCTAGGGAGACGAATTTATCTGTTCCCAAATCGCGGTTCTCATCAAATTGGTGCTTTCATTGAGAGTATTTGAGAATCGCGATCGTAAATTGCTACCATGTCAAGAACCGACGAGGAACGAATTGAATCGTTGGAGACCAGTGTGGCGGACATCAAAATCAGTATGGCCAACATTGACGTGAAGCTTGATGCGGTAATCGCGAGGGTAGAGAAGATGAAGCGCAAATTGCTTCGCCGGGGATTTTTTTCTGATTCTTCGTCGGAAAAATACCCGCACCGAACCTCACGACATCACCGCCACATTACCACCATACCACCACCTCGATCTAGTCTACCAGAAATCCGCCGCTCACAACTATCCACTGTTTCGCCGTCGATTCCCCCTGCACAAGAACTATCACGCACCTACACACCTCCACGTCCAGACCAACATTCACACCACCAAAAACCACCACAAACCACCGGGTATTATGTTCATCACGGTCACAGCGTCGCCACGCCACCGGCCGCAACCCCGCCGTCGGCGGAAATAGCGCCTGCACCCGCCGCTCAAACGCCACCAACCCGTGACGAATCGCCCCACAGGCCGACGCAGAGCCTCATCGGGGAAGACTTTGCAGCTCCAGTTTGTGCAGACCAGAGAGTTCACGAATCCAATTTCCGCAGTAATGCCCTAGGCCTTAGTGGGCTTTTTGCACGAAAAAATTATTCTCTGATCATGACTTTGTGGGCCCAAAGGTTTATTCACATCAGGGCGTGGAAGACGATGAGCAAATTGGGCTCAATTCTTTTGTTAGTAAAAGTGGGCCTTTAAGAGAGTTTGAAGACGTTGACCAACTTGAGTTTTTTTTTTAAAAAGAGTGGATCCAAATTTTCTTTTGCAGATGTGGAGAATAATTGGTCTTTTATTTTTCCTGATGGAATGGATAAATTTAGTGGATCTCCTTATTATGATGGACCACCTATTTATGATGAAGAGGAAGAGCAATCCGTAGGTGATTCCATATTTTTAGTTTATGACACCGAGCTCGAGGACAAGACATACCAAGTTTTTTATACGAAAGTTGATAACACCGCAAAATCTTTGGGGCTGGATATGACGTTGGGCCTAAATTAGCCTCGATAATGATGAAGGTTTTGGCTCCCATAATAATTATTATTTTCTTATAATTAATGGTAGTTATTTTGTTGGCAGTACTATGAGACAGTCACACTATCGCCTAAAGGTTTTTGGCCACACCCGAACAGCAGATAATTTTGAGCTAAATAATTTGGTGGCAATAAGTCGACGATTAGATGAAGGGGACCATTTAGGCTCGATGAGAGAGCGTTTCCAAAATTGTTCCTTGAGGACAAGGACGATCTTGAAGGGGACGGGAATGATGCGAACGCGGATTTTGAGAAAATATATTGTCCCAGTTTTGATTCTTGCAAGATCCAAGATTTGGCAAAATCCACAATATTTGGCAAGATATGCAAGATCCACTTGATTGTCCTAGTTTTATTATTTAATTGTCAAGATTCATTTTTTATCATTTAATTCGTATTTATCGAGTTGTTAGATATATTTACTAGAATTGGTCCTTTTTAGATTAGGGTTAGTCCTTTTGTTCTTTAAATACTCTATGTAGGTGTTTTGGAAAATCAATCAATGAATAAAGTATAAATTTTCTTTGGCAATTTTGTCAAAAACTAATCGTTCACCTGCTGGCCTGAGCCAGGGCGTCGATTTTATATTCGTTCTCCTGCTAGCCTGCGCTAGGGCGACGAATTTATCTGTTCCCAAATCGCGGTTCTCATCAAATTGGTGCTTTCATTGAGAGTATTTGAGAATCGCGATCGTAAATTGCTACCATGTCAAGAACCGACGAGGAACGAATTGAATCGTTGGAGACCAGTGTGGCGGACATCAAAATCAGTATGGCCAACATTGACGTGAAGCTTGATGCGGTAATCGCGAGGGTAGAGAAGATGAAGCGCAAATTGCTTCGACGGGGATTTTTTTCTGATTCTTCGTCGGAAAAATACCCGCACCGAACCTCACGACATCACCGCCACATTACCACCATACCACCACCTCGATCTAGTCTACCAGAAATCCGCCGCTCACAACTATCCACTGTTTCGCCGTCGATTCCCCCTGCACAAGAACTATCACGCACCTACACACCTCCACGTCCAGACCAACATTCACACCACCAAAAACCACCACAAACCACCGGGTATTATGTTCATCACGGTCACAGCGTCGCCACGCCACCGGCCGCAACCCCGCCGTCGGCGGAAATAGCGCCTGCACCCGCCGCTCAAACGCCACCAACCCGTGACGAATCGCCCCACAGGCCGACGCAGAGCCTCATCGGGGAAGACTTTGCAGCTCCAGTTTGTGCAGACCAGAGAGTTCACGAATCCAATTTCCGCAGTAATGCCCTAGGCCTTAGTGGGCTTTTGCACGAAAAAATTATTCTCTGATCATGACTTTGTGGGCCCAAAGGTTTATTCACATCAGGGCGTGGAAGACGATGAGCAAATTGGGATCAATTCTTTTGTTAGTAAAAGTGGGCCTTTAAGAGAGTTTGAAGACGTTGACCAACTTGAGTTTTTTTTTTAAAAAGAGTGGATCCAAATTTTCTTTTGCAGATGTGGAGAATAATTGGTCTTTTATTTTTCCTGATGGAATGGATAAATTTAGTGGATCTCCTTATTATGATGGACCACCTATTTATGATGAAGAGGAAGAGCAATCCGTAGGTGATTCCATATTTTTAGTTTATGACACCGAGCTCGAGGACAAGACATACCAAGTTTTTTATACGAAAGTTGATAACACTGCAAATCTTTGGGGCCTGGATATGACGTTGGACGAAATTCGCCTCGATAATGATGAAGGTTTTGGCTCCCATAATAATTATTATTTTCTTATAATTAATGGTAGTTATTTTGTTGGCAGTACTATGAGACAGTCACACTATCGCCTAAAGGTTTTTGGCCACACCCGAACAACAGATAATTTTGAGCTAAATAATTTGGTGGCAATAAGTCGACGATTAGATGAAGGGGACCATTTAGGCTCGATGAGAGAGCGTTTCCAAAATTGTTCCTTGAGGACAAGGACGATCTTGAAGGGGACGGGAATGATGCGAACGAGGATTTTGAGAAAATATATTGTCCCAGTTTTGATTCTTGCAAGATCCAAGATTTGGCAAAATCCACAATATTTGGCAAGATATGCAAGATCCACTTGATTGTCCTAGTTTTATTATTTAATTGTCAAGATTCATTTTTTATCATTTAATTCGTATTTATCGAGTTGTTAGATATATTTACTAGAATTGGTCCTTTTTAGATTAGGGTTAGTCCTTTTGTTCTTTAAATACTCTATGTAGGTGTTTTGGAAAATCAATCAATGAATAAAGTATAAATTTTCTTTGGCAATTTTGTCAAAAACTAATCGTTCACCTGCTGGCCTGAGCCAGGGCGTCGATTTTATATTCGTTCTCCTGCTAGCCTGCATTAGGGCGACGAATTTATCTGTTCCCAAATCGCGGTTCTCACCAGTGAGTCAAGAATCCATGGTGGAATGTTGGTTATATAAGAGACCCTACCCTTTGCCATGGAGACATGTGTCACCACGTGTGAACCTTCTTATGCTACATGTCCGGTATGGAGACACGTGTGAAACCTTTCTTGCCACGCGCCCAAAAAATGTGATGAAATTACATAAATGAGTCTGAAAGAGAATTCGTTGGAAGTGGGTTGGTTGAGGTTTAAGTTGATCGACTTTTAGGTGTAAAAGATTTTATCTAATTACATAGGTAAAATGAGAAGTCAAAATAACAAGTTACTAAAAAAAAAAAATAGTTAATGTGTTTTGCTTCTCAAAAAAAAAAAAAAAAAAGAGAAAAGAAAAAGAGAGAGTAATGATTAATAAGTTCTGGTCTAAATCATTTTAGCCCGTTGAAATTGCCCCAAATCGGGCTGAAACTTAAAAGTGAATTGCATGAATTTTTTATATTTACAAATATACAGACTTGCGAATATAAGACACTATGTTTTTAAAATCTATAAAATTTAGGACAATCTTGCAAAATTTCAGCCAAAATTGGACTTATTGGGGCTCGATTGTCCTTTATTTACAGATTTTAAAATATATTGCCCTATATTTTCAAGCCCCCGTAAAATTATTGTCCTTAAAACATAACCCAAACAAGTTATTCCCTAATTTTCTAATGTTAAAGCCCTTAAAACAAACACAGCTAGAATTGGAGAACAAATAATGACCCGAGACTACAAAAGATCACAACCTGGAACAATATTATTCCCTCCGTCCCGAAATAAGTTTTTCCTTTCTTTTGGGCTCTTTTGATTAAAGAATAATAATAAAGTAATAAATTATGATTACTTTTGTTAAAAAGTAAAGAGTGTTTTTGGGAATTGGGAGGGAGGAAAAAGATGCTGTTAAAAAGTAAAGAGTGTTTTTGGGAATTGGTAGGGAGGAAAAAGATGCGTGGAGTACTGAGTGGAATAATAAGTGTCATTTTTTGTAATATTGTGTGAAAAATGATGAAAAAATTATGGATAGTAAAGTTACTTTTTTTATTTATGGAAGAGGAAAGTTATTGTGGGACAGATAAAAAAGGAAAGTAGGAATTCTATAGTGGGACGAACGGAGTATAACTCTAGACTTACGAAATTGAGAATCGAAATCCAATATAATCAGAAACTAATTGTGAAAATAAAAGACGTTTAATCTGAGTCGCCGTCTCCAATGAAAATCTTTCTAAAGAATTAGGGGCAAAATCTTTTTTTCCCATTGTTTATTAAAAATTAACTCGTTTTTTGTCTTTTTATAATATATTTATCCTTATTAAATGAATTTTCGTCTCTCCTACAAGGTCCGAATGAGCCGAGCAACTCATGCGCTACTCATATGTGACCCATCCATGCGCAACCTATAACGGTGAAAAAAGGGTAAATGCATCCTAAAAAAGTTTTTGAGAGTTTTCTCATTCCATATAAGACATTTTTGTCAATTCTTCAGCATCATCGAACCCAAATATTCACAAGGTCCACGTGTCTCCATACCTGCCAGGTGGCAAGGAAGGTAAAACACGTGTCTCCATATATACTGGACACGTGGCAATGAAGGTACACCACGTGTCTCCATATCGGACAGGTGGCAAGGAAGGTAGAACAGGTGTCTCCATAACTGACACGTGGCATGGAATGTACGCCACGTGTCTCCATAATGGACAGGTGGCAAGGAAGATAGAACACGTGTCTCCATACTTGACATGTGGCAAGAAAGGTACGTCACGTGTCTCCATACCATGTCAGACTCTCTTATATAACTAACCGATCCACTTACTCACCTCACAGTGCTCACTTACACCTCTCAATAATACGTACATACTTGTTCTCCCTCTTTTCTTATTTCGGCAATTAATCATGTTTGCTTTCGGCTATTTTATGTGTCCCTTGTGTTTAATTCCTCCTCGCAAGTAAGTATATTTTCTTAGATGTTCATTCTATTTAAATTTCATATAATTTTATATTTAATCTTGAAAATGTATTTACTCTTTAATTCTAATTAATCAATTCTTAAGTTACTTTCAAGATTTATTTGTAATTGTTGATTTCTTCATTTATATTATAGTCTTTTTAGATAAGAAATAGTTGGGAGAGCCACATATAAATTAAGGGTAGGTCTCAAATACACCAGGTGCACGGATTTAGAATCCGTGCACTCGCCTCTATCCTACCCAATTTATTTAAATTCGTGTTATAATTTTTTTTTTTTTTTTCAGTTTCGGTTTTGTTTTAACTTTAATTTAAGTTTTAGAGTTTTTTTTTTTTTTTTTTTTAAATACCCAACCTGACCCGAAACCCGGCCCGAGTGGTTCATGGTTCACTCGGCCCAAGTGGTTCATGGTTCACCCGGCCCAAATGGTTCATATGTAATTTAGGGTTCACTATTTAGGGGTTAGGGTGTAGAGTGCACCAATTTGAATTGGTGCACTTGGTGCACAGGAGACCCACTTATAAATTAATTTTGTATAGAATTTAGGGGATGTTATTAGCTTTCGATTTTATTGATTTTGTGGACTTTTAATAACAACATGAATTTAATATCTTTATATTTGTTCAATGCAGATGTAACCGTGTGTAAACAATCAATCAGTTTGAATTATAAGATGAGCATTACACCAATATATCCAGCTGACTTTGAGCTTTGCTGGAAAGATTCAGTCCTAATTACAATCTCCATTCAGTCCTTATTCTCAGTTGTTCTCAATGGTGTAATGCGAATTATAATAATAATTGTGCTTTAAGCGTGTCTTTCTCTTTTCCTTTTCTTTATCTCAATTTTATTACCTTTTTATATTTTCACCATTAATTTACAATATCATGCTCCGTTCTATTTTTTGTTATTTTCACTGTTAATTTACATTATCATGTTATAGCTATGCATCTCTCTGCTGTAATTCAGGACATGTTGTATATACAGTTAGAATAAAATTTTAACAAACTGAGAAATAAAAATACTACAATTATATTATAAATGGATCTCACAATACCTTCCAACATAATCTACATAAAATATCAAATTATAATTAAAAATATGGGAATGCACATCATGACAAAGTGAATACATAAAATCAGTCAAGATTGCATATAATATTGCTAATTCATAATTTTAGGAATCCCATAATAAATTACAATATGTTAGGTATGTTTTTGGAGGAAGTTTGAGCTACTCACATTTAATTATTGTGGTTGTCCTGAAATTGATAGAATTAGAAGTTTTTGTCCAACTTTTAATAGCCTAAAAACCTGATGTTCTAGTCTTGTGATGAGAACTGCGATCGCAAAACACAATTAATACGCAAAGAACGATAATAATTATTGCCCCAACTCAGGTTGGTAAGAAACAATTAGGTTTTGAAAAAGTTGCCAAAGGGTTTTTATTAATTTTCTGCTTGAAAAAAAAAAAACGTTCACATACTTATAGGACAAAAATAGGACCAAATCTGCTCCAAAAAGGACCAAATCTCACCCTAAATCTAGAAGCAATATACTTGAATGCAAATTAAAGGACAAAAACGAAATCTAGCCTATTAAATAAATAAAAATAGTAAAGATATGATAATCTTGATCTTCCTTGTGAATCTTGCCAAATCTTGGAATATATCTTGGAAAATTTTGCCCATTAACTTTAGTTGCAAAAGTAGGACAATTCCTTGTCATATAATCTTGCACGTATTATTGGGTCCAAAAACCCTCGTTCGCATAATTTCCGTATCCTTCAAGATCTTCCTTGTTCTCAAGGACCAATTATGGAAATATAGCTCCTCTTCATCTAATTGCCAACTTATTGCCACCAAATTATTTAGCTTAAAATTATCACCTGTTCGAGTGTGGCTAAAAAGCTTTAAGCGATAGCGCTGATTTTTCATTGTACTGCCAACAAAATAACTAAAAAAATTATAATTATTATGGGAGCCAAAACCTTTATCTTCATCGAAGTAGGATTTGGCAAACGTCATATCAAGACCCGAAAAATTTGCATCGTCACCATGTTCCATATCAATAATTTCGAACGGATTGTCTTCAAACTCGACATCGCAAATGAGTGACACAAAATCAATTTACGGGCAGCTCTTCCTCTTTTTCATAAATAGGTGGTCCATCGTACTCAATTTTTTTAAAAGAATCCTTATATTGGTCTTAAAAATTTGGCTCATTATCCTCAACATCTACAAAATAATTTTCAACATTGCCAGAAAAACTGGATCCATCAATCTCAATAGATTCCTCCAAACTTGAATTCTCAAAAAGATAATTAGGCCCACCATAATTAAAATCAATAGAAATAGGCCTACATTGTTCATTTTCTTCAAGTCCTGCACCAATTAAAATTGACTTATCATGGGCATTAGTCCCAACCTGGTTCGTAGAATACCCTTTCATAAGCACAATTATTATTACTAGGCCCTTTATAAATAAGACCCACACTCAACCGCGTAATCTTCCAAAGAACCACATGCAATCTGCTCACGAAAGGAACTCATCTCCTTAATATACGGATAAGATCTATTAGGCCCAACTTGCCTATTATCCATAAAAAAATGACCAGGTCCGCTATAATTACTATGGGGCCCAATTTAATCAACAAATGCATCAAATCCATCGTGTGGCCCATTGTGTGGTAGGGTAACAGAACACGTACCAACGTTTTCATCTCCAAGTGCGGTAGCGGCAGTGTGCAGAATGTCTTGAAAATGGCCGGCGTTGTAATCAGCGAAATCGGATGGTCCAAATCTCGCCATAAGTTCCTTTTTAAAATCCTTCTACCGAACGGTCCGTCCTTGCTTCCGATATAACCTGTTAATCCATTGCCACCAAATAGTCACATCTCCTTCCATATAACGAGTTACATAATGTACCCTATCTTTCCGTGGTATTTCATGCAAGGCAAAGTATTGGTTCACTCGTCTTAACCATGACTTTGGGTTGCTACCGTTGAACGTAGGGCAGGTTAATTTGGGCCTCCCCCTTCTCCGGTCTCCTCCGTTCACATCTTCCCTATCCCGACGTCGGGTAGGGTTGATATCCTCCGTTTATGGGGAATCGGATTCTTCAGACGAAGAATCCTCATCACTCTTCCTTCTGGATGAAGAATTCGTACTGTGCTTCTTCTTCTCCTTGTGAGTTCCCGCCATTGCTCTTATTCCTTTTGCGATTCTCAAATACTCTCAATGAAAGCACCAATTTGATGAGAACTGCGATCGCAAAACACAATTAATACGCAAAGAACGATAATAATTGTTGCCCCAACTCAGGTTGGCAAGAAACAATTAGGTTTTGACAAAGTTGCCAAAGGGTTTTTATTAATTTTCTGCTTGAAAACAAAGAAAAAACGTTCACATACTTATAGGACAAAAACTGGACCAAATTTGCTCCAAAAAGGACCAAATCTCACTCTAAATCTAGAAGCAATATACTTGAATGAAAATTAAAGGACAAAAACGAAATCTAGCCTATTAAATAAATAAAAACAGTAAAGATATGATAATCTTGATCTTCCTTGTGAATCTTGCCAAATCTTGGAATATATCTTGGAAAATCTTGCCTATTAACTTTAGTTGCAAAAGTAGGACAATTCCTTGCCATATAATCTTGCACGTATTATTTGGTCCAAAAACCCTCGTTCGCATCATCTTGTCACCCCTCCCTAAGTCAGTGTCCTAAAAATGTCTACAGGTGTCTGGTCATATTTCTGCGAAGTGTGCCTCCTATTTTAAATAGCAATTCAGATAGTTAATTTGATGTCAGTTAGATGGATTCATGTTTTGGAAGTTGAAAACTCCAACGTTCTATTAAGACTAGTCTAAAGATTGCCGAGCAAGTTTTATATGATTAGTTGCAACTTGCAAGCCTTCGCTCGTAGTTAGTCCTAAAAATACACCTTTCTTCTCACATTTGGTCCTACCTTTAGTTAACCGTCTATAAGCTGACAGAAGCACTCAACTTTAAATTCTAGGGTTGTCGTACACAAAATGAGAAACTGTAGTTACCAAATTGATGTGTTTGGAGAGACAAAATATGTGATATATCGCTTATCTTTGGACTTGCAGGAAAATTGGATCGACGACAATACGTAGTGAATTTTAAGTTGTCCGACGAAATTGAACAAAAATTGCGCTAAACTGGTAATAGAGAACATAAATTGCTACCCCACTAACGTAGTGATGGGCATGTTTTGCAATTTTTTCTAAATATAATTATAAAAATTAGAAATAAAATATCTTTTAATCAATTACATTTATCACCCTACAAATAGTTGATTCCGTCACTTAATTCATGGCATGATCAAAAGTGAAAAATGGGGATCGAACATGAAAATAAAATAAACTATAAGGACTAAAAATAATATTAATCAATAAGAATTAGATTTAATGATTATTTTATATTATATTTTTAAATTAATTAAATTTATGGCTAGTAATATTTTTTTGCCTTGATGTGGCACTGATATAGATAAAGTGAGGTCTCAAATTGAATGATGTGGTAATGAGCTGGAATACTGTCATGCAGAATAGTCTGATTTCAATCTACACATGGATTACATGTGAAAATTTAGCCAGAATTAAAACATATTGGGCCAAAATTAATAAAACAAAGCAATGTAATAGTGAAAATAACAAAAAATAGAACCATGAAAACAAAAAAAATGTAGAAAAAACACAAATAAAAAATTAAAATCCCCAATTATTATTTTTAACATAAAACTTTTAAGAAGACAAACAAACAAACATAATGACTCAATTAACAATCAAAGACAAATAAACTACATTAGATAGCACCACCATTGACATGGTGAATGAATATTGTAATTAGGATTGATTTCTTCAGTGACATCCTTCCATCAAAACTCAAGGTTTGCTGGATCGGTTTGATGAATTTTACATACGCTTCCACCTGCATAATTAAATGGATATAAATATATCACACTCATTTTTATATTATAAGAGCAAAAAAATCAACAAAAATTGAAAACTAGCAATATCAACAAAGTGCTTATCTAAACATTAGAAATAAACGAAAAAAATCACCAATTACATATCAATCAAAAATAAAAACTTAAATAAATAAATGCTTTAATTAGAGTAAGACTATAATTCATTGAATGAGCATTCAAAATAATATAATTACCTTAGGGGTGGAAACATAACCATCTTATAGACATAGCCGAAACCAAACATAGTTGCAGTAAAAAAAAATGGAAGGAGAAGAAGTATGTATTATTAAATTGTGATAAGCAGTGTGAGAGGTGAGTGAAAGATACATGGCCAACGATTGGTTATATAAGAGACCTTGCCCCTTTCCGTGGAGACACATGGCGAATCTTTCTCACCACGTGTACGTCGACCTTCCTTTGCCACATATCTTGTATGGAAATACACGTTCGGTAAACATGGTGAAATGACATGAATGGTAATAGTAATTGTTCACTCAATGAAATCATTATTTCATCCTAATATGGTACCTCCTAACATAATCTTTGTAAATTATCAAATTATAATTAAAAATATGGGAATATACATATTGAAAAAGTGAATCCATAAGTCCGGTCAACATTACATATAATATTATTAATTCATAATTATAGGAATCCCATGATAAATTACAATATGTTAGGTGTCTTTTTGGAGCAAGTTTTAGCTACTACACATTTAATTATTTGAGTGAATAACTTGGGGTCAATTTTATTACCTACTATAACTATGAAGTCCAATAAAATTGAACTGATATTAAGAGGTCCAAATTGGGATGTTGATTGTCTATATTACCCCTCCTTTTAAGTCAACTAATAGAAATGAGCTTCTAAAAATTACTGTACGCGCGCGATTTGACATATCCCCTCTTTCCAATATTTTTTACCCGGCCTTCACATCACCCCAACTAGTACAAATTATTCTTTATCATAAAAATTATAAATAGGGTAGGTACTTTTTTCCCTTAAAATATTTTTTGAAAATCAAGATCAATTCTTATAAAATTAATATTTTAGGTTTTAAATTGAATAATATAAGATGTTATACATAGTACAATGCTCAGAATTTGAGTATTTTAAAATAAAGTGAATAGAGAGGTAGGGATTGATTCCCAATTAATAAATATAAGAGATTTGTTGGCACAATATTTGCACGACCCTTTTATTATGAAAAATAGTAGTGTTCATTTTAAAGAGAAAACCCCCATTTTTAGTCCCCTCTTATTTAAAAAGTTATTTTTTATCGAGATTTTTAATTTCATTTTTTTTAGCCAAAAGAATTAATTTTTGGGCAGTTTTACCCTTAATGAAGTCAACAAAATTATTTTAAAAAAAATTGTGGTACGGGCTTCATTAAATGGTGGTACGGGCTTCATTAAATAGTGGTACAGGGTTAATAAATTGTACTACCTCCGTCCCAAAAGTTATTTAGCCCTTTGCTTTTGATATGACTTTTTGATTGGGACGGAGGGAGTAGTATTTAAAGTGATAAAGTGATTTTTGATTGAGGGTAGTGTAGTTCTATATATGTTATTACTAAAACAAATTATTTTTTGGGTAGAAGTTATGATATGAGATGTAATTTTGAAATGTTTTGACAAGTCATTTTTTAATAGGTGTAAATAACTTTGGTACGGAGGGAGTTGTATGGACTTAATTAAATTGTGGTACAAACTTAAAAATGATAGTATGAGTTGAATTAAATTGTGGTAAGGATTGAAATAATGGTGGTACGACGTTAGAATAAGGGTGGAACGGGCTGAAGTGATAGTGGTACAGGGTTGAAATAAGTTTGGTATAAGGTTAATTTAATAGTGGTACGGGGTTAATTGAATGGTGACACGGGCTGAAATAATGTTGGTACGAGATGTATATATGATGGCACATACTAAAATAATGAAAGGATAAAAAAAAGGCAGAGTTAGCAAAAAAAATCTCTTGACTAAAAAAGAATGCTTACAAATTTTGTTACACAAAAGAACTTTTATTTTTATGTTAGACTATTTATAATCTCATTCCCATGTTAATATATATAACTACATATTAAATACTAGATACTCCCTCTCTCCACTAAAATCAAATGTACATATTTTTTTGGGAATTTGAGACTTCTATGCTCAATGTTCACACAACATTTTACTCTAACCCTCTATTCTCTCTTTAATTATTCAAACGGTTATTTATCATTTCATTTATAAACAATTATTTTATTTATAAATCGGTTTCAAAATGATAGCAAGAAATATTATTCAATTATCACTTTGCTTAATTATAAGAATTTCATCAACCAAATTCATTGTATCTTGTAATTGTATATCTTCTTTAATTAGATAATCTTAAGTGTATATAATACACAATTATAATAGTGATTATTCACTCAATGAAATCATTATTTCATCCTAATATGGTATCTCCTAACACAATCTACATAAATTATCAAATTATAATTAAAAATATGGGAATGTACATAATGAATATGTGAATCCATAAGTTCGGTCAACATTGCATATAATAGCTAATTCATAATTTCCATAATAAATTACAATATGTTAGGTGTCTTTTAGGAGCATGTTTTAGCTACCACACATTTAATTATTTGAGTGAATAACTTGGGGGTCCATTTTACTACCTACTATAACTAAGAGGTCCAATAAAATTGAATTAATACTAAGAGGTCCAAATTGGGATGTCGATTGTCTATATTCCCCCCCCCCTTTACGGCAGCTAACAGATATGAGCTTCTGAAAATTACTGTAAGCGATTTGACATATTCCTTCTTCCCAATATTTTTTACCCGACCTTCACATCACCCCAGCTAGTTGTTTTCCAACATCCAGAACCAAAACCACAAAACAGATCCAAACAGATCCATGATTTGAGTTATTTTTTATATCTAAAATCGAAAACTTACAGTAATTCGTGGAGCTGTCCTACACAAAATGTGAAACAGAATTTACCAAATTGACGTGTTTGGAGAGAACAAAAATTTGATATATCACTTATCTTTGGACTCGCAGGAAAATTGGATCGATGACAATAAGTAGTGAATTTTAAGTTCTCCGACGAAATTGGGCATAAATATCGCCAAATTGGTAACTAGAGAACATAAGTTGCTACCCCACTAACGTGGTAGACAAGTTTTGCTACCCCTCTAATCTGATGGACACGTTTTGCAATTTTTTCTAAATATAATTATAAAAAATAGAAATAAATATATTTTAATCAATTACATTTATCACCCTACAAATAGTTGATTTCGTCACTTAATTGATGGCATGATCACAAGTGAAAAATGGGGATCGAACATGAAAATAAAATAAACTATAAGGACTAAAAATAATATCAATCAATAAGAATTAGATTTAATGATTATTTTATATTCAATTTTATATTTTTAAATTAATTAAATTTATGGCTAGTAATATTATTTTGCCTTGATGTGGCACTGATACGGAGAAGTGAGGTCTCAAATTGAATGATGTGGTAATGAGTTGGAATATTGTCATGCAAAATAATTTGATTTCAATCTACACATGGATTACGTGTGAATTTAGCCTGAATTAAAACATATTGGCCCAAAATTAATAAAAAAAGCTATGATATAGTGAAAATAACAAAAATTAGAACCAAGACAACAAAAAAAATCAGAAACCTCAAGAATATATATAAGATCTCAGAAACCCAAAAACCCATAAAATTGGATCGACAATAATAAGTAGAGAATTTTAAGTTTTTCCGACGAAATTGGACATAAATTGCGCCAAATTGGTAATTATAGAACATAAATTGCTACCCCACTAACGTGGTAGACAAGTTTTGCTACCCCACTATTCTAATGGACATGTTTTGCAATTTTTTCTAAATACAATTATAAAAAATAGAAATAATATATCTTTTAATCAAAATTACATTCATCACCCTTAAAATAGTTGATTCCGTCACTTAATTGATGGCATGATCAAAATTGAAAAATGGGGATCGAACATGAAAATAAAATAAACTATAAGGACTAAAACTAATATCAATCAATAAGAATTAGATTTAATGATTGATTTATATTCAATTTTATATTTTCAAATTAAATAAATTTATGGCTAGTAATTTTTTTTGCCTTGATGTGGCACTGATACGGATAAAGTGAGGTCTCAAATTGAATGATGTTGTAATGAGCTGGAATACTGTCATGCAAAATAGTCTGATTTCAATCTACACATGGATTACGTGTGAAAATTTAGCCAGAACTAAAACATATTGGCCCAAAATTAATAAAACAAAGCAATGTAATAGTGAAAATAACAAAAAATAGAACCATGATAACAAAAAAAATGTAGAAAAAACACAAATAAAAAATTAAAATCCTCAATTATTATTTTTAACATAAAACTTTTAAGAAGACAAACAAACAAACATAACGACTCAATTAACAATCAAAGACACATAAACTACATTATATAGCACCACCACTGACATGGGGAATGAATATTGTAATTAGGAATGATTTCTTGACATCCTTCCATCAAAGCTCAAGGTCTGCTGGCCGGTTGGGTGTGATGAATTTTACATACGCTTCCACCTGCAGCATAATTAAATGGATGTAAATATATCACATTCATTTTTCTATTATAAGAGCAAGAAATCAACAAAAATTGAAAATTGGTAATATCAACAAAGTGCTTGCCTAAACATTAAAATAAACGAAAAAAATCACCAATTACATATCAATCAAAAATAAAAAATTAATTAAATAAATGCATTAATTAGAGTAAGACTATAATTGATTGAATGATCAAAATAATATAATTACCTTAGGGGTGGAAACATAACCATCTTATAGACAAAGCCGAAACCAAACATAGTTGCAGGAAAAAAAAATGGAGGGAGAAGAAGTATGTATTATTAAATGGTGATGAGCAGTGTGAGAGGTGAGTGAAGGATACATGACCGACAGTTGGTTATATAAGAGACTTTGCCCCTTTCCATGGAAACACGTGGCGAATCTTTCTCACCACGTATTGACCTTCCTTTGCCACGTGTCTTGTATGGAAATACGCATTCGGTAAAAATGGTGGAATGACATGAATGGTAATCGTGATTATTCACTCAATGAAATCATTATTTCATCCTAATATGGTACCTCCTGACACAATCTACATAAATTATCAAATTATAATTAAAAATATGGGAATGTACATAATGAAAAAGTGAATCCGTAAGTCCGGTCAACATTGCATATAATATTTGCTAATTCATAATTCCCATAATAAATTACAATATGTTAGGTGTTTTTTGGAGCAAGTTTTAGCTACCACACATTTAATTATTTTAGTGAATAACTTTGGGGTCAATTTTACTACCTACTATAACTAAGAGGTCCAATAAAATTGAACTAATACTAAGAGTCCAAATTGGGATGTCGATTGTCTATATTACCCCCTCCTTTTACGGCAGCTAACAGAAATGAGCTTCTGAAAATTACTGTACTTAATTTGACATATTCCTTCTTCCCAATATTTTTTACCCGACCTTCACATCACCCCAGCTAGTTGTTTTCCAACATCCAGAACCAAAACCACAAAACAGATCCAGACAGATCCAATATTTGAGTTATTTTTTGAGTTATTCACACTTTTGTTCCCACAGGACACACTCCCTCACGATTTTGGTCCCAAAGCTTACACTTTTGGTTCCAAAGTAAAATTTTTTGACACTTTTGGTCCCAAAGCCGATTTTTGACACTTTTGGTCCCAAAAACTTACACTTTTGGTCCCACAGGACTGGCGATTTGGGATGAAAAGTGTCAAAAATTTCGGTTTTGGGACCAAATGTGTCAAAAATTTCGATTTTGGGACCAAAAATGAAAGGTTTGGGACCAAAATCGTAAGGGGGTGTGTCTTGTGGGACCAAAAGTGCGAATAACTCTTATTTTTTTATATCTAAAATCGAAAACTTACAGTAATTTACATATCTAAATCTAAATCTAAAAATTTACATTCAACTTCATCTTCCATCCATAAAAAAATTGCAGATCTTCTCATTTTCATCTTCCTTCCACAAAAAAATTGTACATCTTCTTATCTTTCGGCATGCACAAGTGCATAATTTGATGTACATTCGCAAAAAAAATGTGCATCGGTTCATGAAATCGTGCACATGATCATGAAACCGTGAAATAGTATATAAATTGCCGAGCAAGCTTTATATGATTAGTTGCAAGTCAAATCTCTCCGTGGGTAGTCTTAAAAATACACATTTCTTCACACATTTGGTCCTACCGTTAGTTAACCGTCTATAAACTTACAGAAGCACTCAACTTTAAATTCGTGGAGCTGTCCTACACAAAATGTGAAACTGAAGTTACCAAATTGACGTGTTTGGAGAGACAAAAAATTTGATATATCGCATATCTTTGGACTTGCAGGAAAATTGGATCGATGACAATAAGTAGTGAATTTTAAGTTCTCCGACAAAATTGGGCATAAATTGCGCCAAATTGGTGACTAGAGAACATAAATTGCTACCCCACTAACGTGGTAGACAAGTTTTGCTACCCCTCTAATCTGATGGACATGTTTTGCAATTTTTTCTAAATATAATTATTAAAAATAGAAATAAAATATCTTTTAATCAATTACATTTATCACCCTACAAACAATCCACCTAACTGTCATCAAAGTATCCTAATCGTTGTAAAACAGAGCATAATAAAAATTCTCGGAATCCAACATCAAATTCAACAATAGACATTCCATCAACATGAAAATCAAAATCGGAATATCTTTGGAAATAGTTGCTTCAATTGATCTGATGATCTTTTTTCTCAGATTCTTCTCCTTCTCCCCCTGAAACCACTAGTTTGCTTCAAATTAGTTTCCAAGAACTTGCATGTTCTCATATTTGAATATTTTTCCTGGTCAATCAACAAACATTATTCACCCAATACGAAACTGAATCTTACTGCGAAACCTGCAGGCATTGGGATAGTACAGCAACTGGTTGTTATTCTGTTGCGCAGTTACATAAAAGTTTTAAATAATAGATACTATATCTATATTATTCCTACCACTTAAAGATTCTTACAACTTGCAAACTTAGAGGAGAAACTCTGAGAATGTGAGGGAAATACATGCATGTTTCAGTTAAATAAATTGGGGATAGAACCAGTAGCGAATTCAGAATTTGTTAATTATTCTAATAAATTATGAATTTTTAGTTAATTATATAAATTTTTTTGGACAGTTTGAAACTTTGAATATACTAAAAAAATAATATTAAATTTATTTTAAATTAAATAATGATTTATATAAAAAAAATTATTTTTTGAAACCAAAATTGCAATTATCAGCGTGTATAAATCACTTCTCTATGGACGGAAAAAACTTAATGGACCAAATTTATCGAAAAAGGGCCGTTTTGAATTTAGCCAATTCACATGAGATCAAAAATGCAATTTACCCGAATTAAATATAGTTTGGCGGTTAAAAGCAATACAACTTGGAGCCATTTGAAAATTTCCGTGCTAATAAGTATCAATACAAGTTGAGAGATGCGTCAACGATTCGAAACAATTAACCTAAATTGATCACACAAGAAATGTAAGAAAATTATTCCCTATATTAGGCAGGACATAAAGTGACAAAAAATAATAATTAAAATCTGTGTTGTTGGATGATTCAAGTAGTTAATCATGATTGATAGAGTCATTAGGGCATTTAAAATCTTTTATTTGCTCATAGGTTCTTTTGCCTAAAGCCCCACGTAGATCAAGATGAGAGCATCGACGAAGATCGAGTGATTCGAGTTTGGGACAACCATCAAGAATGGTTTCTAGTCCTTCATTAGTCATCCATTGTGAAAGAAGACGAAGGTGACGCAGATTGGGCATGGTTTTGGCAATTGTTAGAGTAAACACATTGCGATTTGGCACGTTCCACAGACAGAAGTGTTGCTTTAAGGAAAAAGACTTCAACTTAGGACAAGAAATGCCAATAGTTTCGATATCTGATGGTAGGACTAGTTCCGAGAGAATAAGGTGCAACTCTTCCAAATGTCGAAGTTTTTTAGTTGCCTCAGACATAGCTTTCCCAAATATAAGACAACAACCAGGATCGTAGTGAATATTGCAGCAATGAAGAGTAAGACGCTTGAGGGTATTTGATCTGTCCAAAAAGTACATCATTAGACTAGATAAGAGATTCTTGAAGGAGAAGAATATTTTGTTGGAAATTAAATGAAAGCATTAAAAAATTCATTATCAGTTTATCTATAAAGTGCTTAAAGATGCACAAGAAAAAAAGAAACACCACAAGAATATATATATTCAGCATATAGAAAATCAGCTGGAATGTCGACATCACTAAAAAATTAATGGTATTATTAGGAAACTATATAAACAAAAGAAATTTATCTCATCTATAAAATTCTTTCATGGACATTCACTACTACACATTTAGGCTTGCACAGCTACACTTGGACAACTCTTTTTTCAAACAGCTCTCCAAGTTATAGCTTGGAGAGCGGTTTTATTAAAAAAAAAAAAAAAAAAAAGACAGCGGTTTGAAACCGCTGTCCAAGAATAAAACTTGGAAAGCGGTTTTAAACCGAATTGCAAGTTCACTTGCACAGCGGTTAATAACCGCTGTCTAAGTAAACACATGGACAACGGTTAATAACCGCTGTCTTTTTTTTTTATATCGATATATCGGCTAAGCGTCTGGCGTCACCGAACCTAATTTTGCCTTCATTTCTTCTCCCCAATTATTCCTCTCCCCCAAATCGCATAAACCGATCGAAGACCTAGCTCCTCCCTCTCACCCAAATGGGCGTGGTCGTCGGTTTCCTCCTCAACAAATACGCCCGCCCCGTTGACCTAGCTTCTCCCTCTCCCCCCCCCAAATAAATGCCCGGCCTCCCTCCCTCTCCCTCTCCTACATCCCTGCCCTCCGCCCCCCCCCCCCCCCCCCCTCGCCATCCTCCCCTACCGCCGCCCGCCCGTCCTTCCTCCTCCATATACATATAGGTATTTTTTCTTTTATATATATATATATGTATATATATTTTAATTAATATATATATATGTATATATTTTTTAATTAATATATATATATGTATATATATTTTAATATATATATATATATATATATATATATTGCATGTGTTTATTTATATATGTGTTTAGGATTAATTGTTAGGATATATATATAAATATTGTGTTTATATATATATGTTTGAGATTAATTGTTAGGATATATATATATATATATGTTTGAGATTAATTATTGTTAGGATATATATATATATATATGTTTGAGATTAATTGTTAGGATATATATAAATGTGTTTATATATATATGTTTGGGATTAATTGTTAGAATATATATAGCTAATTTGTTATGATTAATTGTTGTTAGTGTGGGATTAATGTTGGTTTAATTATATTGTTGTTAGTAGCTTGGATTAATTGTTGTTAGTGGCTTGAATGAATTTTTGTTAGTGTTAGAAATGAACATTTTGTTAGAGATGAATAATGCACTTAAGGTGTTTGATAATATGCTTGTGTGAGGATTTAAGCATAAATTAGGATTAATACATTAGGATATATTTTGGTTATTAATTTAATGAATGGATAGTGATTAATGATTAATGATGATTAATGGTGATACATTAGGATACATATTGTCTTGAGAAGTAGCAAAAATTGTGAATGAGTGAAAAAATGGAAGGATTTCAAAATTAGAAAATTAAAATGAATGTAGATTAAGTATGGTTAGGTATGCTTTTAGGTTTAATACTTTAAGATAATTGTCTTGAGAAGCAGTCTTCATATTGTCTTTCCTATATGCATCTCTAGTTCCTATAGTTTGTTGAATATTGTTTGTTTTTTATTTATTAAATGTTGTTTCTTTTGCTTTACAGAATCATGTCTCGTTTGCCATATCCCGGAGATGATGGAGATGATGATGGATATTCTGATGGAGATCATGGCGCATATGATCATGGTGCATATGATCGACATCATCCTGATGACTTGAGAGAGTGTGACACTGATGCTCCCACCACCACTAGCAGCTCCGGGGAGAAGCACACTCGGGGTATAGTCACCATGTCATCTATTAAGAGAGCTCGTAGCAAGGGGAAAACACTTCAGGTAATTTTATTACAATTGAACAGTTTGAAATCAATAAATATATTGATTGATCGTTGAACATTTTGCAGTTATCGTTCAATGAGTTTGGACAGGCAATAGGAAAAGAGAGTGAGTCGTTGTCCTTCTACATTGGAGCTGCAGTCAGGAGTGTGATCCCTATCGTGCTGCCAGCCAAGGACTGGCGTAGCCCCAAACTGACTTCTTTGAAGGAAAGAATATGGGACGAACTTACGGTATGTTAATTATATATTTATTGAAAGTTGTAGTATGACCCTTAAATTTACTAAATTGTTATGTTATATGCGTATAGACTACTTTTAAAATTATGCATATTTAATCTATTTTTATTTTTTAATTATAATAATAATAGTGTGATGACGATGTATCGGAGTCGCCTTCAGAGTCAAGGTTCAAGATCTAAGTTAAATAAAGTGAACTGGATTAACATTAAGGTAAATTTAATTTAGTAAATTATCAAATTAATAGAAAGAAATCATAATTGTAATACGTGATTATAATTGTTAATCAACAGGTTCCGAGGCAATGAGATAATGAACACTGTGGACATTTTGTGTGTTGCTTTATTGAAGATATAATCCGCGCTTCTCTAACGAACATTCCTCTCAATGTAAGTCAATTTATCGATTTATTTAAATTATTATTGATTGAATAAAAATTCATACTATATTGATTGATTCGTTGTTTGCAGTTTGTCTATGAATGTGAACTCAAGTCTTACTCTAAGAAAAGACTGAAGAAATTGAAAAACGATTGGACGGGGTACCTTTACAATCGATTCTTATATTCATACGATATTGAGTGATCGTTGTTTGAAATTTTGGTAGCATGTAATTAAATTATATTTGTGATGATATATATTTCATGTTTTTGGTGTATTGGACGTATGTTTATGATTGTATGTTTATTTATTTCATGATGTGTATGTTTATTTATTTGATGTTTTGGTATATATATATGTGGTATACGTTTTGGTTTATGGTTTTATTATAGGATTTTTGGTTTATGGTTTATGGTATTGGACTATATATAAGTTTTGGTTTATAGTTTTATTATAGAATTTTTAAAATATAAATTAATAATTAAAAAAAAGAAGATATTGGACAGCGGTTAATAACCGCTGTCTATCTGACATAATAAACGAAATTATAAAAAAAAAAAAAGTTAGACAGCGGTTAATAACCGCTGTCCAAGCCCCTCTTTGCAATGCGATTTGAAAACCCATTGTCCAAGCCAACTTTTTGGACAACGGTTTTTTAATAGCTGTCCAAGCTTGGACAGCTGTTACTTGGACAACTGTTATAACCGCTCTCTAAGGGCTTTTTTAACAGCTGTCCAAGCCCAAATGTGTATTAGTGATTGTGTCACGCCCAAGACCCATAACTCTAATATTAAATTATGCATTTGCTCAGAGGACAACCCAACCCACAAGTGAAGGGAGTATTAGGGCCGAACTATATATATAAAATAAATTAATTTTGCACCTCTATGCAAGTTCGTAATTTTAGATTAAATAATTTCTTTCATATATACATGATGTAATTACCAGAAATAAGTCACTTTACTAAACTTTATTGATGAAAAGGTTCAAGAGACCCAAGCGATGCCCTAGAAAACCACACCTATTATTGCATAATTAATCTAATTACACGCTTTATGAGCGAGTCACACTTTCAGTCGACTCAAGAAAAATAAAATGATAAACATGGATGCAAACCTTTGATTTTATCCATCATCTATATAGTATATAGATTATAAAGAAATCCAATTGACGCTAATATTGATGTATAAAGAGAAAAATTATAATTAATTAATGGAGTAATACCTATTCACAATGTAGTTTAACAAGTAATCATCGCCGAAATTTTGAATACTAATATCGACCAACTGTCCCTGGCTAAGATCCACTGCGCGACAGCACATGATAACTGCACGACGGCACGTGACAGGCATCAGCCAATGGGTTAGTCTGATGTGAATGACTCGCCACATGGCCGGGATCCAAGCAAATTCTCCTCCAAGTAGTACACACTTTCTGTGCACTTTCCAGTATTTCTACGGCGCCAAGTCTTTCTCGAATATTAGCCGTCAAATCTCCAGGCAAATCAATACATTGCGGTCTTCTGGAATTCCTTGCATCCATCTTCATTCTGGAATTGGGTCGTTTGATCCATTCTAAATCGTAACCACCGATATATATATATATACACATTAATAGGTATAGCCGCGAATGTCGCGGAGTGAAAAAAAATATCAATATTACTTTTTGACTGCACACTTTAAATACTTATTTATTTCAATTTTAATAATATTTAAAAAAAAAATTCTGTGTGTAATCTAAAAAAATATTACTTTGTTATTAACTGTGTATACTAGTAATTGAATCCGTGCGATGCACGGCTGTAGTTGAACAATTGTTTTAATAGTGAGTATATGATTTTTGGAAAACTATTTAAGAATAACGTTTTAGCTAATTCATATTTAATACACAATTTTAAATTAAATCCTTTTGGTAAGTACTGGAAATCTGAAAACACGCCGAAATGTAAGTGAAAACAGATAACAACTATGGATTCATGAAAAAAATGTAGTTTTAAGATAACCAAAGTTTAAAATGACTACAGATTCTGAAATACCTCTTTGAGAATCATATATATATTTTTTTTGTTTTTTTTGGTTGATTGATCATGATCGCCGCATACCAAAATCTTTATGCCCTTGCGATTGGTGACTCTCGAAACTGCCACGTAGAACTGACTGTGACTGAAAATCGATTTCTTCAAAAATATGTCAACATTTGCAAGTGATTGTCCTTGGCTCTTGTTTATCGACATTGCATATGAGACAATTAATAGGTAGTCTCGGGTCTGACGGAGTCAAGGAAAGTCCGGGAATTAACACCATTTCACCCAAATTACTTCCAGTTATGACCATGCCTTCTAGTACACGGTCAGTCTTGCCAGGAGCAATCTAGTCTCGTTACACAGCCCCTCGAATGATCTATATTTTTTAGCAACATAATTGGAGTTCCAACTTTCAAAATCAATTCATGATTGAGGACGCCGGAACACTTCAAGCTATTCAAGAACTCCGGCGTATGTAAATCGGCTAGTATATCAACATTCGTATCAGACTTGCACACACTGTCGAAACTCAAATACGTTCTTGCCTCATGGTCGTTCATATTTATCATGTATTCGTTAATGGAATCGACGACCTCAAGAGTTGGCGCAAGTATGATCCTTGAAATATTTGAGGTCATACCCGACCTCAAGAGTTGGCGCAAGTATGGCTCTGTCCTTGAAATATTTGAGGTCATCCCCGATATTCTTGGAGTCTGGATGCGTGTTACTCACAATCGCGCCAATAGAATCGTCGTCGTATTTCAACAAAAGGTCATCCGCACCATCGTTGGTCTCTCTCCAACAGTTCCATCTCCAATTGCCGCCATCCACTCTGAGAAGGATTTTATTCTCCCAATTGTTCAGTCGAATTTACGTTCTGGAGTCTCATATTTTTCGTCTATCTCAAAACCGTGCATGCGTTCCATAGGTATGAAGAATTGATCGTCGCACGCACGATATCCTATCTGCGTCCCTTTGGGATGACCGACAATATTTGTTGAAAATCACCTTCAAATACAATTGTCTTTCCATTGAAAGACAGTTGTGAAGATGACTGATCAGTTTGCTGCCTTATATCTCGGAGAGTGTCATAATCAACTCAAAAAGTAAAATGATGCAATAAATATATTACTAATAATTTAAGATTTTGTAATTGGGTATACTTTCACTTGGATTTTGGTTTCTATTGAAGCTTCTAAGGTGATGAATGTAGAATGACCAATGTTTCTATATATATACGGGAATGGAGGAAATAATGTAGAAAAATAATAATAAATTTAGAAAAAATCTATTGAAAGATTTTTTGAGAAATCAATATATTTGATCATGAATTTATTTAGGATATATAGTTTTGATCATAATTATATTTGGAATATATTATAATATTAAGATATTTTTTATTTTTTTTATGAAAAAGTTGTGTGCAAGAAAATTATATTTTAGTATGATTGTGGTGTGAATTATATGTAAGCCCATATTCATGGAACTGGAAGAGTATCAAATATTATACTTTATTATAAATATTCTCGTTGCAAATCTTAAAGATCTCACCCAAAAAATAATAAATTGACACTTATTATATTCCGAAGTTGCAAATATATTACTAATAATTTAAATTTTGGAATTGAATTTAAGCAGAAAATTATTATCAATTCTCGTTGCAAATCTTAAAGATTCTCAGCCGAAAAATATTAAATTGACACTTATTATATTCAAAAATTTGGCTCAAGAACTTCCTAGTGGACTTGGATGTAGTTCCGAATTTGCCCAGCACAATCACTGTTTATTGTGACAATGCCGGAGCAGTAGCAAATTCAAGGGAACCAAGAGCCCACAAGGCCAGCAAACACATTGAAAGGAAATACCATCTTATACGAGAAATTGTTAAGAGAGGAGATATAGAGGTGGCAAAGATCGCGTCAGAAGACAACCTAGCTGATCCATTCACAAAGGGTCTACCTCAGAATACATTCGAGAGACATGTGAAAGGAATGGGTGTCAAGACCGTTGCCAATCTGCTTTGAGTATAAGTGGGAGACATTATTAGGTTCGTGTAGGTGACATTAGTTGTCACGTACTACACGAGACATGCTGTAGTATACTTAAAAGCAGACTTTGAGTATAAATGGAAGATTGTTGGGATTATACTGGAAAGTATGCTTTTACTTTGTATAATCAGACTGAATTTCGAACTTATTTACTGAAATAAATTGTTTATCACTGATGCTTTAAATATAATCGAATGTTACATATATTTACTGCATAACTGTTCAATAAATAGTACGTGTTACATTGTAGTTAATTTAGTGATACCAGATCACAGAAGATTAAATTAACAGTTCCTTGTAACCAAAAGTACACCATTCACGACCTAGATGGAAATGAACAATCCATCGTGAAAGGTCGAAGTGTAAAGCTCAGATTGGCTTGTCTTGACCAAGAGATTACACTAGTGCATGTCTAGTGCACTGAAGAGGACCTAAAGGAGGACAAATTCTTCAGAACTGAACTAGGAAGAATTAGACCTCAGTGGTTCGTTATTTCTTAATCTTCGTCCCTTAAATAGGATCGTGTGTGGTTAGTAATTATTACTTTGACTTATTACGGGAGAATCAACGAGATTCAATACTCTATATCTTGGACAATATTATTGGTCACATGCGGTTGCTAAGATTTAATACGGAGAATCGTGTGCAAGTACGCTTGTTCGATTTGCCCCCTTGGGAGGTTCATAAGTTTTATCATACCAAATCTTGCAAGTGGAACTAGTTTCCGGTATGGGTAATAATGTTGAACCGTTCCTTTACCAAGGATAAAAGATATTAATTAATGTAAAGCTATTTCAGTGGCTTGAATTAATTAATGGGCTAGATAATCTTAAACACGGGAAATAATAACCGGGAGCCATATTAACAGTAATATGGGTTAAGATGGATAGTGCAATATTAATTATGTAGTGGGATTAATTAATATTTATGGGCTTGAATAATATTGTGGCTCAATATTGATAATCCAAGATCCATTGGAAGGTCCAATCTTAATTCTCCTAAAGGCCCCTCAAGTAGCCCAACATAAAGTCCAATAACTGAAAAAAGTGTTTAAAAATAAAATAAATTTTTGTTGCCTATTTTTCCTAATTTTCGAAAATAGTAAATAAAAGGGGAGAAATATTTTCTTTGAATTTTGTTATGGAATGAAGATATGTATTCTTGGAATACAAGATTATCTCATTAAATTCAAGAAATCTCCCACTTGGTTATTTACTATGAAATTTCGAAAATTTTGAATAATTAAGGGAGAGAAAGATTTTCTTGAAAATATATTATGGAAGATATGTATTCTTGAAATACAAGAATATCTCATAAATTCAAGAAGATCCAAATCTTGGTTTCTTTTTCCTTAAAATTTCTAAATATCCCATAACAAGAGGAGTTGGGATTTTTGTGGAATATTTTAATTATGGAGAAAAGAATATATGAGATATATTCAAGATTTCTTGGAGATCAAGAAAAAGAATTTCCCATATTATTTTTCCCCAAATTTTCGACCACCAGCTCATTATAAATAGGGATGAATGTTTCATCCCCCAGGAGAACACGAAAATTAGTTTTTCGGAAAAATATCAGCGTCGATAAAATATCAAATATTTTGAAACGTCGACAGATTGTGTATTTTTGAAAAACGTCAATTGTGAGTGTACAATTCCATGTGCTGGAAAAATTAGTAAATCCACAAAGGTGGTGCAACAAATTTTATTTTCCCTTTTGTTAATTGTTCGCGAGCTTCCTTCCATCGGATTGTCGAGCAAGGACTAGGGAATACTTGGGAAGGTCTTTTGGTGTGTTTTCATTGAAGAGACCATTGCCATTCCAAGAGGTAAGTTCACGTAAACTCGTAATAATTCCGCATGCGTAGGATTTACGTGAACTGTTTATATGCATGATTTGTTGTTGAATTATTATTTGAATTAATATGGGTTAATTCATGCTAGTAATAATTGTTAGAATTAAATTTGTAAAGATTCATCCCGAATAGATCCGGACAATTAATTCCCCAACACCACTACCATGACACCTTTGGATATCTTCCACGAGTTACACCCAAAGGTCACCTTGTAGCCATCGTCATCAAGTTGCCCAACCAAATTAAATTCCTCTTCAAACCAGAATATGTCTCACATCTTTCAATTGTAACACAGTCCCATTTGGTGTCTTAATCCGAACATTTCCCTTCCCTTTGATTTCCAGAGGCTCATCATCAGCTTAGATAAACCTTCCCAAAGTTCCCGAAGTGTACTTTTCCATTACGTCGACCTTTCTTCTAATGAAACGATGCTCCAATCTAACACCCACGACTCCAATGGATTTTACACTCGGAATCAATGCATCCGAGTCCTCATCGATTAACGCTATCGAGTTGTCATTCTTCTTTGGTTCATTCCCTCGTGCCTTGCACTCACTTTTTATAATGACCAAGTTCATGACATTTATAACACTCAACTTTACTCTTATCCTTCTTGGGCTTATCTTTTGCCCCTTGACTTCGATCTACCCCGATTTGGCTTCCCCGATTCGAGATCGCCTCGCTTCCCACACTCAAAGCGAGATCCCGCGGGCCACACCCAACTCTTTCCTGCGAATTTCTTCGCTCATGACCAGATCCCTAACCTCATCAAATTTCAGTTTCACTTTACCTGCTGAAGCACTAATAACCGTAGTCACCGTTCCACTCCAACTTTCCGGTAAAGAAGACAACAAAATTAAGGCTTGAACTTCATCATCAAAATCAATCTCAACCGAACTCAATTGGGCTATAATCATATTGAATTCGTTGAGATGGTTGACTACCACAATATCCTCCGCCATCCTCAGGTTGAATAACCTCCGCATCAAGTGAACCTTGTTCGCTGCAGACGGTTTTTCATACATCTCCGCAAAATTTCCAAGGATCTCCTTTGTGGTTTTTGCTTTCACCGTATGTAGGGCGACGTTCCTGGATAACGACAGACGAACCACACTCATCGCCTTCCTATCCAGCAACTTCCACTCGTCGTCCTTCATCTCTTCAGGTTTTTCACCCAACGGTTGATACAGATTTACCGTACAGGTAATCTTCGATCTGAAATTTCGAATCCAAAATCCGTTCCATCAAACTTCTCAACAGACGATTTCCCTTGACCATCATAATTGCTCTCCACCGTATCCCTTTAACTCGATGCTCTTGATACCAGTTGTTAGGAATAAAACAAGCAATTATGGAGAAAATAATAGAACTAGGAATTTAGAGACAAACAATTTGGTTACCCAGTTCGTCAGGAATGACTACGTCTGGGGGCACTACCAAGCCAGGAGATTCACTATTTTCGTGTGTTTTTCGTACAATGAGGCAAATACAATGAGTCAAGGTATTTAAATGAGACATGGGCCAAAACCCTAATTCACGCCAAGACAATGAACCCGCTTCGACCACGGGCCTTGGTCGAAGCGGTTCCGGCCGACCACCGGGCCTTGGTCGAGCGGTTCCGCTTCGACCACGGGCCTTGGTCGAGCGGTTCCGCTCGATCGATCGCCCGGCTTCGAAGCGCCTCAATGCTCTGGTCTCCCGTCGCGCTCGACCTCCTTTGGTCGAGCAGAAGTGCTCGACCTAACACCATGGTCTAGCGCCTCGCCCTTGCTGGATCCTTTCTCCGACTCAAGCTCCACAACCCAACAGGTGCAACTTCCTATCGCCTTTGGTTATGGGATTAGTTTCCTTGATGAAGCAATCAGTAGGGGCTTCTTTCGACATGAAAATTTAGAAGATCAAGGCTTCATCAATCATTCTTTTCTTGCCGAGGTCGACTTTAGCTGAACCAAGGTCGATTACTTCCATGTCTATGTAACCAACACCTTTATGTGGGGGATAGGATTCTAGTGGAGAAGGTATGCTTTCTTCTAGGCTGAGATTTTGAATTTATTGATATATCATTTGTGAGTTTTTTTGGTTTCGGATTTTAAATTGGAAGAAATTCATGCTTAATGACTGCTTGGTATATTAAAGTGTATATAAAAAACCGGAAATATGGAAAAATGATAGACACAAGTATTGAGTATAGTTTCTTTTTTATATCAGAGGTTTATAAAAAAATTTGGACCATGATAAAATCAGGTATTTGGTTATTTATAAACCGCTCGACCAGTTAAATTAAATTCACAGTTGCCAAGTAACAAAATGGTATACTAATATGGACCAACATTACAATACTAAATTTGCTGATTTTGGGCTTTCTAAACTCATTAACAAGAACCAAATTAGTGTCATAACGACCATGAGAGGCACTCCTGGCTATCTCGCCCTGGAATGGCTTAACTCTGCTATAACGGAAAAAGCAGATGTCTCTAGCGCTGGGTCGTGATTCTTGAAATTGTGTGTGGTAGGAAGATTTGTGAGAAATCGAGTCCAGAGGGAGAAAGACATCTGCCAACCTTTTTATGAAAAAAGCGGAGGAAGGACAGTAGCTTGATCTTGTCAACCAGTGGTGTCAGGATGTCTGGTGACTGGTCCAATGTAGCAGAAGTCAAGGAAGGGAATTTTAATTAAGGATATCTGGTCTAATGTAGTTGAAAAAAACCTTATTACTTATAATTAAGGACATATATGAAGAGTTGTAAGGAGGCCAGCTTGAAAAATTGCCCCTGCAAAGCTGCTATCTTTTATAATAATTCTTGCTATATGCCATCCCAAATCTTTTCATTGAGGGTATATGATCGGACTATTTACCCAGTGTATTCTGTATCTTTAAAGTTACAAAGTACTCCTGCAGAAACAACTTGACTGTGTTCTGAATTGTGCTCTGAGTAATTTTTGGGGCTCTTGCTGGAGTTTTATCGTTGGATATGCATTTTTGGTGTACAGAAGGTTGACGGGAAGATCTGAAGAAATGGAGGAACTATTTATAGATCATGTGCCAGGCATTCCCACCGGATTTTCTTTTGAAACGTTGGAAAATGCAACTGACAACTTCGACAAAAAACTTGGGTTAGTTTTCGAAGGGTCGTTCAATGACGGCACAAGAATCGCAGTGAAGCATCTTGATAGAGTCGGTCACGTTAAGAAGTAATTCTAGCAGAGATTTAAAGTATTGGCAGCATTCACCATATCAACTTGGTGAGACTAATTGGCTTTTGTGCTGAGAAATTTCACTGGCTTTTAGTTTATGTGCAATGGCTCTCTAGAGAGATGGATCTACCGCAGAATTCATGAAGAAAATGCTCAAATGGAACTGCAGAAGAAAGATCATCATGGACAATTGCCAAAGGATTGACCTATCTTCATGAAGGTTGCAGGGAAAATATCATTCACCTAAACATAAAGCCCCAAAACATACTTCTGGACGAACATTACAATGCCAAACTTGCTGAGTTTGGGCTTTCTAAACTCATGGACAAGAATCAAAGCAATGTTGTAAAAACCATGAGAGAAATCGATGCCAGAGGAAGAAAGACATCTGCCAACATTTTCATGGAAAAAGCTTAGGAAGGACAGTGGCTTGATCTGTTGTCAGGATGTGGAGTCGAATGTAGTAGAAGTTGAGGATATGATGCAAATTTCCGCATTGTGTTTATAGAGTGATCCTGAGAAGAGGCCCTCCATATCCGTGGTGATCAAGCTCTTGTAGGATGTTAACAATGTCAGAAAGACATTGATTACAACTTCTTGACTAGCTAAATCCCAGAAGTTAGTTCTAAAGATGAAGCTCCTCTACTTCCTTCACTTCTGTCGGCGCCTCGTTGATTTTCAGAGTACGTTCTTGAACAATATATTTAATTTGGATCATTTGCTGCTAAATAATGTTTTATATTGTGTTTTATTCATTTTTGCACGTCATTTATGCAATGATATAGTTCTATAAATGAATTTTTGTATGCTGCAAATATTTCGAATTATGAATAAATTTTACTTATTCAATTCCCTTTTTAATTATCCTATTAAAGGGTAGGAGACATGAGATTTTAAGTTAGATGATTTACTTAAATGTTTGTTTACATATTTCCTATTTAAGGAGACCGCTGCCCAGTTCCTCTGTTAAGGCTCATTTAGGCAACAAAGAATAGTAAGTCAGTTAGAAAAGTCTTCCTTCAATGATGGTGATTTAACATAAGAAAGAAAAGTATGAGACTTTGATAACATAAGAAAGAAAAGTATGAGACTTTGATAGATTACAAACCGCACCATCTCATTACTATAAGACATAATTGGAGAATTAATTTACTCCAAACTAACCGATTCCCATAAGAAATAAGTTTTTCACCAATTTCTTTACCACAAACATATCAACTGATACCTTTACTCTTATAAACTAATACTCATAGCATTTAATGCTATGATATTAGTTTTTAAGTGTAATTGTATCAGTTGATAAGTGTTGTGGTATTAGTTTATAAGTTTAATGGTATAAATTTCATACTATAAATAAGTTTCACTGGAGACTTACTCTTTCTTTACAAGCTATGTTTTTTCACTCAAAAAGTAGGTAAATTACCTCATATGCCCTTAAATTTAAATATGCTTAGGATCCTTTACTCTCCATCCAGTTGCAATGGAATTGTTGGGGAAAAACAATATTGCACAAAAAATTGGCAAAAAATGAAGCTATCTCTGTTTCAAAAATCAGAAATGAAAAAAATCCCCCATCCATGCCCCAAAAATTTGATGTGAGGTACTGAAATCATCTGGCAGAATGAAGTTGATCTCCCTTATAAAAAGGCAGAAATTTTGTGAACTGGACAAAAAAGTTGTTGTCTCATCAATAGTGGGTACCAAACCTGGGGTCTCCACATTTAATATTTTAAATACCAATACTTGACTTGAGGTTGACTTGAGTGAAGTCTTGTTTATTCATTGTTCAGTATCCAGTGAGAGTCTTCCATCTTATCAACATTATTAATGTGAAATACTTGTCCCACAAATTTTTGCTTCAACGTCTTGCCGTGAATGTGATGATGTCTACACTTTGCATCTTCTTCTTCACTATAATTACTCTCTTGATCTCTTGCTTACTGCCATATGATGACTATCCAATGGCAAATCTCTCTACTTTATGGATCAATAATTCCACTCTTGACAATAATCCAGCTGTTAAAATCATTCTTCGTAGAAGAAGTAGTTTCGGCCCAGATTATGCTTGTGGTTTCTGAGGATGGTAACAATTCTCATCTGTTTGCTATATTCATTCTCCCTACAAACAACAGAGGTAATGATTCTGCTGCAAAAGAGTCGTCGAGAGTTGTGTGGTCTGCAAAACAAAATATTTCTGTAGCAGTCAACGCGACGTTGGAGCTCACAGATGGAGGTGACCTGGTGCTCCGACATGCAAATGGCGCGTTGGCTTGGTCTACCAACACTTCTGGAATGGGGGTTGCGGGCTTAAATTTGACAGAAACGGGAAATCTTGCTTTGTTTGCTGCAAATAACTCTGTGATTTGGCAATCTTTTCGATCATCCAACTGATTGCTTGGTTCCAGAGCAGATCCTCGTATCTGGTATGAATCTCACGTCGAGTGCTGATGGAAATTCCTATTCTTTGTCAATGGAGGAACAAGGTTTAGTAGGTTCTATACAGTCTGATCCTCTGCAGTCTGATTCCGTGCAGCAGCTACAGGTATATTATCAGATTGTTTTTTTAATGTTAAGCGGAATAAAAAAAGCTAGTTATGCTAAGTTTCAAAATGGAAGTCTAGAGTTGTATATAAATCGAATCGAAAAACAAATTCCAGAAATGAGGGTACCTATTCCTCTAGCTACCTCAGCTCAGTATATGAAGTTGGAGTCTGATGGGCATCTCAAAGTTTTTGAGTGGGTTGATGGATGGAAGGAAGTAGTCGATATTTTTAAAGAAGATATTGGTAAGTGTGGATATCCCACGGTTTGTGGAAATTACGGAATTTGCTCAAATGGGCAATGTCGTTGCCCAAATGTGAGAAGCTTTAATCTGGTGAATGAAAGGCACCCTGAACTTGGTTGTTCTGAAGTCACTCCACTCACCTGTGAGGCTTCAGAGAATCACAGTTTCTACGAGCTCCATAACGTGACATACTTTTCTGTCGTCACAGACAGCTGATACTTTTGAAACAGATCTGAATAGTTGTAAAGAGGCCTGCTTGGAAACTTGCTCCTGCAAAGCTGTTATCTTTCGCTATTCAGGAAATTCTTCTCGCGGTGACTGCTTTATGCCGTGGAAGATGTTTTCGTTGAAGGAATAAAGATCACACCAACTGTAGCTGTGACATCCCCTGCAGTTGAAAAAACTCCCACTTGATGGAAACTCTGCCCTGTTGCGGTTACAGCCTTTACTCCACCTCCATAATCGTACATAATACCATGACGTTGTGGCCCAAAACATATTTCAACAACCTTAAGGTTTGAAAATGATGGATTAACTTCAACTGTTTTCACAAATTTCATTCCGTAAAGGTTTAAAAAATTTAAAGTCAGTAAACAATGATTAAAAAAATTATGCAAGAAAGTGAATTAATGATACATACGTATTTGTCATGTTCTTTTGTCCCATTAAATTTTCCATTTTTGCTCCGAGTCTCGAAGAAAATTACTCCCAAATCAGACATTTCAGAATCTTTACCTCCCTATATTTTGTTTAATTCAAGAATAAATCAAAACTATATGTAAAGTTGTGATCTTAAAAAAACACAAAACACAAAAATAATGGAACCCTACTACCTTTTCATATATGATATCTCTATGTGGCCTGCTTTCAGTGTCACATCCCAATTTTTCGTAGGCCAAATATGCATAAATTTAATAAAAATTTGCAGCGGAAGTAAATGTTAAAACATGAAACATTATTGAACCTTATACTAAAATAAGGAAATTTATTTATTTTAAACAAAATTTAGTGCAATAATAGGGATGCGACTCTCATTTAAATATGTATACAGAAGACAAAATTTATTTAAGGCCGTGTAAAACATCTAAAATGAGTTGAGCTTCGTAATATAAATTTGAAGACTTGCATGAACTAAAAGAAAATTTATGAAATTGCTGTGCATGCCAAAAAAAACCCAACCTTATGCTAAATAAGTTAACGTTGTTTCAAAACCCAAATGTTAAGGTATATATATATGAAAGCAAATCTCCTAACATGAACTAATAATAACGTAAATTAAAATTTTCAAACATTTAATAATAATTGAACGTTCGAGACATCCACCGATCCTCCACCGCACTTCTTTCTTAATCTGAAAAATATTAATGAGATTGGGGTGAGTAAAACCACTAGCTCAGTGAAATTCTCTTACTTTATCACAATCAAATATAACATGTAAATAAAATTATAAACTCACAAACATGCATACAATTTCATAAGCTTGTTGGCAAGGTCAACCTTAGGCTTGTTGACTAGGTCAACCTTAGGCTTGTTGACTAGGTCAATCTTAGGCTTGTTGGATAAATCAATCATAATAACATAGACTGTAAGATGTAGCAAGCAATAATAAAATTGACATGAATATTTAAAAGTGACAAAGCAAGTAAAAACTCCACCTCGAAGTAATGTCGTGGATGCAAAAGATGCAATGAAATAACTTCAATCTTCTTTGCGAAAAATCCATGAGTTTTGAAAATATGAAATAATATTTTTCTACGTGTTTTGATTTCAAAAGAAGAGACCTTTATTTATAGGAGAAGAAAATATATTTTTTAGTGAAATTGGGATTTGAATTTATTATGAAAATTTTGAGTTTTAATTTTGATAGATAGAGATAAAAAATTGATGATATCTTTTATAAAATATAATAATTAAATAAATAAATAGTTTAAATGATAATAATGAAAAAGGGGATGACTCTTTAGGAAACAAAAATAGGCATTATTGTTGGTCATATTTCTTAGGAGTTTTATTGAAAAATAAGCAGATCTTAAGCTAGCAAGTGAAAGGGGTTATAATATGGCAGTGTACGTATTTTCAAAATTGAGGAAAATTATTTGGTGAAAAGATTTGTAATTCATATCTTTATGAATATCATAAAAAATTATAATGAGATTTAAAATCGTGACAATTGATTTCTTGGGAAAAAAAAAATTAGAATTCAAATCTCTTGTAAATTTTGTAAAGATATGAAAAAAACTTAAGAAAATTATGGGATTTATATAAAATATTTTGTTATAAATATTAAAAGATAAATTTGAATTTTAAAAGTATTGGAAAAATCTATTATGGAATTAAAAAAAAAGATAACTGACTTGAAATTTTCGAGGTGTTATACATATCTAATTTAGATCGATTCTTGGAGTTTTCTAATTATAGTAGAATCACTCATATGAGGTGTAAGAGAATATTTATTTATATAAATATCAGGGGAGAGTCACAGGTTGCAGGCCATCGGCACACGCCTGTAAACTTCAAAATAAAGAGTAATAAACAAGTGACCAAACTGGCATTGAGTTAAGTTAATTAGTATTCAAAATGGATTTGTTTAGAATCTTTTCAATCCACAACATTCATACCAATAGTTAATCAGATTCTAACAACAAATACATAAGAAACAAAAGGAGAAGATTTGAATCACAAAGTTGATTAACTTATGGCCATAAATTCCTTTGTTTCTCCGTGTAACAGAACGAAAACAGGTTACCCACCATAGGGAGTTTATGTTGTCCAGCTAGATTGTAGCTAAGGCCGAATTTGTTATGACAACTAAACAACCCCTATATACTATAGACAAATCTGCCATCATGAAAACTGTAAATGAAGAACGATATGTAAACACATGATGTACTAATGACACACTAAATCAAACATGTTGATTCCTTGGCACAAGCTTCTTAACCTTATTAAATAGAACTGAAAAAGGTAGCTTAATCCAGTAAAATTATATATTGGTGATTTTATATAATCGTAAAAAATGACATTGCAAATAGCCATCTACTTTAATTATCCAACAATGTATAATCCAAAAAATGGACAAACAAGAAGGTATAGATATAGTCTCTTAGCACAAATTCAGCCAGAAACTAGAGTCAATTTATCATATGGAGGGTATGAACGCAGGTTGAGTTTTATAAATGTTAGCTTTATGTTCATCAATAATCATTAGAAATTATGACAGAGGAAGGAGCAATACAATGAGTATAAACGTAAAATCAGATCTGAACAATGAAATGTAGTTGCATCAACTTCTTCTTCAATTATGATGAAGTCATTTAACTACCAGACAAATAAGAGATAATCAATTACCCTTTATGTTCCAAAGTATTTCAGTGAAAAAAATACACTAGTAAAGAAGGATAAACGTGCCAAAATAAAACAAAAACTATACCACTAACTGAAAACGATAACTCTAACCTTGTGAAGTATTTCAGGCAGGCGTGGCTGAGCGAGATTGGATGCGACGATGCTGGTGTGAAAGAGTTTACGACAGCACGCGGGACTGAGAATCGCCAGAAATTGAGTAAAAGGAAATTGAAGATGTAATGACCTAATTCGTATTTGTGTATGTAGCCGGAAATTGAGGAAAAGGAAAGAAGAATTATTTCAAATAAGGATCAAATAATGAACAATTCTCAAAAGAATTACTAAAAGAATCTGAACTTGTGAAATCTAAACTATGATACTGACAAAGAAAAACTCATAAGCAGTATAACATCTAGCTAAATAACTATAGCGACCAAAATTCCTAATGTCCTTCACACATATTTATGCTTCAGATAACACATGAATATTCACATAAGCAGAAATATACAGTAACCTGTGTAGGAGAGAAGTTTATAATCAATTCATTGTATTGACGTACCAAATGCGTTTTTAATTAGCTACTTATATAATTCCTCATCAGATTTAAGTAGAAGCTAAAACTTATATTCACAACTGATTGCTCAGGAAAACAAAATTCAAAAATACACAAGCCAAGGACCACTTATACGAAAGAATTTCAGAAAAAAAAAATCTCAATGTAACCTTGCGAAGGATTCACGGCTACCACGGATGGAGATGGCGCTGGCGTGAGAGAGTTTACGAGTGCCCGCGCAAGCTGAATTTGGTAACAAATAGGCGATGATCGCAGAACGCCTCAAAGGATGAACGAAAAATGCGATTAAGAACCACCAGAATTCGACGCTGAAGAGGAAATTGGGGATCAGAAAGGCGGGGTCTCGCAACGCGGAAGCAGCGGTGGGATGTGTTGATGGCGATTAGGAATTGCTCCGATATTTTGGAGTTTTGAGAGAGAGATCAATTCACTTGAGGTTGGGGAAATCCGCTATGGTTGCGCTCACAGCGAGAGAAAAGAATATTTCAGAATTAGGTCTCAAATTTTAATTATCATTTTTATAAAGTGTAATTACAAAATTTTAATAAACTACACATTTAGTGAGGAGTTTAAAACATGCTATGGTGTATTAATTTTCCGCGTTTTTTAATGAGAGTATCTTTATTATCATTAAAAGTAGATAAATATAACATTTAGTGAGAGTATATTATACTCTCATTAATTTTTTGTCATTAAAAATGGTTTTTCTTGTAGTGAATATAGACAAAGTCGAAACCAAACGTAGTTGCAGTAACGAAGAACGGAGGGAGAAGAAGTATGTATTATCAGATGGTGATGAGTGTGAGAGGTGAGATTGTCCCAGTTTTGATTCTTGCAAGATCCAAGATTTGGCAAAATCCACAATATTTGGCTAGATATGCAAGATCCACAGAATTGTCCTAGTTTTATTATTTAATTGTCTAGATTCATTTTTTATCCTTTAATTCGTATTTATCGAGTTGTTAGATATATTTTCTAGATTTGGTCCTTTTTAGATTAGGGTTAGTCCTTTTGTTCTTTAAATACTCTATGTACGTTTTTTGGAAAATCAATCAATGAATAAAGTATTACTTTTCTTTGGCAACTTTGTCAAAAACTAATCGTTCACCTGCTTGCCTGAGCCAGGGCGTCGATTTTATATTCGTTCTCCTGCTAGCCTGCGCTAGGGCGATGAATTTATCTGTTCCCAAATCGCGGTTCTCATCAAATTGGTGCTTTCATTGAGAGTATTTGAGAATCGCGATCGTAAATTGCTACCATATCAAGAACCGACGAGGAACGAATTGAATCGTTGGAGACCAGTGTGGCGGACATCAAAATCAGTATGGCCAACATTGACGTGAAGCTTGATGCGGTAATAGCGAGGGTAGAGAAGATGAAGCGCAAATTGCTTCGCCGGGGATTTTTTTCTGATTCTTCGTCGGAAAAATACCCGCACCGAACCTCACGACATCACCGCCACATTACCACCATACCACCACCTCGATCTAGTCTACCAGAAATCCGCCGCTCACAACTATCCACTGTTTCGCCGTCGATTCCCCCTGCACAAGAACTATCACGCACCTACACACCTCCACGTCCAGACCGACATTCACACCACCAAAAACCACCACAAACCACCGGGAATTATGTTCATCACGGTCACAGCGTCGCCACGCCACCGGCCGCAACCCCGCCGTCGGCGGAAATAGCGCCTGCACCTGCCGCTCAACCGCCACCAACCCGTGACGAATCGCCCCACAGGCCGACGCAGAGCCTCATCGGGGAAGACTTTGCAGCGCCAGTTTGTGCAGACCAGAGAGTTCACGAATCCAATTTCCGCAGTAATGCCCTAGGCCTTAGTGGGCTTTTGCACGAAAAAATTATTCTCTGATTATGACTTTGTGGGCCCAAAGGTTTATTCACATCAGGGCGTGGAAGACGATGAGCAAATTGGGCTCAATTCTTTTGTTAATAAAAGTGGGCCTTTAAGAGAGTTTGAAGACGTTGACCAACTTGAATTTTTTTTTAAAAAGAGTGGATCCGAATTTTCTTTTGCAGATGTGGAGAATAATTGGTCTTTTATTTTTCCTGATGGATTGGATAAATTTAGTGGATCTCCTTATTATGATGGACCACCTATTTATGATGAAGAGGAAGAGCAATCCGTAGGTGATTCCATATTTTTAGTTTATGACACCGAGCTCGAGGACAAGACATACCAAGTTTTTTATACGAAAGTTGATAACACTGCAAATCTTTGGGGCCTTGATATGACGTTGGACGAAATTCGCCTCGATAATGATGAAGGTTTTGGCTCCCATAATAATTATTATTTTCTTATAATTAATGGTAGTTATTTTGTTGGCAGTACTATGAGACAGTCACACTATAGCCTAAAGGTTTTTGGCCACACCCGAACAGCAGATAATTTTGAGCTAAATAATTTGGTGGCAATAAGTCGACGATTAGATGAAGGGGACCATTTAGGCTCGATGAGAGAGCGTTTCCAAAATTGTTCCTTGAGGACAAGGACGATCTTGAAGGGGACGGGAATGATGCGAACGAGGATTTTGAGAAAATATATTGTCCCAGTTTTGATTCTTGCAAGATCCAAGATTTGGCAAAATCCACAATATTTGGCTAGATATGCAAGATCCACAGAATTGTCCTAGTTTTATTATTTAATTGTCTAGATTCATTTTTTATCCTTTAATTCGTATTTATCGAGTTGTTAGATATATTTTCTAGATTTGGTCCTTTTTAGATTAGGGTTAGTCCTTTTGTTCTTTAAATACTCTATGTACGTTTTTTGGAAAATCAATCAATGAATAAAGTATTACTTTTCTTTGGCAACTTTGTCAAAAACTAATCGTTCACCTGCTTGCCTGAGCCAGGGCGTCGATTTTATATTCGTTCTCCTGCTAGCTTGCGCTAGGGCGATGAATTTATCTGTTCCCAAATCGCGGTTCTCATCAAATTGGTGCTTTCATTGAGAGTATTTGAGAATCGCGATCGTAAATTGCTACCATGTCAAGAACCGACGAGGAACGAATTGAATCGTTGGAGACCAGTGTGGCGGACATCAAAATCAGTATGGCCAACATTGACGTGAAGCTTGATGCGGTAATCGCGAGGGTAGAGAAGATGAAGCGCAAATTGCTTCGACGGGGATTTTTTTCTGATTCTTCGTCGGAAAAATACCCGCACCGAACCTCACGACATCACCGCCACATTACCACCATACCACCACCTCGATCTAGTCTACCAGAAATCCGCCGCTCACAACTATCCACTGTTTCGCCGTCGATTCCCCCTGCACAAGACCTATCACGCACCTACACACCTCCACGTCCAGACCGACATTCACACCACCAAAAACCACCACAAACCACCGGGAATTATGTTCATCACGGTCACAGCGTCGCCACTCCACCGGCCGCAACCCCGCCGTCGGCGGAAATAGCGCCTGCACCCGCCGCTCAAACGCCACCAACCCGTGACGAATCGCCCCACAGGCCGACGCAGAGCCTCATCGGGGAAGACTTTGCAGCTCCAGTTTGTCCAGACCAGAGAGTTCACGAATCCAATTTCCGCAGTAATGCCCTAGGCCTTAGTGGGCTTTTGCACGAAAAAATTATTCTCTGATCATGACTTTGTGGGCCCAAAGGTTTATTCACATCAGGGGGTGGAAGACGATGAGCAAATTGGGCTCAATTCTTTTGTTAGTAAAAGTGGGCCTTTAAGAGAGTTTGAAGACGTTGACCAACTTGAGTTTTTTTTTTAAAAAGAGTGGATCCAAATTTTCTTTTGCAGATGTGGAGAATAATTGGTCTTTTATTTTTCCTGATGGATTGGATAAATTTAGTGGATCTCCTTATTATGATGGACCACCTATTTATGATGAAGAGGAAGAGCAATCCGTAGGTGATTCCATATTTTTAGTTTATGACACCGAGCTTGAGGACAAGACATACCAAGTTTTTTATACGAAAGTTGATAACACTGCAAATCTTTGGGGCCTGGATATGACGTTGGACGAAATTTGCCTCGATAATGATGAAGGTTTTGGCTCCCATAATAATTATTATTTTCTTATAATTAATGGTAGTTATTTTGTTGGCAGTACTATGAGACAGTCACACTATCGCCTAAAGGTTTTTGGCCACACCCGAACAACAGATAATTTTGAGCTAAATAATTTGGTGGCAATAAGTCGACGATTAGATGAAGGGGACCATTTAGGCTCGATGAGAGAGCGTTTCCAAAATTGTTCCTTGAGGACAAGGACGATCTTGAAGGGGACGGGAATGATGCGAACGAGGATTTTGAGAAAATATATTGTCCCAGTTTTGATTCTTGCAAGATCCAAGATTTGGCAAAATCCACAATATTTGGCAAGATATGCAAGATCCACATGATTGTCCTAGTTTTATTATTTAATTGTCAAGATTCATTTTTTATCATTTAATTCATATTTATCGAGTTGTTAGATATATTTACTAGAATTGGTCCTTTTTAGATTAGGGTTAGTCCTTTTGTTCTTTAAATACTCTATGTAGGTGTTTTGGAAAATCAATCAATGAATAAAGTATAAATTTTCTTTGGCAATTTCGTCAAAAACTAATCGTTCACCTGCTGGCCTGAGCCAGGGCGTCGATTTTATATTCGTTCTCCTGCTAGCCTGCTTTAGGGCGACTAATTTATCTGTTCCCAAATCGCGGTTCTCATCAAATTGGTGCTTTCATTGAGAGTATTTGAGAATCGCGATCGTAAATTGCTACCATGTCAAGAACCGACGAGGAACGAATTGAATCGTTGGAGACCAGTGTGGCGGACATCAAAATCAGTATGGCCAACATTGACGTGAAGCTTGATGCGGTAATCGCGAGGGTAGAGAAGATGAAGCGCAAATTGCTTCGACGGGGATTTTTTTCTGATTCTTCGTCGGAAAAATACCCGCACCGAACCTCACGACATCACCGCCACATTACCACCATACCACCACCTCGATCTAGTCTACCAGAAATCCGCCGCTCACAACTATCCACTGTTTCGCCGTCGATTCCCCCTGCACAAGACCTATCACGCACCTACACACCTCCACGTCCAGACCGACATTCACACCACCAAAAACCACCACAAACCACCGGGAATTATGTTCATCACGGTCACAGCGTCGCCACTCCACCGGCCGCAACCCCGCCGTCGGCGGAAATAGCGCCTGCACCCGCCGCTCAAACGCCACCAACCCGTGACGAATCGCCCCACAGGCCGACGCAGAGCCTCATCGGGGAAGACTTTGCAGCTCCAGTTTGTGCAGACCAGAGAGTTCACGAATCCAATTTCCGCAGTAATGCCCTACGCCTTAGTGGGCTTTTGCACGAAAAAATTATTCTCTGATCATGACTTTGTGGGCCCAAAGGTTTATTCACATCAGGGCGTGGAAGACGATGAGCAAATTGGGCTCAATTCTTTTGTTAGTAAAAGTGGGCCTTTAAGAGAGTTTGAAGACGTTGACCAACTTGAGTTTTTTTTTAAAAAAGAGTGGATCCAAATTTTCCTTTGCAGATGTGGAGAATAATTGGTCTTTTATTTTTCCTGATGGATTGGATAAATTTAGTGGATCTCCTTATTATGATGGACCACCTATTTGTGATGAAGAGGAAGAGCAATCCGTAGGTGATTCCATATTTTTAGTTTATGACACCGAGCTCGAGGACAAGACATACCAAGTTTTTTATACGAAAGTTGATAACACTGCAAATCTTTGGGGCCTGGATATGACGTTGGACGAAATTCGCCTCGATAATGATGAAGGTTTTGGCTCCCATAATAATTATTATTTTCTTATAATTAATGGTAGTTATTTTGTTGGCAGTACTATGAGACAGTCACACTATCGCCTAAAGGTTTTTGGCCACACCCGAACAGCAGATAATTTTGAGCTAAATAATTTGGTGGCAATAAGTCTACGATTAGATGAAGGGGACCATTTAGGCTCGATGAGAGAGCGTTTCCAAAATTGTTCCTTGAGGACAAGGACGATCTTGAAGGGGACGGGAATGATGCGAACGAGGATTTTGAGAAAATATATTGTCCCAGTTTTGATTCTTGCAAGATCCAAGATTTGGCAAAATTCACAATATTTGGCAAGATATGCAAGATCCACTTGATTGTCCTAGTTTTATTATTTAATTGTCAAGATTCATTTTTTATCATTTAATTCGTATTTATCGAGTTGTTAGATATATTTACTAGAATTGGTCCTTTTTAGATTAGGGTTAGTCCTTTTGTTCTTTAAATACTCTATGTAGGTGTTTTGGAAAATCAATCAATGAATAAAGTATAAATTTTCTTTGGCAATTTTGTCAAAAACTAATCGTTCACCTGCTGGCCTGAGCCAGGGCGTCGATTTTATATTCGTTCTCCTGCTAGCCTGCATTAGGGCGACGAATTTATCTGTTCCCAAATCGCGGTTCTCACCAGTGAGTCAAGAATCCATGGTGGAATGTTGGTTATATAAGAGACCCTACCCTTTGCCATGGAGACATGTGTCACCACGTGTGAACCTTCTTATGCTACATGTCCGGTATGGAGACACGTGTGAAACCTTTCTTGCCACGCGCCCAAAAAATGTGATGAAATTACATAAATGAGTCTGAAAGAGAATTCGTTGGAAGTGGATTTAATAGTTAATGTGTTTTGCTTCTCAAAAAAAAAAAAAAAAAGATAAAAGAAAAAGAGAGAGTAATGATTAATAAGTTCTGGTCTAAATCATTTTAGCCCGTTGAAATTGCCCCAAATCGGGCTGAAACTTAAAAGTGAATTGCATGAATTTTTTATATTTACAAATATACAGACTTGCGAATATAAGACACTATGTTTTTAAAATCTATAAAATTTAGGACAATCTTGCAAAATTTCAGCCAAAATTGGACTTATTGGGGCTCGATTGTCCTTTATTTACAGATTTTAAAATATATTGCCCTATATTTCCAAGCCCCCGTAAAATTATTGTCCTTAAAACATAACCCAAACAAGTTATTCCCTAATTTTCTAATGTTAAAGCCCTTAAAACAAACACAGCTAGAATTGGAGAACAAATAATGACCCGAGACTACAAAAGATCACAACACGAACAATATTATTCCTCCGTCCCAAATAAGTTTTTCCTTTCTTTTGGGCTCTTTTGATTAAAGAATAATAATAAAGTAATAAATTATGATTACTTTTGTTAAAAAGTAAAGAGTGTTTTTGGGAATTGGGAGGGAGGAAAAAGATGCTGTTAAAAAGTAAAGAGTGTTTTTGGGAATTGGTAGGGAGGAAAAAGATGCGTGGAGTACTGAGTGGAATAATAAGTGTCATTTTTTGTAATATTGTGTGAAAAATGATGAAAAAATTATGGATAGTAAAGTTACTTTTTTTATTTATGGAAGAGGAAAGTTATTGTGGGACAGATAAAAAAGGAAAGTAGGAATTCTATAGTGGGACGAACGGAGTATAACTCTAGACTTACGAAATTGAGAATCGAAATCCAATATAATCAGAAACTAATTGTGAAAATAAAAGACGTTTAATCTGAGTCGCCGTCTCCAATGAAAATCTTTCTAAAGAATTAGGGGCAAAATCTTTTTTTCCCATTGTTTATTAAAAATTAACTCGTTTTTTGTCTTTTTATAATATATTTATCCTTATTAAATGAATTTTCGTCTCTCCTACAAGGTCCGAATGAGCCGAGCAACTCATGCGCTACTCATATGTGACCCATCCATGCGCAACCTATAACGGTGAAAAAAGGGTAAATGCATCCTAAAAAAGTTTTTGAGAGTTTTCTCATTCCATATAAGACATTTTTGTCAATTCTTCAGCATCATCGAACCCAAATATTCACAAGGTCCACGTGTCTCCATACCTGACAGGTGGCAAGGAAGGTAAAACACGTGTCTCCATATATACTGGACACGTGGCAATGAAGGTACACCACGTGTCTCCATATCGGACAGGTGGCAAGGAAGGTAGAACAGGTGTCTCCATAACTGACACGTGGCATGGAAGGTACGCCACGTGTCTCCATAATGGACAGGTGGCAAGGAAGATAGAACACGTGTCTCCATACTTGACATGTGGCAAGAAAGGTACGTCACGTGTCTCCATACCATGTCAGACTCTCTTATATAACTAACCGATCCACTTACTCACCTCACAGTGCTCACTTACACCTCTCAATAATACGTACATACTTGTTCTCCCTCTTTTCTTATTTCGGCAATTAATCATGTTTGCTTTCGGCTATTTTATGTGTCCCTTGTGTTTAATTCCTCCTCGCAAGTAAGTATATTTTCTTAGATGTTCATTCTATTTAAATTTCATATAATTTTATATTTAATCTTGAAAATGTATTTACTCTTTAATTCTAATTAATCAATTCTTAAGTTACTTTCAAGATTTATTTGTAATTGTTGATTTCTTCATTTATATTATAGTCTTTTTAGATAAGAAATAGTTGGGAGAGCCACATATAAATTAAGGGTAGGTCTCAAATACACGGTGTGCAGTTTAGAATCCGTGCACTCGCCTATCCTACCCAATTTATTTAAATTAAATGTTATAATTTTTTTTTTTTTCAGTTTTAGTTTTGTTTTAACTTTAATTTAAGTTTTAGAGTTTTTTTTTTTTTAAATTTTTAAATACCCAACCTTTGACCCGAAACCCGCCCGAGTGGTTCATGGTTCACTCGGCCCAAGTGGTTCATGGTTCACCCGCCCAAATGGTTCATATGTAATTTAGGGTTCACTATTTAGGGGTTAGGGTGTAGAGTGCACCATTTGAATTGGTGCACATGGTGCTGAGGAGACCCACTTATAAATTAATTTTGTATAGAATTTAGGGGATGTTATTAGCTTTCGATTTTATTGATTTTGTGGACTTTTAATAACAACATGAATTTAATATCTTTATATTTGTTCAATGCAGATGTAACCGTGTGTAAACAATCAATCAGTTTGAATTATAAGATGAGCATTACACCAATATATCCAGCTGACTTTGAGCTTTGCTGGAAAGATTCAGTCCTAATTACAATCTCCATTCAGTCCTTATTCTCAGTTGTTCTCAATGGTGTAATGCGAATTATAATAATAATTGTGCTTTAAGCGTGTCTTTCTCTTTTCCTTTTCTTTATCTCAATTTTATTACCTTTTTATATTTTCACCATTAATTTACAATATCATGCTCCGTTCTATTTTTTGTTATTTTCACTGTTAATTTACATTATCATGTTATAGCTATGCATCTCTCTGCTGTAATTCAGGACATGTTGTATATACAGTTAGAATAAAATTTTAACAAACTGAGAAATAAAAATACTACAATTATATTATAAATGGATCTCACAATACCTTCCAACATAATCTACATAAAATATCAAATTATAATTAAAAATATGGGAATGCACATCATGACAAAGTGAATACATAAAATCAGTCAAGATTGCATATAATATTGCTAATTCATAATTTTAGGAATCCCATAATAAATTACAATATGTTAGGTATGTTTTTGGAGGAAGTTTGAGCTACTCACATTTAATTATTGTGGTTGTCCTGAAATTGATAGAATTAGAAGTTTTTGTCCAACTTTTAATAGCCTAAAAACCTGATGTTCTAGTCTTGTGATGAGAACTGCGATCGCAAAACACAATTAATACGCAAAAGAACGATAATAATTATTGCCCCAACTCAGGTTGGTAAGAAACAATTAGGTTTTGAAAAAGTTGCCAAAGGGTTTTTATTAATTTTCTGCTTGAAAAAAAAAAAACGTTCACATACTTATAGGACAAAAATAGGACCAAATCTGCTCCAAAAAGGACCAAATCTCACCCTAAATCTAGAAGCAATATACTTGAATGCAAATTAAAGGACAAAAACGAAATCTAGCCTATTAAATAAATAAAAATAGTAAAGATATGATAATCTTGATCTTCCTTGTGAATCTTGCCAAATCTTGGAATATATCTTGGAAAATTTTGCCCATTAACTTTAGTTGCAAAAGTAGGACAATTCCTTGTCATATAATCTTGCACGTATTATTGGGTCCAAAAACCCTCGTTCGCATAATTTCCGTATCCTTCAAGATCTTCCTTGTTCTCAAGGACCAATTATGGAAATATAGCTCCTCTTCATCTAATTGCCAACTTATTGCCACCAAATTATTTAGCTTAAAATTATCACCTGTTCGAGTGTGGCTAAAAAGCTTTAAGCGATAGCGCTGATTTTTCATTGTACTGCCAACAAAATAACTAAAAAAATTATAATTATTATGGGAGCCAAAACCTTTATCTTCATCGAAGTAGGATTTGGCAAACGTCATATCAAGACCCGAAAAATTTGCATCGTCACCATGTTCCATATCAATAATTTCGAACGGATTGTCTTCAAACTCGACATCGCAAATGAGTGACACAAAATCAATTTACGGGCTGCTCTTCCTCTTTTTCATAAATAGGTGGTCCATCGTACTCAAATTTTTTAAAAGAATCCTTATATTGGTCTTAAAAATTTGGCTCATTATCCTCAACATCTACAAAATAATTTTCAACATTGCCAGAAAAACTGGATCCATCAATCTCAATAGATTCCTCCAAACTAGGGCGATGAATTTATCTGTTCCCATTCGTTCTCCTGCTAGCCTGCGCTAGGGCGATGAATTTATCTGTTCCCAAATCGCGGTTCTCATCAAATTGGTGCTTTCATTGAGAGTATTTGAGAATCGCGATCGTAAATTGCTACCATATCAAGAACCGACGAGGAACGAATTGAATCGTTGGAGACCAGTGTGGCGGACATCAAAATCAGTATGGCCAACATTGACGTGAAGCTTGATGCGGTAATAGCAAGGGTAGAGAAGATGAAGCGCAAATTGCTTCGCCGGGGATTTTTTTCTGATTCTTCGTCGGAAAAATACCCGCACCGAACCTCACGACATCACCGCCACATTACCACCATACCACCACCTCGATCTAGTCTTCCAGAAATCCGCCGCTCACAACTATCCACTGTTTCGCCGTCGATTCCCCCTGCACAAGAACTATCACGCACCTACACACCTCCACGTCCAGACCGACATTTACACCACCAAAAACCACCACAAACCACCGGGAATTATGTTCATCACGGTCACAGCGTCGCCACTCCACCGGCCGCAACCCCGCCGTCGGCGGAAATAGCGCCTGCACCCGCCGCTCAACCGCCACCAACCCGTGACGATTCGCCCCACAGGCCGACGCAGAGCCTCATCGGGGAAGACTTTGCAGCGCCAGTTTGTGCAGACCAGAGAGTTCACGAATCCAATTTCCGCAGTAATGCCCTAGGCCTTAGTGGGCTTTTGCACGAAAAATTTATTCTCTGATCATGACTTTGTGGGCCCAAAGGTTTATTCACATCAGGGCGTGGAAGACGATGAGCAAATTGGGCTCAATTCTTTTGTTAGTAAAAGTGGGCCTTTAAGAGAGTTTGAAGACGTTGACCAACTTGAGTTTTTTTTTAAAATGAGTGGATCCGAATTTTCTTTTGCAGATGTGGAGAATAATTGGTCTTTTATTTTTCCTGATGGATTGGATAAATTTAGTGGATCTCCTTATTATGATGGACCACCTATTTATGATGAAGAGGAAGAGCAATCCGTAGGTGATTCCATATTTTTAGTTTATGACACCGAGCTCGAGGACAAGACATACCATGTTTTTTATACGAAAGTTGATAACACTGCAAATCTTTGGGGCCTTGATATGACGTTGGACGAAATTCGCCTCGATAATGATGAATGTTTTGGCTCCCATAATAATTATTATTTTCTTATAATTAATGATAGTTATTTTGTTGGCAGTACTATGAGACAGTCACACTATCGCCTAAAGGTTTTTGGCCACACCCGAACATCAGATAATTTTGAGCTAAATAATTTTGTGGCAATAAGTCGGCGATTAGATGAAGGGGAGCATTTATGCTCGATGAGAGAGCGTTTCCAAAATTGTTCCTTGAGGACAAGGACGATCTTGAAGGGGACGGGAATGATGCGAACGAGGATTTTGAGAAAATATATTGTCCCAGTTTTGATTCTTGCAAGATCCAAGATTTGGCAAAATCCACAATATTTGGCAAGATATGCAAGATCCACAGAATTGTCCTAGTTTTATTATTTAATTGTCAAGATTCATTTTTTATCCTTTAATTCGTATTTATCGAGTTGTTAGATATATTTACTAGAATTGGTCCTTTTTAGATTAGGGTTAGTCCTTTTGTTCTTTAAATACTCTATGTACGTGTTTTGGAAAATCAATCAATGAATAAAGTATAACTTTTCTTTGGCAATTTTGTCAAAAACTAATCGTTCACCTGCTGGCCTGAGTCAGGGCGTCGATTTTATATTCGTTCTCCTGCTAGCCTGCATTAGGGCGACAAATTTATCTGTTCCCAAATCGCGGTTCTCATCAGTGAGTCAAGAATTCATGGTGGAATGTTGGTTATATAAGAGACCCTACCCTTTGCCATGGAGACATGTGTCACCACGTGTGAACCTTCTTATGCTACATGTCCGGTATGGAGACACATGTGAAACCTTTCTTGCCAAGAGCCCAAAAAATGTGATGAAATTACATAAATGAGTCTGAAAGAGAATTCGTTGGAAGTGGGTTGGTTGAGGTTCGGTGGGGAGTTGATCGACTTTTAGGTGTAAAAGATTAAAGGTTATCTAATTACATAGGTAAAATGAGAAGTCAAAATAACAAGTTACTACAATTTTCCTCTTTTAATGAAAGGGATTTAATAGTTAATGAGTTTTGCTTCTCAAAAAAAAAAAAAAAAAAAAAAAAAAAAAAAAAAAGAGAGTAATGATTAATAAGTTCTGGTCTAAATCATTTTAGCCCGTTGAAATTGCCCCAAATCGGGCTGAAACTTAAAAGTGAATTGCATGAATTTTTTATATTTACAAATATACAGACTTGCGAATATAAGACACTATGTTTTTAAAATCTATAAAATTTAGGACAATCTTGCAAAATTTCAGCCAAAATTGGACTTATTGGGGCTCGATTGTCCTTTATTTACAGATTTTAAAATATATTGCCCTATATTTCCAAGCCCGTAAAATTATTGTCCTTAAAACATAACCCAAACAAGTTATTCCCTAATTTTATAATGTTAAAGCCCTTAAAATAAACACAGCTAGAATTGGAGAACAAATAATGACCCGAGACTACAAAAGATCACAACCTGGAACAATATTATTCCCTCCGTCCCGAAATAAGTTTTTCCTTTCTTTTGGGCTCTTTTGATTAAAGAATAATAATAAAGTAATAAATTATGATTACTTTTGTTAAAAAGTAGAGTGTTTTTGGGAATTGGGAGGGAGGAAAAAGATGCTGTTAAAAAGTAAAGAGTGTTTTTGGGAATTGGGAGGGAGGAAAAAGATGCGTGGAGTACTGAGTGGAATAATAAGTGTCATTTTTTGTAATATTGTGTGAAAAATGATGAAAAAATTATGGATAGTCTTTTTTTATTTATGGAAGAGGAAGGTTATTGTGGGACAGATAAAAAAGGAAAGTAGGAATTCTATAGTGGGACGAACGGAGTATAACTCTAGACTTACGAAATTGAGAATCGAAATCCAACATAATCAGAAACTAATTGTGAAAATAAAAGACGTTTAATCTGAGTCTCCGTCTCCAATGAAAATCTTTGTAAAAATTAATTAGGGGCAAAAATCTTTTTTTTTTCCATTGTTTATTAAAAATTAACTTCGTTTTTTGTCTTTTTATAATATATTTATCCTTATTAAATGAATTTTCGTCTCTCCTACTAGGTCCCGAATGAGTAGCAAGCAACTCATGCGCTACTCATATGTGACCCATCCATCGCAACCTATAACGGTGAAAAAAAAGGTAAATGCATCCTAAAAAGTTTTTGAGAGTTTTCTCATTCCATATAAGACATTTTTGTCAATTCTTGACATCATCGAACCCAAATATTCACAAGGTCCACGTGTCTCCATACCGGCCGGTGGCAAGGAAGGTAAAACACGTGTCTCCATATATCTTTGGACACGTGGCAATGAAGGTACACCACGTGTCTCCATATCGGACGGTGGCAAGGAAGGTAGAACAGTGTCTCCATAAGCGACACGTGGCATGGAAGGTGCATACGTGTCTCCATAATGGACAGGTGGCAAGGAAGATAGAACACGTGTCTCCATACTTGACATGTGGCAAGAAAGGTACGCCAAGTGTCTCCATACCATGTCGGACTCTCTTATATAACTAACCGATCCACTTACTCACCTCACAAAGCTCACTTACACCTCTCAATAATACGTACATACTTGTTCTCCCTCTTTTCTTATTTCGCAATTAATCATGTTTGCTTTCGCTATTTTATGTGTCCCTTGTGTTTAATTCCTCCTCGCAAGTAAGTATATTTTCTTAGATGTTCATTCTATTTAAATTTCATATAATTTTATATTTAATCTTGAAAATGTATTTACTCTTTAATTCTAATTAATCAATTCTTAAGTTACTTTCAAGATTTATTTGTAATTGTTGATTTCTTCATTTATATTATAGTCTTTTTAGATAAGAAATAGTTGGGAGAGCCACATATAAATTAAGGGTAGGTCTCAAATACACCAGGTGCACGGATTTAGAATCCGTGCACTCGCCTCTATCCTACCCAATTTATTTAAATTCGTGTTATAATTTTTTTTCTTTTTCCAGTTTCGGTTTTGTTTTAACTTTAATTTAAGTTTTAGAGTTTTTTTTTTTTAAATTTTTTTTAAATACCCAACCTGACCCGAAACCCGGCCCGAGTGGTTCATGGTTCACTCGGCCCAAGTGGTTCATGGTTCACCCGGCCCAAATGGTTCATATGTAATTTAGGGTTCACTATTTAGGGGTTAGGGTGTAGAGTGCACCAATTTGAATTGGTGCACTTGGTGCACAAGAGACCCACTCATAAATTAATTTTGTATAGAATTTAGGGGATGTTATTAGCTTTCGATTTTTTTGATTTTTTGGACTTTTAATAACAACATGAATTTAATATCTTTATATTTGTTCAATGCAGATGTAACCGTGTGTAAACAATCAATCAGTTTGAATTATAAGATGAGCATTACACCAATATATCCAGCTGACTTTGAGCTTTGCTGGAAAGATTCAGTCCTAACTACAATCTCCATTCAGTCCTTATTCTCTGTTGTTCTCAATGGTGTAATGCGAATTATAATAATAATTGTGCTTTAAGCGTGTCTTTCTCTTTTCCTTTTCTTTATCTCAATTTTATTACCTTTTTATATTTTCACCATTAATTTACAATATCATGCTCCGTTCTATTTTTTGTTATTTTCACTGTTAATTTACATTATCATGTTATAGCTATGCATCTCTCTGCTGTAATTCAGGACATGTTGTATATACAGTTAGAATAAAATTTTAACAAACTGAGAAATAAAAATACTACAATTATATTATAAATGGATCTCACAATACCTTCCAACATAATCTACATAAAATATCAAATTATAATTAAAAATATGGGAATGCACATCATGACAAAGTGAATCCATAAAATCAGTCAAGATTGCATATAATATTGCTAATTCATAATTTTAGGAATCCCATAATAAATTACAATATGTTAGGTATGTTTTTTGGAGGAAGTTTGCTACTCACATTTAATTATTGTGGTTGTCCTGAAATTGATAGAATTAGAAGTTTTTGTCCAACTTTTAATAGCCTAAAAACCTGATGTTCTAGTCTTGTGATGAGAACTGCGATCGCAAAACACAATTAATACGCAAAGAACGATAATAATTATTGCCCCAACTCAGGTTGGTAAGAAACAATTAGGTTTTGAAAAAGTTGCCAAAGGGTTTTATTAATTTTCTGCTTGAAAATAAAAAAAAACGTTTACATACTTATAGGACAAAAACAGGACCAAATCTGCACCAAAAAGGACCAAATCTCACCCTAAATCTAGAAGCAATATACTTGAATGCAAATTAAAGGACAAAAACGAAATCTAGCCCATTAAATAAATAAAAATAGTAAAGATATGATAATCTTGATCTTCCTTGTGAATCTTGCCAAATCTTGGAATATATCTTGGAAAATTTTGCCCATTAACTTTAGTTGCAAAAGTAGGACAATTCCTTGTCATATAATCTTGCACGTATTATTGGGTCCAAAAACCCTCGTTCGCATAATTTCCGTATCCTTCAAGATCTTCCTTGTTCTCAAGGACCAATTATGGAAATATAGCTCCTCTTCATCTAACTGCCAACTTATTGCCACCAAATTATTTAGCTTAAAATTATCACCTGTTCGAGTGTGGCTAAAAAGCTTTAAGCGCTAGCGCTGATTTTTCATTGTACTGCCAACAAAATAACTAAAAAAATTATAATTATTATGGGAGCCAAAACCTTTATCTTCATCGAAGTAGGATTTGGCAAACGTCATATCAAGACCCGAAAAATTTGCATCGTCACCATGTTCCATATCAATAATTTCACACGGATTGTCTTCAAACTCGACATCGCAAATGAGTGACACAAAATCAATTTACGGGCTGCTCTTCCTCTTTTTCATAAATAGGTGGTCCATCATACTCAATTTTTTTAAAAGAATCCTTATATTCGTCTTAAAAATTTGGCTCATTATCCTCAACATCTACAAAATAATTTTCAACATTGCCAGAAAAACTGGATCCATCAATCTCAATAGATTCCTCCAAACTTGAATTCTCAAAAAGATAATTAGGCCCACCATAATTAAAATCAAATGAAATAGGCCTACATTGTTCATTTTCTTCAAGTCCTGCACCAATTAAAATTGACTTATCATGGGCATTAGTCCCAACCTGGTTCGTAGAATACCCTTTCATAAGCACAATTATTATTACTAGGCCCTTTATAATCAAAATAAGACCCACCCACACTCAACCGCGTAATCTTCCAAAGAATCACATGCAATCTGCTCACGAAAGGAACTCATCTCCTTAATATACGGATAAGATCTATTAGGCCCAACTTGCCTATTATCCATAAAAAAATGACCAGGTCCGCTATAATTACTATGGGGCCCAATTTAATCAACAAATGCATCAAATCCATCGTGTGGCCCATTGTGTGGTAGGGTAACAGAACATACCAACGTTTCCAAGTGCGGTAGCGGCAGTGTGCAGAATGTCTTGAAAATGGCCGGCGTTGTAATCAGCGAAATCGGATGGTCCAAATCTCGCCATAAGTTCCTTTTTAAAATCCTTCCACCGAACGGTCCGTCCTTGCTTCCGATATAACCTGTTAATCCATTGCCACCAAATAGTCACATCTCCTTCCATATAACGAGTTACATAACGTACCCTATCTTTCCGTGGTATTTCATGCAAGGCAAAGTATTGGTTCACTCGTCTTAACCATGACTTTGGGTTGCTACCGTTGAACGTAGGGCAGGTTAATTTGGGCCTCCCCCTTCTCCGGTCTCCTCCGTTCACATCTTCCCTATCCCGACGTCGGGTAGGGTTGATATCCTCCGTTTATGGGGAATCGGATTCTTCAGACGAAGAATCCTCATCACTCTCCCTTCTGGATGAAGAATTAAATCTTTATGCTTCTTCTCCTTGTGAGTTCCGCCATTGCTCTTATTCCTTTTAGATTCTCAAATACTCTCAATGAAAGCACCAATTTGATGAGAACTGCGATCGCAAAACACAATTAATACGCAAAGAACGATAATAATTGTTGCCCTAACTCAGGTTGGCAAGAAACAATTAGGTTTTGACAAAGTTGCCAAAGGGTTTTTATTAATTTTCTGCTTGAAAACAAAGAAAAAACGTTCAAATACTTATAGGACAATAACTGGACCAAATTTGCTCCAAAAAGAACCAAATCTCACTCTAAATCTAGAAGCAATATACTTGAATGAAAATTAAAGGACAAAAACGAAATCTAGCCTATTAAATAAATAAAAACAGTAAAGATATGATAATCTTGATCTTCCTTGTGAATCTTGCCAAATCTTGGAATATATCTTGGAAAATCTTGCCTATTAACTTTAGTTGCAAAAGTAGGACAATTCCTTGCCATATAATCTTGCACGTATTATTTGGTCCAAAAACCCCGTTCAAGATCATCTTGTCACCCCTCCTAAGTCAGTGTCCTAAAAATGTCTACAGGTGTCTGGTCATATTTCTGCGAAGTGTGCCTCCTATTTTAAATAGCAATTCAGATAGTTAATTTGATGTCAGTTAGATGGATTCATGTTTTGGAAGTTGAAAACTCCAACGTTCTATTAAGACTAGTCTAAAGATTGCCGAGCAAGTTTTATATGATTAGTTGCAACTTGCAAGTCATCGTCAGTAGTTAGTCCTAAAAATACACCTTTCTTCTCACATTTGGTCCTACCGTTAGTTAACCGTCTATAAGCTGACAGAAGCACTCAACTTTAAATTCTAGGGTTGTCGTACACAAAATGAGAAACTGTAGTTACCAAATTGATGTGTTTGGAGAGACAAAATGTGATATATCGCTTATCTTTGGACTCGCAGGAAAATTGGATCGAATACAATAAGTAGTGAATTTTAAGGTTTCCGACGAAATTGAGCATAAATTGCGCTAAACTGGTAATAGAGAACATTAATTGCTACCCCACTAACGTGGTAGACATGTTTTGCTACCCCTCTAATCTGATGGGCATGTTTTGCAATTTTTTCTAAATATAATTATAAAAATTAGAAATAAAATATCTTTTAATCAATTACATTTATCACCCTACAAATAGTTGATTCCGTCACTTAATTCATGGCATGATCAAAAGTGAAAAATGGGGATCGAACATGAAAATAAAATAAACTATAAGGAGTAAAAATAATATTAATCAATAAGAATTAGATTTAATGATTATTTTATATTATATTTTATATTTTTAAATTAATTAAATTTATGGCTAGTAATATTTTTTTGCCTTGATGTGGCACTGATACAGATAAAGTGAGGTCTCAAATTGAATGATGTGGTAATGAGCTGGAATACTGTCATGCAGAATTGTCTGATTTCAATCTACACATGGATTACATGTGAAAATTTAGCCAGAATTAAAACATATTGGGCCAAAATTAATAAAACAAAGCAATGTAATAGTGAAAATAACAAAAAATAGAACCATGAAAACAAAAAAAATGTAGAAAAAACACAAATAAAAATTAAAATCCCCAATTATTATTTTTTAACATAAAACTTTTAAGAAGACAAACAAACAAACATAATGACTCAATTAACAATCAAAGACAAATAAACTACATTAGATAGCACCACCATTGACATGGTGAATGAATATTGTAATTAGGATTGATTTCTTCAGTGACATCCTTCCATCAAAACTCAAGGTTTGCTGGATCGGTTTGATGAATTTTACATACGCTTCCACCTGCATAATTAAATGGATATAAATATATCACACTCATTTTTATATTATAAGAGCAAAAAATCAACAAAAATTGAAAACTAGCAATATCAACAAAGTGCTTATCTAAACATTAGAAATAAACGAAAAAAATCACCAATTACATATCAATCAAAAATAAAAACTTAAATAAATAAATGCTTTAATTAGAGTAAGACTATAATTCATTGAATGAGCATTCAAAATAATATAATTACCTTAGGGGTGGAAACATAACCATCTTATAGACATAGCCGAAACCAAACATAGTTGCAGTAAAAAAAATGGAAGGAGAAGAAGTATGTATTATTAAATTGTGATAAGCAGTGTGAGAGGTGAGTGAAAGATACATGGCCAACGATTGGTTATATAAGAGACCTTGCCCTTTCCGTGGAGACACATGGCGAATCTTTCTCACCACGTGTACGTCGACCTTCCTTTGCCACATATCTTGTATGGAAATACACGTTCGGTAAACATGGTGAAATGACATGAATGGTAATAGTAATTGTTCACTCAATGAAATCATTATTTCATCCTAATATGGTACCTCCTAACATAATCTTGTAAATTATCAAATTATAATTAAAAATATGGGAATATACATACTGAAAAAGTGAATCCATAAGTCCGGTCAACATTACATATAATATTATTAATTCATAATTATAGGAATCCCATGATAAATTACAATATGTTAGGTGTCTTTTTGGAGCAAGTTTTAGCTACTACACATTTAATTATTTGAGTGAATAACTTGGGGTCAATTTGATTACCTACTATAACTATGAAGTCCAATAAAATTGAACTAATATTAAGAGGTCCAAATTGGGATGTTGATTGTCTATATTACCCCTTCTTTTAAGTCAACTAATAGAAATGAGCTTCTGAAAATTACTGTACGCGCGCGATTTGACATATCCCCTCTTTCCAATATTTTTTACCCGGCCTTCACATCACCCCAACTAGTACAAATTATTCTTTTATCATAAAAATTATAAATAGGGTAGGTACTTTTTTCCCTTAAAATATTTTTTGAAAATCAAGATCAATTCTAATAAAATTAATATTTTTGGTTTAAAATTGAATAATATAAGATGTTATACATAGTACAATGCTCAGAATTTGAGTATTTTAAAATAAAGTGAATAGAGAGGTAGGGATTGATTCCCAATTAATAAATATAAGAGATTTGTTGGCACAATATTTGCACGACCCTTTTATTATGAAAAATAGTAGTGTGCATTTTAAAGAGAAAACCCCCATTTTTAGTCCCCTCTTATTTAAAAAGTTATTTTTTATCGAGATTTTTAATTTCATTTTTTTAGCCAAAAGAATTAATTTTTGGGCAGTTTTACCCTTAATGAAGTCAACAAAATTATTTTAAAAAAAATTGTGGTACGGGCTTCATTAAATGGTGGTACAGGGTTAATAAATTGTACTACCTCCGTCCCAAAGTTATTTAGCCCTTTGCTTTTGATATGACTTTTTGATTGGGACGGAGGGAGTAGTATTTAAAGTGATAAAGTGATTTTTGATTGAGGGTAGTGTAGTTCTATATATGTTATTACTAAAATGCAGTTATTTTTGGGTAGAAGTAATGATATGAGATGTAATTTTGAAATGTTGTGACAAGTCATTTTTTAATAGGTGTAAATAACTTTGGGACGGAGGGAGTTGTATGGACTTAATTAAATTGTGGTACAAACTTAAAAATGATAGTATGAGTTGAATTAAATTGTGGTAAGGATTGAAATAATGGTGGTACGACGTTAGAATAAGGGTGGAACGGGCTGAAGTGATAGTGGTACAGGGTTGAAATAAGTTTTGTATAAGGTTAATTTAATAGTGGTACGGGGTTAATTGAATGGTGACACGGGCTGAAATAATGTTGGTACGAGATGTATATATGATGGCACATACTAAAATAATGAAAGAATAAAAAAAAGGCAGAGTTAGCAAAAAAAATCTCTTGACTAAAAAAGAATGCTTACAAATTTTGTTACACAAAAGAACTTTTATTTTTATGTTAGACTATTTATAATCTCATTCCCATGTTAAAATATATAACTACATATTAAATACTAGATACTCCCTCTCTCCACTAAAATCAAATGTACATATTTTATTGGGAATTTGAGACTTCTATGCTCAATGTTCACACAACATTTTACTCTAACCCTCTATTCTCTCTTTAATTATTCAAACGGTTATTTATCATTTCATTTATAAACAATTATTTTATTTATAAATCGGTTTCAAAATGATAGCAAGAAATATTATTCAATTATCACTTTGCTTAATTATAAGAATTTCATCAACCAAACCAAATTCATTATATCTTGTAATTGTATATCTTCTTTAATTAGATAATCTTAAGTGTATATAATACACAATTATAATAGTGATTATTCACTCAATGAAATCATTATTTCATCCTAATATGGTACCTCCTAATACAATCTACATAAATTATCAAATTATAATTAAAAATATGGGAATGCACATAATGAATATGTGAATCCATAAGTCCGGTCAACATTGCATATAATAGCTAATTCATAATTTCCATAATAAATTACAATATGTTAGGTGTCTTTTAGGAGCATGTTTTAGCTACCACACATTTAATTATTTGAGTGAATAACTTGGGGGTCCATTTTACTACCTACTATAACTAAGAGGTCCAATAAAATTGAATTAATACTAAGAGGTCCAAATTGGGATGTCAATTGTCTATATTCCAACCCCTCCCCCCCTTCTGGCAGACTAACAGATATGAGCTTAAAATTCTTTGCAGCGATTTGACATATTCCTTATTCCCAATATTTTTTACCCGACCTTCACATCACCCCAGCTAATTGTTTTCCAACATCCATAACCAAAACCACAAAACAGATCCAAACAGATCCATGATTTGAGTTATTTTTTATATCTAAAATCGAAAACTTACAGTAATTCGTGGAGCTGTCCTACACAAAATGTGAAACAGAAGTTACCAAATTGACGTGGTTGGAGAGAACAAAAATTTGATATATCGCTTATCTTTGGACTCGCAGGAAAATTGGATCGATGACAATAAGTAGTGAATTTTAAGTTCTCCGACGAAATTGGGCATAAATATCGCCAAATTGGTAACTAGAGAACATAAGTTGCTACCCCACTAACGAGGTAGACAAGTTTTGCTACCCCTCTAATTTGATGGACACGTTTTGCAATTTTTTCTAAATATAATTATAAAAAATAGAAATAAATATATTTTAATCAATTACATTTATCACCCTACAAATAGTTGATTTCGTCACTTAATTGATGGCATGATCACAAGTGAAAAATGGGGATCGAACATGAAAATAAAATAAACTATAAGGACTAAAAATAATATCAATCAATAAGAATTAGATTTAATGATTATTTTATATTCAATTTTATATTTTTAAATTAATTAAATTTATGGCTAGTAATATTATTTTGCCTTGATGTGGCACTGATACGGAGAAGTGAGGTCTCAAATTGAATGATGTGGTAATGAGTTGGAATATTGTCATGCAAAATAATTTGATTTCAATCTACACATGGATTACGTGTGAATTTAGCCTGAATTAAAACATATTGGCCCAAAATTAATAAAAAAAAATAGTGAAAATAACAAAAATTAGAACCAAGACAACAAAAAAAATCAGAAACCTCAAGAATATATATAAGATATCAGAAACCCAAAAACCCATAAAATTGGATCGACAATAATAAGTAGAGAATTTTAAGTTTTTCCGACTAAATTGGACATAAATTGCGCCAAATTGGTAATTATAGAACATAAATTGCTACCCCACTAACGTGGTAGACAAGTTTTGCTACCCCACTATTCTAATGGACATGTTTTGCAATTTTTTCTAAATATAATTATAAAAAATAGAAATAATATATCTTTTAATCAATTACATTCATTACCCTTAAAATAATTGATTCCGTCACTTAATTGATGGCATGATCAAAATTGAAAAATGGGGATCGAACATGAAAATAAATTAAACTATAAGGACTAAAACTAATATCAATCAATAAGAATTAGATTTAATGATTGTTTTATATTCAATTTTATATTTTCAAATTAAATAAATTTATGGCTAGTAATTTTTTTTGCCTTGATGTGGCACTGATACGGATAAAGTGAGGTCTCAAATTGAATGATGTGGTAATGAGCTGGAATACTGTCATGCAAAATAGTCTGATTTCAATCTACACATGGATTACGTGTGAAAATTTAGCCAGAACTAAAACATATTGGCCCAAAATTAATAAAACAAAGCAATGTAATAGTGAAAATTACAAAAAATAGAACCATGATAACAAAAAAAATGTAGAAAAAACACAAACAAAAAATTAAAATCCTCAATTATTATTTTTAACATAAAACTTTTAAGAAGACAAACAAACAAACATAACGACTCAATTAACAATCAAAGACACATAAACTACATTATATAGCACCACCACTGACATGGGGAATGAATATTGTAATTAGGAATGATTTCTTGACATCCTTCCATCAAAGCTCAAGGTCTGCTGGCCGGTTGGGTGTGATGAATTTTACATACGCTTCCACCTGCAGCATAATTAAATGGATGTAAATATATCACATTCATTTTTCTATTATAAGAGCAAGAAATCAACAAAAAATGAAAATTGGTAATATCAACAAAGTGCTTGCCTAAACATAAAAATAAACGAAAAAAATCACCAATTACATATCAATTAAAAATAAAAAATTAATTAAATAAATGCATTAATTAGAGTAAGACTATAATTGATTGAATGATCAAAATAATATAATTACCTTAGGGGTGGAAACATAACCATCTTATAGACAAAGCCGAAACCAAACATAGTTGCAGGAAAAAAAATGGAGGGAGAAGAAGTATGTATTATTAAATGGTGATGAGCAGTGTGAGAGGTGAGTAAAGGATACATGACCGACAGTTGGTTATATAAGAGACTTTGCCCCTTTCCATGGAAACACGTGGCGAATCTTTTTCACCACGTATTGACCTTCCTTTGCCACGTGTCTTGTATGGAAATACGCATTCGGTAAAAATGGTGGAATGACATGAATGGTAATCGTGATTATTCACTCAATGAAATCATTATTTCATCCTAATATGGTACCTCCTGACACAATCTACATAAATTATCAAATTATAATTAAAAATATGGGAATGTACATAATGAAAAAGTGAATCCGTAAGTCCGGTCAACATTGCATATAATATTTGCTAATTCATAATTCCCATAATAAATTACAATATATTAGGTGTTTTTTGGAGCAAGTTTTAGCTACCACACATTTAATTATTTTAGTGAATAACTTTGGGGTCAATTTCACTACCTACTATAACTAAGAGGTCCAATAAAATTGAACTAATACTAAGAGTCCAAATTGGGATGTCGATTGTCTATATTACCCCCTACTTTTACTACGGCCTTCAATGAAATGAGCTTACAAAATTATCTTTGCTTGCGATTTGACATATTCATTCTTCCCAATATTTTTTACCCGACCTTCACATCACCCCAGCTAGTTGTTTTCCAACATCCAGAACCAAAACCACAAAACAAATCCAAACAAATCCAATATTTGAGTTATTTTTTGAGTTATTCACACTTTTGTTCCCACAGGACACACCCCTCACGATTTTGGTCCCAAAGTCAAATTTTTTGACACTTTTGGTCCCAAAGCCGATTTTTTGACACTTTTGGTCCCAAAAACTTACACTTTTGGTCCCACAGGACTGGCTATTTGGGACGAAAAGTGTCAAAAATTTCTGTTTTGGGACCAAATGTGTCATCAAAATTCGATTTTGGGACCAAAAATGAAAGGTTTGGGACCAAAATCGTTAGGGGTGTGTCTTGTGGGACAAAAATCTTGAATAACTCTTATTTTTTTTATATCTAAAATCGAAAACTTACAGTAATTTACATATCTAAATCTAAATCTAAAAATTTACATTCAACTTCATCTTCCATCCATAAAAAAATTGCAGATCTTCTCATTTTCATCTTCCTTCCACAAAAAAATTGTACATCTTCTTATCTTTCGGCATGCACAAGTGCATAATTTGATGTACATTCGCAAAAAAAATGTGCACCGGTTCATGAAATCGTGCACATGATCATGAAACCGTGAAATAGTATATAGATTGCCGAGCAAGCTTTATATGATTAGTTGCAAGTCAAATCTCTCCGTGGGTAGTCTTAAAAATACACATTTCTTCACACATTTGGTCCTACCATTAGTTAACCGTCTATAAACTTACAGAAGCACTCAACTTTAAATTCGTGGAGCTGTCCTACACAAAATGTGAAACCGAAGTTACCAAATTGACGTGTTTGGAGAGACAAAAAATTTGATATATCGGTTATCTTTGGACTTGCAGGAAAATTGGATCGATGACAATAAGTAGTGAATTTTAAGTTCTCCGACAAAATTGGGCATAAATTGCGCCAAATTGGTGACTAGAGAACATAAATTGCTACCCCACTAACGTGGTAGACAAGATTTGCTACCCCTCTAATCTGATGGACATGTTTTGCAATTTTTTCTAAATATAATTATTAAAAATAGAAATAAAATATCTTTTAATCAATTACATTTATCACCCTACAAACAATCCACCTAACTGTCATCAAAAAGTATCCTAATCGTTGTAAAACAGAGCATAATAAAAATTCTCGAATCCAACATCAAATTCAACAATAGACATTCCATCAACATGAAAATCAAAATCGGAATATCTTTGAAAATAGTTGCTTCAATTGATCTGATGATCTTTTTTCTCAGATTCTTCTCCTTCTCCCCCTGAAACCACTAGTTTGCTTCAAATTAGTTTCCAGGAACTTGCATGTTCTCATATTTGAATATTTTTCCTGGTCAATCAACAAACATTATTCACCCAATACGAAACTGAATTTTACTGCGAAACCTGCAGGCATTGGGATAGTACAGCAACTGGTTGTTATTCTGTTGCGCAGTTACATAAAAGTTTTAAATAATAGATACTATATCTATATTATTCCTACCACTTAAAGATTCTTACAACTTGCAAACTTAGAGGAGAAACTCTGAGAATGTGAGGGAAATACATGCATGTTTCAGTTAAATTAATTGGGGATAGAACCAGTAGCGAATCCAGAATTTGTTAATTATTCTAATAAATTATGAATTTTTAGTTAATTATATAATTTTTTTTGGACAGTTTGAAACTTTGAATATACTAAAAAAATAATATTAAATTTATTTTAAATTAAATAATGATTTATATAAAAAAAAATTATTTTTTGAAACCAAAATTGCAATTATCAGCGTGTATAAATCACTTCTCTATGGACGGAAAAAACTTAATGGACCAAATTTATCGAAAAAGGGCCGTTTTGAATTTAGCCAATTCACATGAGATCAAAAATGCAATTTACCCGAATGAAATATAGTTTGGCGGTTAAAAGTAATACAACTTGGAGCCATTTGAAAATTTCCGTGCTAATAAGTATCAATACAAGTTGAGAGATGCGTCAACGATTCGAAAACAATTAACCTAAATTGATCACACAAGAAATGTAAGAAAATTATTCCCTATATTAGGCAGGACATAAAGTGACAAAAAAATAATAATTAAAATCTGTGTTGTTGGATGATTCAAGTAGTTAATCATGATTGATGGAATCATTAGGGCATTTAAAATCTTTTATTTGCTCATAGGTTCTTTTGCCTAAAGCCCCACGTAGATCAAGATGAGAGCATCGACGAAGATCGAGTGATTCGAGTTTGGGACAACCATCAAGAATGGTTTCTAGTCCTTCATTAGTCATCCATTGTGAAAGAAGACGAAGGTGACGCAGATTGGGCATGGTTTTGGCAATTGTTAGAGTAAACACATTGCGATTTGGCACGTTCCACAGACAGAAGTGTTGCTTTAAGGAAAAAGACTTCAACTTAGGACAAGAAATGCCAATAGTTTCGATATCTGATGGTAGGACTAGTTCCGAGAGAATAAGGTGCTACTCTTCCAAATGTCGAAGTTTTTTAGTTGCCTCAGACATAGCTTTCCCAAATATAAGACAACAACCAGGATCGTAGTGAATATTGCAGCAATGAAGAGTAAGACGCTTGAGGTTATTTGATCTGTCCAAAAAGTACATCATTAGACTAGATAAGAGATTCTTGAAGGAGAAGAATATTTTGTTGGAAATTAAATGAAAGCATTAAAAAATTCATCATCAGTTTATCTATAAAGTGCTTAAAGATGCACAAGAAAAAAGAAACACCACAAGAATATATATATTCAGCATATAGAAAATCAGCTGGAATGTCGACATCACTAAAAAATTAATGGTATTATTAGGAAACTATATAAACAAAAGAAATTTATCTCATCTATAAAATTCTTTCATGGACATTCACTACTACACATTTAGGCTTGCACAGCTACACTTGGACAACTCTTTTTTCAAACAGCTCTCCAAGTTATAGCTTGGAGAGCGGTTTTATTAAAAAAAAAAAAAAAAAAGACAGCGGTTTGAAACCGCTGTCCAAGAATAAAACTTGGAAAGCGGTTTTAAACCGAATTGCAAGTTCACTTGCACAGCGGTTAATAACCGCTGTCTAAACACTTGGACAACGGTTAATTAATAACCGCTGTCTTTTTTTTTTTTTTTTTATATCAGATATATCAGCTAGCGTACGCGTACCAGAACCTGGCCTGCCTTCATTTCTTCTCCCCAATTATTCCTCTCCCTCCAAATCGCCGCAAACCGATCGAAGACCTAGCTCCTCCCTCTCACCCCAAATCGCCCCGCGTGATGATGGGTTTCCTCCTCCAACCAAATCGCCGCCGTCGCCGTTGACCTAGCTTCTCCCTCTCCCCCAAATCGTCGCGCACCGGCCTCCTCCCTCCCTCTCCCTCTGCCGCCCGCTGCCCTCCTTCCGCCCCCCCCCCCTCGCCATCCTCCCCTACCGCCGCCGCCGTCGCCCCCTTCCTCCTCCATATACATATAGGTATTTTTTCTTTTATGTATATATGTATATATATTTTAATTAATATATATATATTGCATGTGTTTATTTATATATGTGTTTGGGATTAATTGTTAGGATATATATATAAATATTGTGTTTATATATATATGTTTGAGATTAATTGTTAGGATATATATATATATATATATATATATGTTTGAGATTAATTATTGTTAGGATATATATATATATATAAATGTGTTTATATATATATGTTTGGGATTAATTGTTAGGATATATATAGCTAATTTGTTATGATTAATTGTTGTTAGTGTGGGATTAATGTTGCTTTAATTATATTGTTGTTAGTAGCTTGGATTAATTGTTGTTAGTGGCTTGAATGAATTTTTGTTAGTGTTAGAAATGAACATTTTGTTAGAGATTTTCATGAATAATGCACTTAAGGTGTTTGATAATATGCTTGTGTGAGGATTTAAGCATAAATTAGGATTAATACATTAGGATATATTTTGGTTATTAATTTAATGAATGGATAGTGATTAATGATTAATGATGATTAATGGTGATACATTAGGATACATATTGTCTTGAGAAGTAGCAAAAATTGTGAATGAGTGAAAAAATGGAAGGATTTCAAAATTAGAAAATTAAAATGAATGTAGATTAAGTATGGTTAGGTATGCTTTTAGGTTTAATACTTTAAGATAATTGTCTTGAGAAGCAGTCTTCATATTGTCTTTCCTATAGGCATCTCTAGTTCCTATAGTTTATTGAATATTGTTTGTTTTTTGTTTATTAAATGTTGTTTCTTCTGCTTTACAGGATCATGTCTCGTTTGCCATATCCCGGAGATGATGGAGATGATGATGGATATTCTGATGGAGATCATGGCGCATATGATCATGGTGCATATGATCGACATCATCCTGATGACTTGAGAGAGTGTGACACTGATGCTCCCACCACCACTAGCAGCTCAGGGGAGAAGCGCTTTTCGGGGTATAGTCACCATGTCATCTATTAAGAGAGCTCGTAGCAAGGGAAAACACTTGAGTAATTTTATTACAATTGAGCAGGTTTGAAATCGATAAATATATTGGTGATCGTTGAACATAATTAAATACTATGTTATTGCGATTATCGTTCAATGAGTTTGGACGAGCAATAGGAAAAGAGAGTGAGTCGTTGTCCTTCTACATTGGGAGCCGCGATCGGGGCGTGATCCCTATCGTCTTTGCCCGACCAAGGATGGCGTAACCCAAACTGACTCCTTTGAAGGAAAGAATATGGGACGAACTTACGGTATGTTAATTATATATTTATTGAAAGTTGTAGTATGACCCTTAAATTTACTAAATTGTTATGTTATATGCGTATAGACTACATTCAGAGGTCTTGACCACACAAAGAAGAAGTAAATATTGTTACTAAATTGTTATGTTATTTGCGTATAGACTACTTTTAAAATTATGCATATTTAATCTATTTTTATTTTTTAATTATAATAATAATAGTGTGATGACGATGTATCGAATTAAGCCTTGAGTCAAGGTTCAAGATCTAAGTTAAATAAAGTGAACCGGATTAACATTAAGGTAAATTTAATTAAGTAAATTATCAAATTAATAGAAAGAAATCATAATTGTAATACGTGATTATAATTGTTAATCAACAGGTTCCGAGGCAACGAGATAATGAACATTGTGGACATTTTGTGTGTTGCTTTATTGAAGATATAATCCGCGCTTCTCTAACGAACATTCCTCTCAATGTAAGTCAATTTATCGATTTATTTAAATTATTATTGATTGAATAAAAATTCATACTATATTGATTGATTAGTTGTTTTGCGTTTGTCTATGAATGTGAGCTCAAGTCTTACTCTAAGAAAAGATCAAAAATGGAAAAAAAAGCGATTGAATGAGGGTACCTTTACAATCGATTCTTATATTCATCTGATAATGAGTGATCATTGTTTGAAATTTTGGTAGCATGTAATTAAATTATATATTTGTGATGATATATATTTCATGTTTTTGGTGTATTGGACGTATGTTTATGATTGTATGTTTATTTATTTCATGATGTGTATGTTTATTTATTTGATGTTTTGGTATATATATGTGGTATAAGTTTTGGTTTATGGTTTTATTATAGGATTTTTGGTTTATGGTTTATGGTATTGGACGTATATATAAGTTTTGGTTTATAGTTTTATTATAGGATTTTTAAAATATAAATTAATAATTAAAAAAAAGATATTGGACAAATGGTTAATAACCGTCTATCTAACATAATAAAATTATAATTAAAAAAAAAAAAGTTAGACAGCGGTTAATAACCGCTGTCCAAGCCCCTCTTTGCAATGCGGTTGAAAACCGCTGTCCAAGCCCAACTTTTGGACAACGGTTTTTTAATAGCTGTCCAAGCTTGGGCAATATTTTGGACAACCTTATTATAACCGCTCTCTAAGGGTTTTTTTAACAGCTGTCCAAGCCCAAATGTGTATTAGTGATTGTGTCACGCCCAAGACCCATAACTCTAATATTAAATTATGCATTTGCTCAGAGGACAACCCAACCCACAAGTGAAGGGAGTATTAGGGCCGAACTATATATATAAAATAAATAAATTTTGCACCTCTATGCAAGTTAAATAATTTTAGATTAAATAAATTCTTTCATATATACATGATGTAATTACCAGAAATAAGTCACTTTACTAAACTTTATTGATGAAAAGGTTCAAGAGACCCAAGCGATGCCCTAGAAAACCACACCTATTATTGCACAATTAATCTAATTACACGCTTTATGAGCGAGTCACACTTTCAGTCGACTCAAGAAAAATAAAATGATAAACATGGATGCAAACCTTTGATTTTATCCATCATCTATATAGTATATAGATTATAAAGAAATCCGATTGACGCTAATATTGATGTATAAAGAGAAAAGTTATAATTAATTAATGGAGTAATACCTATTCACAATGTAGTTTAATGTAGTTTAACAAGTAATCATCGCCGAAATTTTGAATACTAATATCGACCAACTGTCCCTGGCTAAGATCCACTGCGCGACAGCACATGATAACTGCACGACGGCACGTGACAGGCATCCGCCAATGGGTTAGTCTGATGTGAATGACTCGCCACATGGCGGGATCCAAGCAAATTCTCCTCCAAGTAGTACACACTTTCTGTGCACTTTCCAGTATTTCTCTGGCGCCAAGTCTTTGCAGAATATTAGCCGTCAAATCTCCAGGCAAATCAATACATTGCGGTCTTCTGGAATTCCTTGCATCCATCTTCATTCTGGAATTGGGTCGTTCGAATTCGTTTTGCCTCGTGAGAAAATCCACTAGTAGATTAGTATTTGTTTGATTTGATCAATGTAATAGACTAGTCTAGATCTAGGTTTATTTATTTTTGTAAATAAATTGTAACCCGGATCGGAAACGGAGGAGGAGACGGTAAAGAATTAAAAGATGGGATCCGAACCGGCGTAAGCGGCGTCGTTCTTGTGAAACGTGCCAAAGGAGGCATCGCTGACGCTGACGCCGGCGGGCTCGCCGCGGGCGTGGGGCGCGAGGCCGGAGGGCGAAAGTGGGATCCGATCCGGCGACGCGGGGAGCTGCTGGCGTGGGCGACGATAAGCCGGTCGCCTTGGGCGACAAGGGCGAAAGAAAGCGGGCGCTCTTGGCGACGAACCTTAGGCGAACCGACGCCCTTTGCCGGCGGGCGTCGGCGCCGCGCTGGCGACTTCGTAGGCCGCAGACGCCACTCGACACAGCCGGTAGGGAGTACTAAGCGAGCAATTCGACCCGAGAAATGGGTCGATGGCGTTTGCTTGACAAAGCGCGTTTTTAAGACGGTCAAGTGGGAGCTTTTTCGAGACGAGCGATGAAGGCTATGAAGGCGATTTCTCAAGATCAAGACATGACAAAAATTAACCATGACAATTGGATAAATGTGCCCAATATGTTTAATTTTTTGTCTTGATGTTTATGCATTATTTATGCTTATTTAAATTGTGTTTAAATCTGCGATGCATGAGAAAATATTTTAAAAAATCTCACTTTCGAAAATTACTAAGTATGTTTAAACAATTAATTGACAATTTTATTCCAGATAATAAAATTGAATTAATTTTGACCTCCATGATTTATTTATTTGTGAATTCTTTTGGAGAAATTACCTTACGGGACGGTCAAAAGATAACTTTCACATGAATAAATTCCAAACGGATGATTGTGGATTATTACTAGTAGCGACGATGACCCTCCCCACGAGGCTCGTTCAAAGCGAAATAATAATTCTGTATTTAATCATGGTTATTACTTAGGTATAAAATTGATATGCATATACTTCCCAAGTCCTGTCAATTTTATATTGGTCAAAATAGAGCCAACTATTAATCTGGGTATTAAAGGTTTATAAATCGTTCTTGTTTGTAACCTTCTTGAATGTGTTTAAATAATGACCCACCCCACGTGGCTTATTTAAACTATTTTGAGATGTTGGCTGATGCATGTTCATATTTTTTTTGAGATTTTAATATGAAACATGTGATCGAACCTTGTGATATATTTGTGCCTATGCATATTATTATTTATTTCAGTTCATCATGTCGCAACCTTTTAATCCACTGTTAATATACTTAAAGTCAATACAATATGTATGGAAACTATATTGATTGGAAACGAAAAATTATAATTGTCCTAACTGCACAAAAGCACAAGTGAATTCTTGACACACCAAAATCAGATGAGCTAACGGGTCAAAAATGCGGGACCCGTCGGATCACCTTGCGAAGATGTCGTAACCGAAAATGGTGGAGGACAAACCCGTAAGGGATTACGTCCTCAGAATCGATGGTCAATCTGAACAAACTTGAGGTTCTGAGTGCAGATTATAATCTGGGGACTCAGATGAATTTGGTACTTCACTCTCTGCCCAAAAGTTTTTTGAGCATTTTGGCCTAACTAGCCGATTTGTTGCAAGCTTTGGTCTCGGCAGAGATGTTGATGGGGCACCAAACTCAAGCTTTGATGGCAAGTGGTCCATCTTCATCTTCTAGGCCAAGGGAAGGCAAGAAAAAGAAGAGGACCAAGAGCCATAAGCAATAAAACTCAACTGTTGCCGAGGGCAATGGTAAGATGAGGAATGCTTGTGGTGTCAAGGAAAATCCAAAGAGGAAGTGCTTAAGTTGTGGTGAAAGAGGACAATGGAGGTTTGCCTGTTCCAACCCCAAAAGGGATGGAAAGAAAGGTAATTCTCATGCACTAATTGTTGAAACTTGTTTAGCGGCCTATACTTCTCATTCGTGGGTAGTTGATATGAGATCCACTAATCATGTTTGCTTCACGGGGTTCAAACTGATCCGGCAACTTAGTGGGAGTGAGATCCTCATCACACTGGGCGATGTTATGAAAGTAGCGGCTATTGCAATGCTACGTAAGTAGCAGATATTGCAATGCTACGTAAGTAACGGTTATTGCAATGCTACGTAAGTAGCAGATATTGCAGTGCTACATGGGTAGTGGTTAAAGTAGGGGGAGAAGTGCACCTGTCTTTTGAAGATAAAGTTTTAATTTTAAGAGATTTTCTTTATGTTCCCAGTTTTAGAAATAATTCACTTTCAGTTTCTAAAATTCTGTTAATGGATACTTAGTTTCTTCTAATAAGAATGACATCATTTCTTGAAATGATGAGTGTATCTGTCATGGAACATTGGTCGAATAATCTCCATACAATTAACTGTGCACACCACTCACGAAATGCATCCTATAACACATCAACTATTTCCGGTAAAAGAAAACGTTCATCAGACGTGAACGAAACACTTCTATGGCATCTAAGATTGGGACATATTAATCCAAAGAGGATCCAAAGGTTGGTGAAAGACGGTTCATTGGAGTTTCTCCAAGTTGAACCAATTCCAACTTGCGAATCATATTTGGAGGGTAAAATGACCAAGAGGGCATTCGGAGCCAAGGGGAATAGAGCCAAAGAAGTACGTATGTGGTCCAATGTCAACCATGGCAAGAGGAGGTTATGAGTATTTCGTCACTTTTATTGATGACTACTCAAGGTACGGTTATATTTTCCTTATGAAGCATAAATCTGAGACCTTTGAGAAATTCAAAGAATTTAAGGCTCAAGAAGAGAATCATAGGGAAAAACGTATCAAGTCTCTACGATCCGATCGTGGAGGCGAGTACCTCAGCGATGAGTTTTTGAACTACCTATCAGATGAAGGGATTGCATCACAGCTGACTGCACCCGGAACCCCTCAACAAAACGGGGTTGCAGAGCGAAGAAACAGAACTCTTTTGGAAATGGTTAGATCAATGATGTGTTATGCGGATCTTCCCAAGTCGTTCTGGGGTCATTCCTTGGAAACATCGACTTACATTCTGAACTTGGTGCCATCCAAATCGGTTCCCAAAACTCCCAAAGAATTGTGGACTGGGCGCAAGCCTAGTTTGAGACACATGAGAATTTGGGGGTGTCCGACCTACGTGTTGGACAAGGAAGCCTGGAAATTGGATCCTCAATCAGAATTAAGGTTGTTTATAGGATACCCCGAGGGAACAAAAGGTGTATGTTCTATGGTCCCAAAGATCAAAAGGTGGTAATAAACACCCACTTTAGATTTTTGGAGGAAGACTATATGAACGAAAGAAGACCCAGAAGTGAGATTACCTTAAGTGAGCTAAGGGGGCTAACCTCATTGCCAACTGTACAAAATGATATACTAAATGACACACTTTCACAACTGGAACCTCGTCGTAGTGGGAGGGTTGTTAGACAGCCCGAGAGATTCATGGGGATAGGAGAGTCCTCGGACTTGATTCCCGGACAAGACGAATTAGACCCATGGACATATGATGAGGCAATCCAAGATAAGGATGCAGTTTCTTGGCAAAAGGCAATGAAAGCAGAAATGGGGTCTATGGATCATAACAGAGTGTGGGAGCTAGTCGAACCACTTAATGGGGTCAAACCCATTGGTTGCAAGTGGGTATACAAGAGAAAAAGGGGACCGGACGGGAAGGTGGAAACCTTCAAGGCAAGGCTTGTGGCGAAAGGTTATACTCAGAAAGAAGGGATCGACTATGAGGAAACCTTTTCACCTATAGCAATGCTCAAGTCCATCCGGATTCTCTTGTCGATAAACTAAGCATCTCGATTTTGAAATCTGGTAAATGGATGTCAAGATGACTTTCCTTAACGGAAGTCTTGATGAAGAAATCTATATCAAACAACCCTAAGGCTTCATTGAAAGGGCCAAGAACACCTAGTTTGTAAGCTCATGAAGTCCATTTACGGACTCAAACAGGCATCCGAGCTTGGAACCAATGTTTTGATCATGTTATAAAGTCTTATTTGATCAAAACGAGTTCGAAAAGTTGTGTGTACAAAAAGCGTGTCGGAACTGCATTGGTATTCTTAGTACTATCGTGAGCGACATTACGCTCATCGGGAATGATGTAAATGTGTTATCGATGTAAGGGCATGACTTTCAAAATAGTTTGATATGAAGGACTTAGGGAAGCGGGCACATCCTTGGGATCAAGATCACTTTCGAGATCGCAAGAAAAGGATGATAGGCTTATCACAAGCTTCATACATAGACACCTTGTCTTGAAGCGATTCACAAGATGAGGATTCCAAGAAAGGCTTCATACCTTTCGGGCATGAAATCCATCTATCAAGGAAATGTGCCCTAAGACACAAAAGAGATAGATGACATGAAAGACATTCCCTATGTTTTGGTTTGCGGAAGCCTTATGTATGCAATCTTTGTGTGCGAGACCAGATATCTGCTTTGCCGTTGGCATGGTGGCAAGATATCAAAGTAACCCTCCGGGCATTCTGAAGTATCTGAAAAGAACTCGAGATAGAATGTTGGTTTATCAGTCAGATAGTCTAATCCCCATCGGCTACACGAACTCGGTTCCAATCGGACTTAGATTCGGAAAATCTACCTCCGGTAGTGTGTTTTGCATGGGGGGAGGAGCCATGACGTGGAGAAGCGTTAAGCAGAAATTCATCGCAGATTCTACCATGGAAGCCGAATATGTAGCTGCTTGTGAGGCAGCGAAAGAATTGGTTTGGCTCAAGAACTTCCTAGTGGACTTGGATGTAGTTCCGAATTTGCCCAGCACAATCACTGTTTATTGTGACAATGCCGGAGCAGTAGCAAATTCAAGGGAACCAAGAGCCCACAAGGCCAGCAAACACATTGAAAGGAAATACCATCTTATACGAGAAATTGTTAAGAGAGGAGATATAGAGGTGGCAAAGATCGCGTCAGAAGACAACCTAGCTGATCCATTCACAAAAGGTCTACCTCAGAATACATTCGAGAGACATGTGAAAGGAATGGGTGTCAAGACCGTTGCCAATCTGCTTTGAGTATAAGTGGGAGACATTATTAGGTTCGTGTAGGTGACATTAGTTGTCACGTACTACACGAGACATGCTGTAGTATACTTAAAAGCAGACTTTGAGTATAAATGGAAGATTGTTGGGATTATACTGGAAAGTATGCTTTTACTTTGTATAATCAGACTGAATTTCGAACTTATTTACTGAAATAAATTGTTTATCACTGATGCTTTAAATATAATCGAATGTTACATATATTTACTGCATAACTGTTCAATAAATAGTACGTGTTACATTGTAGTTAATTTAGTGATACCATATCACAGAAGATTAAATTAACAGTCCCTTGTAACCAAAAGTACACCATTCATGACCTAGATGGAAATGAACAATCCATCGTGAAAGGTCGAAGTGTAAAGCTCAGATTGGCTTGTCTTGACCAAGAGATTACACTAGTGCATGTCTAGTGCACTGAAGAGGACCTAAAGGAGGACAAATTCTTCAGAACTGAACTAGGAAGAATTAGACCTCAGTGGTTCGTTATTTCTTAATCTTCGTCCCTTAAATAGGATCGTGTGTGGTTAGTAATTATTACTTTGACTTATTACGGGAGAATCAACGAGATTCAATACTCTATATCTTGGGCAATATTATTGGTCACATGCGATTGCTAAGATTTAATACGGAGAATCGTGTGCAAGTACGCTTGTTCGATTTGCCCCCTTGGGAGGTTCATAAGTTTTATCATACCAAATCTTGCAAGTGGAACTAGTTTCCGGTATGGGTAATAATGTTGAACCGTTCCTTTACCAAGGATAAAAGATATTAATTAATGGAAAGCTATTTCAGTGGCTTGAATTAATTAATGGGCTAGATAATCTTAAACACGGGAAATAATAACCGGGAGCCATATTAACAGTAATATGGGTTAAGATGAATAGTGCAATATTAATTATGTAGTGGGATTAATTAATATTTATGGGCTTGAATAATATTGTGGCTCAATATTGATAATCCAAGATCCATTGGAAGGTCCAATCTTAATTCTCCTAAAGGCCCCTCAAGTAGCCCAACATAAAGTCCAATAACTGAAAAAGGTGTTTAAAAATAAAATAAATTTTTGTTGCCTATTTTTCCTAATTTTCGAAAATAGTAAATAAAAGGGGAGAAATATTTTCTTTGAATTTTGTATGGAATGAAGATATGTATTCTTGGAATACAAGATTATCTCATTAAATTCAAGAAATCTCCCACTTGGTTATTTACTATGAAATTTCGAAAATTTTGAATAATTAAGGGAGAGAAAGATTTTCTTGAAAATATATTATGGAAGATATGTATTCTTGGAATACAAGAATATCTCATAAATTCAAGAAGATCCAAATCTTGGTTTCTTTTTCCTTAAAATTTCTAAATATCACATAACAAGAGGAGTTGGGATTTTTGTGGAATATTTTAATTATGGAGAAAAGAATATATGAGATATATTCAAGATTTCTTGGAGATCAAGAAAAAGAATTTCCCATATTATTTTTCCCCAAATTTTCGACCACCAGCTCATTATAAATAGGGGATGAATGTTTCATCCCCAGGAGAACACGAAAATTAGTTTTTCGGAAAAATATCAGCGTCGATAAAATATCAAATATTTTGAAACGTCGACAGATTGTGTATTTTTGAAAAACGTCAATTGTGAGTGTACAATTCCATGTGCTGGAAAAATTAGTAAATCCACAAAGGTGGTGCAACAAATTTTATTTTCCCTTTTGTTAATTGTTCGCGAGCTTCCTTCCATCGGATTGTCGAGCAAGGACTAGGGAATACTTGGGAAGGTCTTTTGGTGTGTTTTCATTGAAGAGACCATTGCCATTCCAAGAGGTAAGTTCACGTAAACTCGTAATAATTCCGCATGCGTAGGATTTACGTGAACTGTTTATATGCATGATTTGTTGTTGAATTATTATTTGAATTAATATGGGTTAATTCATGCTAGTAATAATTGTTAGAATTAAATTTGTAAAGATTCATCCCGAATAGATCCGGACAATTAATTCCCCAACACCACTACCATGACACCTTTGGATATCTTCCACGAGTTACACCCAAAGGTCACCTTGTAGCCATCGTCATCAAGTTGCCCAACTGAAATTAAATTCCTCTTCAAACCAGGAATATGTCTCACATCTTTCAATTGTAACACAGTCCCATTTGGTGTCTTAATCCGAACATTTCCCTTCCCTTTGATTTCCAGAGGCTCATCATCAGCTAGATAAACCTTCCCAAAGTTCCCGGAAGTGTACTTTTCCATTCGTCGACCTTCTTTGCAGATAAACGATGCTCGAATCCCAACACCCACGACTCCAATGGACTGCTTACACTCAGAATCAATGCATCTGAGTCCTCATCAGTGGCAACGTTGGCTGAGTTGTCATTCTTCTTTGGTGCATTCCCTCGTGCCTTGCACTCACTTTTGTAATGACCAAGGTCATGACATTTATAACACTCAACTTTACTCTTATCCTTCTTGGGCTTGCCCCTTGACTTCGATCTACCCCGATTTGGCTTCCCCTTGGATTCAGATGCGCCTCTGCTTCCCGCAAAAGCGAGATCCTGTGGCCACACCAACTCTTTCTAATTTCTTTCTTCGCTCATGACCAATCCCTAACCTCATCAAATTTCGGTTTCACTTTACCTGCTTGAAGCACTAACGGTAATCACCGTTCCTCCAACTTTCCGGTAAAGACAACAAAATTAAGGCTTGAACTTCATCATCAAAATCAATCTCAACCGAACTCAATTGGGCTATAATCATATTGAATTCGTTGAGATGGTTAACTTCTACATATCCTCCGCCATCCTCGGGTTGAATAACCTCCGCATCAAGTGAACCTTGTTACATTTGCAGACGATTTTTTCATACATCTCCGTCAAAATTTCCAGCATCTCCTTTGTGGTTTTTGCTTTCACCGTATGTAGGGCGACGTTCCTGGATAACGACAGACGAACCACACTCATCGCCTTCCTATCCAGCAACTTCCACTCGTCGTCCTTCATCTCTTCGGTTTTTTCACCCAACGATTGATCTGAGATCTTTCTGCGTCTGGGGTAATCTTCGATCTGCAATTTCCAGAATCCAAAATCCGTTCCATCAAACTTCTCAACAGACGATTTCCCTTCAGCCATCATAATTGCTCTCCACAGATCCCTTTAACTCGATGCTCTTGATACCAGTTGTTAGGAATAAAACAAGCAATTATGGAGAAAATAATAGAACTAGGAATTTAGAGACAAACAATTTGGTTACCCAGTTCGTCAGGAATGACTACGTCTGGGGGGCACTACCAAACCAGGAGATTCACTATTTTTCGTGTGTTTTTTACGTACAATGAGGCAAATACAATGAGTCAAGGTATTTAAATGAGAC